>CM033475.1:45896057-46249395 GCA_019447015.1 Hymenochirus boettgeri | reverse complement strand
AGGTCCCATAAAGTCAGAACAGACAGTAAAGGTCCCATATAATAAGACCAGACAGTAAAGGTCCAATACAGTGAGAACAGAAAGTAAAGGTCCCACACAGTGACAACAGACAGTAAAGCTCCCATACAATTAGAGCAGACAGTAAAGGCCCATACAATGAGAACAGACAGTAAAGGTCCCATACAGTGAGAACAGACAGTAAGGGGGGACCCTTTACCGTCTGTTCTCATGTATGGGACTTTTATTGTCTGTTCTCACTGTATGGGACCTTTACTGTCTGTTCTCACTGTATGGGACCTTTACTCTCTGTTCTCACTGTATGGGTCATTTACTGTCTGTTCTCACTGTATGGGACCTTTACTGTCTGTTCTCACTGTTTGGGAACTTTACTGTCTGTTTTCACTGTATGGGTTCTTTACTGTCTGATCTCACTGTATGGGACCTTAACTGTCTGTTCTCACTGATGGGTCCTTTACTGTCTGTTCTCACTGTATGGTCCTTTACTCTCTGTTCTCACTGTATGGGTCCTTTACTGTCTGCTCTTATTATATGGGACCTTTACTGTCTTTTCTCACTGTATAGGACCCTTACTGTCTGTTCTCACTGTATGGGACCTTTACTGTCTGTTCTCATTGTATGGGCCTTTACTGTCTGCTCTAATTGTATGGGAGCTTTACTGTCTGTTGTCACTGTGTGGGACCTTTACTTTCTGTTCTCACTGTATTGGACCTTTACTGTCTGGTCTTATTATATGGGACCTTTACTGTCTGTTCTGACTTTATGGGACCTTTACTGTCTGTTCTCACTGTATGGGTCCTTTACTGTCTGCTCTCACTGTTTAGGAACTTTACTGTCTGTTCTCACTGTTTGGGAACTACTGTCTGTTCTCACTGATGGTCCTTTACTGTCTGTTATCACTGTATGGGACCTTTACTGTCTGTTCTCACTGTATGGGACCTTTACTGTCTGTTCTCACTGTATGGGACCTTTACTTTCTGCTCTTATTGTATGTGAACTTTACTGTCTGTTCTCACTGTATGGGAGATTTATTGTCTGTTCTCACTGTATGGGGCCTTTACTGTCTGTTCTCACTGTATGGGACCTTTACTGTCTGTTCTCACTAAATGGGACCTTTACTGTCTGCTCTTACTTTATGCAAACTTTACTGTCTGTTCTCACTGTATGGGACTTTTATTGTCTGTTCTCACTGTATGGGACCTTTATTGTCTGTTCTTACTGTTGGGACCTTTACTGTCTGATCTCACTGTATGGAACCTTTACTGTCTGTTCTTATTATATGGGACCTTTACTGTCTGTTCTCACTGTATAGGACCTTTACTGTCTGTTCTTACTGTATGGGACCTTTACTCTCTGTTCTCAATGTATGGGTCCTTTACTGTCTGATCTCACTGTATGGGTCCTTTACTGTCTGTTCTCACTGTATGGGGCCTTTACTGTCTGCTCTTACTGTATTGGACCTTTACTGTCTGCTCTTATTATATGGGACCTATACTGTCTGTTCTGACTTTATGGGACCTTTACTGTCTGTTCTCACTGTATGGGTCCTTTACTGTCTGTTCTCACTGTTTAGGAACTTTACTGTCTATTTTCACTGTATAAGTTCTTTACTGTCTGATCTCACTGTATGGGACCATAACTGTCTGTTCTCACTGTATGGTCTTTCCGTTGTCTGTTCTCACTGTATGGGTCCTTTACTCTCTGTTCTCACTGTATGGGTCCTTTACTGTCTGCTCTTATTATATGGGACCTTTACTGTCTGTTCTCACTGTATGGGACCCTTACTGTCTGTTCTCACAGTATGGGACCCTTACTGTCTGTTCTCACTGTATGGGACCTTTACTGTCTGTTCTCACTGTATGGGACCTTTACTGTCTGTTCTCACTGTTTGGTACTTTACTGTCTGTTCTCACTGTTTGGGAACTTTACTGTCTGTTCTCACGATGGGTCTTTACTGTCTGTTATCACGTAGGGACCTTTACTGTCTGTTCTCACTGTATGGGACCTTACTGTCTGTTCTCACTGTATGGAACCTTTACGGTCTGCTCTTATTGTATGTGAACTTTACTGTCTGTTCTCACTGTATGGGAGCTTTATTGTCTGTTCTCACTGTTTGGGACCTTTACTGTCTGTTCTCACTGTATGGGACCTTTACTGTCTGTTCTCACTGTATGGAACCTTTACTGTCTGTTCTCTTTGAATGGGACCTTTACTGTCTGCTCTTACTGTATGCAAACTTTACTGTCTGTTCTCACTGATGGGACCTTTATTGTCTGTTCTCACTGTATGGGACCTTTACTGTTTGTTCTTACTGTATGGGACCTTTACTGTCTGATCTCACTGTATGGAACTTTACTGTATGTTCTTATTATATGGGACCTTTACTGTCTGTTCTCACTGTATAGGACCTTTACTGTCTGTTCTTACTGTATGGGACCTTTACTGTCTGTTCTCAATGTATGGGTCCTTTACTGTCTGATCTCACTGTATGGGACCTTTACTGTCTGTTCTCTCTGTATGGGTCCTTTACTGTCTTTTCTCACTGTATGGGACTTTTACTGTCTGCTCTTACAGTATTGGACCTTTACTGTCTGCTCTTATTATATGGGACCTTTACTGTCTGTTCTGACTTTATGGGACCTTTACTGTCTGTTCTCACTGTATGGGTCCTTTACTTCTGTTCTCACTGTTTAGGAACTTTACTGTCTGTTCTCACTGTATGGGTACTTTACGGTCTTTTCTCACTGTATGGGTCCTTTACTCTCTGTTCTCACTGTATGGGTCCTTTACTGTCTGCTCTTATTATATGGGACCTTTACTGTCTGTTCTCACTGTATGGGACCTTTACTGTCTGTTCTCACTGTATGGGCCTTTACTGTCTGCTCTAATTGTATGGGACCTTTACTGTCTGATCTCACTGTATTTGACCTTTACTGTCTGCTCTTATTATATGGGACCATTAGTCTGCTCTTATAATGGGTCCTTTACTTTCTGTTATGACTTTATGGGACCTTACTTCTGTTCTCACTGTATGGAACCTTTACTGTCTGCTTTATTGTATGTGAACTTTACTGTCTGTTCTGACTGTATGAGAGCTTATTGTCTATTCTCACTGTATGGAGCCTTTACTGTCCGTTCCCCTGTATGACCTTTACTGTCGTTCCACAGTATGGGACCTTTACTGTCTGTTCTCACTGTATGGGACCTTTACTGTCTGTTCCCACTGTATGGGTCCTTTCTGTCTGTTCTCACTGTATGGGACATTAACTGTCTGTTCTCATGTATGGGACCTTTACTGTCTGTTCTAACTTTATGGGACTATTACTGTGGCAGGGCATACCTGAAGGGGCCCGGGCTCTCCCACGAGTGGACTCTGCCTGAAAAGGCTGTTTTCACACAGTGAAAAAGAAGGGCTGTAGATTCCTTTACCTTCTCTGTCAGGACTTCACACAGCAGAGAGGAGGAGGGACTTCCTGTCTCCCTCACACCTGAGGAGTCTGAGGCTGTGCTCACCGGCGGCACTGTGCAGGAGAAGCCTCAGGAATGTCACAAGTCAGCCTCCCACCCATTAACTCTGGTCTGTCATTCTTGTATACTTGGGCTGTGGAGCACGTAGAGAGTGGTTGATGGCTCGTTTTAAAGTAGGAAACTGGCCTTTCATTTAAACTTAACTTGGTTGGAGACCCAGTTCCCCTTTAAAGAAACTATACAAATAAATGTTGCCAAGTTCAAAATGACAAAATGGCTAGCCTGCTTCACCACAAGCCACGCCCACACACAAGCCATGCCCACCTCTTTATTCACCAGCATACGTGCGCCGCATACAGGTGGCAATTAAATTTTGACTCAGGTGGCAAAAACCCTAGAGACACCCCTGCATATAGGAGACCAAAACATACAATAACCCATAAGCTGTACCAAGGATGAGGACCTAAAATGGTCGGTATCTTCTCCCCCCTAGGTACAGCTGGTATTTTGATAACTTAAATTAATGGGAAGACATGCTCTGCAAGGTGTGTGTCTTCCCATTGGAAACGCATTGATTGTGGCTGCAGGGAGGAAGTAGGTCCAGAGAGGAGAGGCGAAGACCAGTGGTTTAGCTAGAAATCACCAGGCCGACTGCAAAACCTTAACTGGGCCCCCTCCTGCTTCACCTACAACAGTTTTCTGCAGCATGGGTGCAGACATCCCACCCTGCCAAACCTTGCTTCCGGGCAGGGTGGGAGAAGGAGGTGTGGCCAAGTGATGTGACGTCACTGACATCACTAAAGGGGCGGGGTGAAGGCAGAGTCAGGGGAGGGGCAGTTACGCCCCTAGCCATGTCTCTAACGTGACGTAAATTACGTCACGTTAGAGGTGTGGCTAGGGGCGTAACTCGCCCTTGTGATGTAACATAGGAGGCGTGGCCAGAAGAAAGAAGGTGTTCCGGAGGTGGACTCTCAGGTAGGTTCAGGTCACGGGAGTTTGGGGTGGTCTCGCGGGTGTGCGGGAGACCACCCCAAAATCAGGGAGACTCCTGCGACTCCCAGGAGGGGTGGGATACCTGGGGGTGTATCTGTTGTAGGAAATAAGGTCACAGTTCTGCTCCCATTGAAGGCAAGGCCACACTGCTGTAATGCAAATGCACACAGAATTGCTGCTGATTTTGTGTGCAATTCAGTGCGATTTACGTGCAAATCTCAAAAGGTAAATCAAATTAAGTATTTTTATACAAAGTATTATTCTCTCTATTAGAATTTCCGATGAATGCTCATTTTAAAATGAAAAGTCTAACTACATTTTATTTTTTATTCTATATTCTGTCAAGGAGATTCAATAAAGTTATTATAGTTTAAAATGGTGCTCATTTTGCCCCAACCAATCAGATCTATTTAACATTGGTTTGGGTAAAAATAAGCATGATTTTTATGATAAGAACTTTTATTCAATAGCCCTGTATATATTCTATATAATGTATTATAAATGTTATTAGTTGGTTAACATGACAAACAATAGAAATGTTCTAACACAGGCCAAGTATATGAAGTTAAAGGCAATATCACTTTAAATCACTCCTGGTTGCTTCCTACTAAGATTAATGACCCTGACTGTTTCTTCTGAAATTCAGCATTTATAGCCAAATCTGCTCCCAGCATTTCCCATTGACATCAAATGAAAGAGACTGTAGGCCAACTATCAACACCAACATATAGCCTCTGATTTAAGTGGGACATAATCTGTAATCTGTCATACACTCCTACATTCACCTTTAAATAGGTACAGTATTGAGAAATGCATTGCACATTTTTGAAAAATGGCTGCAGAATGGCATGTAAAACGTGCTGCATTGCAATTGTGCTTTGTGCACGCATTTCCGTGCATTTCTAGTGTGGCTTTAACCTAAAAGACCCTGTGTACCCTCACCACTAACCTTTCAAGCAGGTTTACTACCTTAAAAGGCATGTCCACCCCCAAAACTAAAATTTAACCCCATACTGGCCCCACCGTGTATTTAAAAATACTCTTACCATACTCCTCTGCTCCTTATGGTTCCACTGCAGTGCAGTTCAAAGTCCAGGAAATTAAGAGTAGTAGATGTCTTCTGTCCAAAGTTCTCTGCCTCCTGTCCTGCCTCCGGGAGAGATGGTGACATGTGCAGGGAAGCCCTTTCCCCCCCCCCTCCCTCCCACTATCTGGATCCATCCTCTGCATAGATCCAACCTGCCACCCGTAACCACCAAGTTATTTCTTTAAAAAAAAGGTAGCGCAAACATGATGTTGAATCGTGAGTGCCGGATGCGGGTGTCTTTTACATAACCTATGCATCCAGCACGAACTAGAGTTAAAGGTAAATTGGGTAAATTGCCATAATTATCGCAAGGGAAACTTGTGGCTGCTCGGAGAGGTGGGATTTGGGTAACCCATCTACAGTCACAGAGATCATACTGTTTGCATAATAAAAATTATCTGAGTTTGTAGCCTATTTTCTCATCTGAATTGTGAATTAATGTCCTATATGCCTATTATTATGCTTCAGTATATATTTATAGATTGTAATTGGTACCATCTTTTGAACTAGGGCACAAAAACAGGGATTGGTTTAAAGGACAAGTATACTGTAAAAATTATGTTATTAAAAATGGAAAGTTGAGGTCAGATTGATTATTCCTACTCTATATTGTTTATTGAGGAGCTAAAGCACATACAGTTTTCATCTGCCAGGTTAGTTCCCTGGGCCTTCTGTATTAAATATAGTGTTGAGGCACAGAGAAAGCCTGGCAAAAGCAGTTTTCTTAATGCTGGTGCTCCTCACAAAACAATATCGGGATGTACCGTATATACTCGAGTTTTAAACCGAGTTTTTTAGGTTTTAAAAATACCTTTAAATCCTGGCCTCGGTTTATACTCGGGTCATACGCTTAGGAAGAACAGCCTACCGATCGCAGACCTTTCGGCAATGCACCCGAGAGCAGGATCCGAGCAGTCAAAGCAGGCAGTATGTGTGGGACGTCGGGCACGTACGTTACGCACGTCACGCAGGACGCACGTACTGCTTACGCACCAGCGAATCCTGACTGCAATACAAACCAGCAGAGCCTGTCAGCCTTCGCTCAGCCTTCAGCCTACAGTAAGGAAATTCTTATGTATGGTGGGTTTAAGGGTGGGCTACCGTAATACCGTAAGTCTGTACAGTGGAGGGGTGGGTGGGGGGTTTAGGTAAGTTAGGGCACTGAGTAAAGGCATTTTATAATGTTGTGAAACTGCATTGTTTTATTATGGGCCAAATGACTTTGCCACTCCAGATGTTTAGAAACTACAACTCCCAGCAACCAAAGTATGCTGGGAGTTGTAGTTTACAAACATCTGGAGTGCCATGGAAAAGTTGGTTACTGCATTCTGCTATTTTTATGGTACCATATATTGAACATTAGTGTTCAATTTTCTACCCTCGGTTTATACTAGAGTCAATCATTTTTATTCCTTTTTTGGGTAAAAATAGGTACCTCCGTTTATACTTAGGTCGTTTTATACTCGAGTATATACGGGTAGGAATTACCAATACTACCTCCCTACCCAGGTACTTTTCATTTTAACTTTTTTTTTTTAATTAAAAAAATTTTAAATTAAAAATCTAACATGTAATTGGTTGCTGCAAATTAAAGGGCAACTCCAGCCCCCAAACCAAATTTTAGTATCCTGCGGGGAATTGTTATAAACCTCGACCTTGCAAGGTCCCCAAATGTACTTACCAGCCTTCGTTCCCCCGACGCTTCTGCTTAACTCCGTGCCTTTCTGAGCATGGAAGTCAAGCAAGCGTGCTCAACCAGCATCCGGAATGCGCGCCAAAACACGGTAATGTAGCTTTAACACACATGTGCGGCCCTGTCCACTGTGATGTCCACTGTGGTGGCCTCACCCTTACTGTCTATTGATAGCGTGGCTGCAATGCATTGTTGTGGCATGTTTTGCTGCCCAAGATGATGCAATTTCTAATATCCTTTGATAAAGAATGATGAGGTGTAGTTCGAAAAACCACCAACCACAATTTTAAAATTGTTGCTTAGGGCTAGGCCATACTAGCGCGATTTCCGTGTGTTTGTGCATGTGATTTTTTTTCTAACAATGAAATCACGGCAATGCACCGAAATCGCATGATTTCAGGGGTGTGGTTGCTATTGGGCACCATTTGCGATACGCAATCCCATGCGATCACCGTTTTTGTGCATAGATGCATGGGATTTTACTCTCTCAAAAGGAGAAATCCACAATGCAAAGAAATTGCATGTACATCTCATCAGGTGCGATTGCGTGAACGCTTCTGGTGCGATGATGCAGTGATTTAAAAACTGTGCATCTTAGGGCACCAATGATCATAGCAGCACATGCTGCACATACAATCCAGCATCATTTACAAGAAAATGGCATTTCTCAGTAATGAAAGGCTTATTTTTGAGCTGAATTACAGGGCCCACCATCCCTTACCACCTGAATAAGGTATTAATAATATATTTAATATGCATACCCAATTATTCCCCTTTAAATATGTACACTGCTGAGAAATGCATTGCTCCTGAGCTGTGCTAAGATCTGAATACTTCATTATCCTCCCCTTGCAGCCTTGCACTGCAGGTATCTGTGGTACACATGCATGGTGGTAACTGCATGCACGGGCCCGACCTATTCCCATAACCAGTATGGGGATTGATCGGCTGTGCACCCACAGTGGCCGACCATATTGGCTCCCACTATTGGCTATAGTTTGTCTTGTTGGTCGTTTTCGTACCCACACCTTGCCTATACTCTTCCAATCCTGTTGGGATTTATCTGTATCGGCAAGGTGTATAAGACACAAACACATATGAAATCTACATTACTTAGCTATGCAGCATGAAGATTTCATATATATTCAGGTCTTTAAGGCAAAAGGTGACAACCCTAATGGGCACCTTAATTATTAAGAGAAAGATATACATTTAAAGGGGAATTGTGGTCTCCAAAAAATTTATTTTAAAGGGCATGTCTACCCCAAAACTCAAATTTAACCCCATACTGGCCCCACTCATGTGTAGTGTACAAAAATCCTTACCTTACATCCCAGCTCTTATGGTTGCCATGCTGTGCCCCTCCAAAGTCCAGGAAAGTGTAGTGTAGAAGGTCTGGGTGACTCATCCTGTGCCTGTTTCAGCCTCAACCTTGACATGGTCTGAGGCATGTGCAGGAGTCCCCCTCCCTCTCCCTCCCGTTTTCATCTCCCTCCCCCTAGAGTAAAATCCCCATATATATTATATATATTGATCCCCAGCTTCCAACCGCCGTAACAAATTATTAGCAAGTGCCCAGATGTTCTTACCTTCCCTCTATCCTCTGGCGTTCTGAGCAGCCGGCAGCCGCGTCCCTAATTGGCTGCCTCTCAGCCAATCAGGGACGCGGCTGCCAGTCCCGCCCCTGCTGCATTTCGTGCAAGCAGAGGGCCTGGAGAGTGCCGCGAGGATAGAGGGAAGGAAAGTACATATCGGGCACTTTCTAAGAATTGTATTACGCCGGTTGGGGCTGGGGGATCAATATGTATATATAAAAAGTTCAAAAAAGGGCTGGACATGCCCTTTAAATAAAAGGCCAGGTTCCTACCTTTAAAACGAGCCATCAACCACCTCTCTATGTGCTGCACAGCCCAAAATATGAAGAAATCACTATCAGAAAGTTAGGGGGTGGAAGGTTCTGAATCTGTGGTCAGAAATACTATTCCTCCTCTAATCTGCAGTTGGCACATGCTCAGTGCATGACTAAGGGAAGGGGGAGGTGGGGAGAACAGCACAGCCCACAGCACTGCTTTTTTTAATGCCTCCCACTTTCTGGCCCTTCCCACTCGCAGGCCCTATGTTCCCCTCCCCTTGCAAACCCAAACTGGCCCCTTTCCCTTGCTGCCCTCTGTGGCCCCTCCCACTCACGACTCTGTGCCTGTCCACTCACAGGTCCTGTGGCCCCTCCCCCACTGCACCTCAGACCAATACCCTCCTACCCCATACACAAGACTGTGTTAAAGCAGCCTTTTCAGCAGAGAAAGAATCAGACAAGTTTAAAACTGCTAATTCTTTCTCTGCTAAAAAGGCTGCTTTTACAGTTTTCTGTAAGGTTTGTGTGTGTATGGTCTGAGGTGCAAGTGAGGGAGGGGCAATGTGGAGCCCACAAGGGGGAGGGGTCATTGGGGCCATGAATGGGAGGGGCCACAGGATGCTGCAAGGGAAAGCCCAACGGGGCTGCAAGGAAAGGGGCCACTGGACCTGTGAGTGGAGGGGCCATGGGGCCCTGAGTGGGAGGGGTCATTGGGGCTGTGTGTGGCAGGACCAGAGGAGGCTGCAAGGAAAGGCCCAAGGGGGCTGCAAGGGAAGGAGCCAGATGGTTCTGCAAGGGGAGGGTCCACTGGACCCACAAGTGGGAAGGGCCATGGGGCCCTGAGTGGGAGGAGCCACAGGGCCTGTAGTGGGAGGGGCCACAGAATGCTGCAAGGGAAAGGCTCAAGGGAGCTGCAAGGGAAGTGGCCACGTGGCCCACAAGTGGGAAGGACCACATGACCCATGAGTGGCCGGGCCACAGAGCACATGAGTGGGAGGGGCCACAGGAGGCTGCAAGGAGGGGCCAGAGTGGGTTTGCAAGGGTAGGGCCATGGGGGCCCCGAGGAGGAGGAGACGTCACATGGTTTAGAGCAGGAAGCAGGAAGTGCAGGGGATCTGGTGAAAGCAATCCTGTCAATTTACCTAAAGTAATTTTTGGACCACAGTTTCCCTTTAAGGTTAATGTCTTAATTAACATTACGTTGAGAGATTGTACAAATCTAGACACCAAATCAACCAACACCAATTTGTTAAAATGAATAACAATATACATTATTATTCCCCTTTTAAAGTGGTTTGTTTTAAAACAAAAACAGCCCAAACCTGTAGTCTGTGCAGCTCCCTTTCAGGTGTATTTATTAATCAAATAAAACTAATCATTGCAGTCTGCACATGCTTTAGAAAAGTTGCAAATGTGGGATAGGGCTAGGCCACATCAGGCCATTACAACACGCAATCCAATCGCGCGTCCAATTGAAGTGGCCACACTAGGTGCGCTGGGACTGTTTTGGTGCGATTCGAATGCGCTCCGATGCCCAAAATTACAGGGATTGCAGCACACGGCCACCAATGCCCAACTCAAATAAAATCCCTAAGGAACTGAGCATTATGAGAAATTCAAATGCCGAGCAAGTCTACAGCTGAAAAAAGAAACTGTATGAAACTGCAGATGAATCTGTAGGTCAGTAAATACAGTGTAGTGTGTTACATGTAACATTTCCGTCTTCAAGCCTAAAGGTGATTTTACCACTTTAATTCCCTTTAAATATTTTGTAACACTTTAATGGATATTTAAAATCAGACCACTAGGTGGCAGCAGGTACATTTCACAGATGATGTAGTCACAGCAGATATTGATGAAATAGAGCCTTCTTAAACAGAAGGTACTTAGCAGCCTTGTGCTATAAAATGGCATTGCCCAAAATATCCAAATATAAGGAATGATTTCACTCCAGCATTCCGAGAAGTGGACAGAGACATGCAAGTTTCTCTTATATCCCTGTGGCCAATGCATGTGTTCAGAACTGCTGGCATTTACATGCAACAAGGGAGGACTGTGCCAATGGGCAGAGGGCAATTTCTACTTGGGCCACTTTTTGCTACACTAACTGGGCTGTGTTTGGGGGCAGTGGCATAAGAAGAAATCACTGGGCCCCCCATCAAAACTATGATGAGGCCCCTATCCACAGTTGTTTTCTGGAGAGATTTTATCTGTCATAGGAAAAATAAGAAGATGGGGCCCTCTGGCTTCTGGGCCCCCCTGCTCCCCTGGAAGTTACGCCCCTGGTTGGTGTGTTTGACATCTAACACAAGCCACAAAGAATTGCACTGGCCTGCCTAATAATTATAATAATGTCAAAGCTCTCTGGCTACTCCTTTGCACATTGGGTCCTGTCGCAAAGCTTAGTAGGAGATGGCAAATTAGCAACTAGGCCAGCCCAAACGTTGCCTGCACCTAATGTATTAATAAATTAATGAATTAACAAGTCCTGTGAGTGCACTGGATCATTTTCCTGCTTTTTTTATATAAATATAATATATATTGTTTGTATACATGAATAAACCTACAAAATATTTAAATGTTACCACCAATAGCACTAGCACATTTGCAACATAAAAGGCCTGCGTGTATCTGCGCTTACTATTAAAGGGCCACTTCAATGTGTTTGCCCCCAGACCCAAGGTCCCAGCCATTCCCTTGCAGCAATATAAAGCCATTCATCTGACAGATATTGGTAACAGACATCACTAAACCAAACACGTACAATATATTACATGTAGCCTACTTATGATTATATTAAAGCCCTGTCACTTACTGTTAAAACATGTGCATATTCTAAGGCCTCATTAGAAACTTTCATTGACAATGTGGAGAAAACATTGCACACCCTAAATGTATGATTTATAGGATATGCTGGGTGTTAAAGTACAAACTACAGAACAAGAGTCCTATTTACCAATAGAGATGGACGAACTTTGGATCCGTTTTCGAATTCGAACTATATGGAAAGTTCGAAAATGGACCCATTAAGTCAATGGGAGTCAAATAGTTTGAAAAGTTCGAATGAAATACAATTAAAATATCAATGGTAACTTAATGTAAATGGCTGTGGACCTGGGAAATGGTCTGGGGAACATGTTCCAATATCCGGACTCTCAAAACCCGATTTACTCTCACAGCGCTACTTTCGAGCTCTCGCTTTCGAACATTCGACAATTATCCCATGAACGTCTCGCGGATCGAGAATCGATATTTACTCGTGTATAGGTATATAGACATTTTACTTGCATATTCGCATCCTCGAACGTTTCGAACATTTGATAATTATGGAAAAATTTAATTATATCCGTAAAATATCGAAAATCCGAGTCGGGATAGTTTGAGAAGGTCCGAGTCCGTTCGAACTTGAATAATTCGCTCGAACTGGGGTTCGAGCTCTAGTTCATCTCTATTTACCAATACTCCATCCTAAAACTGATGTTGAAATCTACAACTCCCAGCATACTAATGAAGATGCTTCTATTGCACCAAAATTTCGTTTTATAGTGTCCATTCATAAAATTCTTTGCACAGTGGTGTAACTAGGAATCACTGCCCACTCCACCCCACCCTGCAAAACTATGATGGAGTCTCTATCTGTGCTTTATCTACAGTGTTTTTTTGGGAAGAGGCTATATCTCTCATAGGAAAAATAATAAGATGGGCCACCTTGGCTCCTGAGCCCTCTTGCGGTTGCTCCTCTCGCGCGAACATTAGTTAATAAGACGTTCGGTTGTAAAATACCATGTGGTGGCAAAATACTGCAATAGTATTTTATGGGCCTTCATTATTCTGTGATCGGGGTTGTAGATCTACGATCATGATCATTGATTTACGACCGCTATCATAGATATATGACCGCAATAGTACATTTCCGATTACAAAACAGCGATACCGTGCCTTTATAAATATAGCCTTTAATCATACAAAACATTTATACGTGAAAACGCTCAAGTATTAAATGTGCTTTAGAAATACATAGGGTAAATATACATAAAGTACAACTTAGCATCTAGATAAATAAGACAGACAGTATCCATCTTAATTTGTTGTATAACACTATCACTTTGTTTGGTTTATCTATTTGTTCTGTTGAATTTATAGAGTTTAAATCCAGGGTTTTGAGTTCTTTTGATATATTAATAATAACATTATATAGAGTGTTATAGTATAGTCCAACCGGATTTTTTCCCCCACAAACCAACTGTCAAGTCTGCACACACCACACACATTCAAACTGTCAAAACTCTGTCACCATTCCAGCTACAAAACTACTCAGAGAAGAATAGTTTTGAAAGCAAGGAACTTGATTGACAGCTGAAATATAAGAAGAAGATTTAGATTGGATATCTAAAGAAATTGGGGCAGATCAACAAAAAAATAATACAGTGGTGGTTGAAAGAATTATAGTTTCCAGTTATGGTCAATTTAAAATACACATTTTTCAGTATAGATGCCCTTTAAGGAGGAAAAGCCCTCCACAGAGGGTACAATGAAACAGAGCCTTCTTACAACAGATGTACTTCACAGCCTCATCCTATTAATATTGTAAAAAATGGGAAAACTGTCCATTTTTCTAAGAATGCTGGGTAGTTTCAGAGACATGCAAAGCCATTTTATCATAAACAGACATCACTTCCTGTCTAGCAAACATAAACTGGATTGTCTCTCCTAAAGGAAATCATATTTCTTTTTATGGAAAAGGGAAAGGTAGAGTAAATGTGTGAGTCTGAAGAATGTTTAATTGGCTAAGACTTTTACAAACAGCACATAATAGGGTGTAATGCAGGAACTTCCATGTACAATGCCTAAGAGAAGTTTTTGATTTGTTAACAGTGGCACATGTTGTAAGATCAAAACTTCTGGATGATAGGAAAATTCCACTTCCTTTAGGTGCTACATGGAGAACCTTTAGCACTCTAAGCTAAACCTACCATTTTGAGTTTTCCAATTAAACTTAGGGGTGTCAAGAAGTAAGTACAGTATACTTTATTAATAGTATATCATTTTTTTTGTAATTAAATATATAAGTCAGTAGTAGTACTAAACTTTGTATATGTTTACCGTATATACTCAAATATAAGTCGACCCAAAAATTTGTTAAAAACTGGTTGACTCGAGTATAAGTCGAGGGTAGAAATTAAAGACCACGCTGCCTTCTTTCTGTATTTTTTTGAGGGTTTATTGCCCTTTAAATGGACAGCAGCGTTCCTATACAGTAGTCCCTACAGTAATAGCCAAATCCAGTATTGCTTTTATTGTATGGAAATACTGTATTTGAATTCTTCTGTCCATTTAAAGGGCAACTAAAGCCTCAAAACAATACACAATCAAAAGCAATCATTTAACAATAGGTACCATCCTAAGTATTGTTCAGGCATTAGTTGCCCTTTAAATTAAAAGTTAACCCATAATTCATTGGCACTCCAGATGTTTGTAAACTACAACTCCCAGCATGCTTTAGTTGCTGGGAGTTGTAGTTTAGAAACACTGGAGTGGAACTACACACACTAAAAACACACTACCCTGTCCCTGACCCAAATGACTCTCTTCCCCCCCCACCCCCAGGAATAAAACCCACTTAACTTCCACCCTGCCACTACCTCTTCTTTTCATGCAGCCTCACCTTTTTCCAGGTGCTGTGGGCAAGCAGTGATACCGTAGTTGCAGGAGAGTCTAGGCCCCGACATCACTCACTTGATGGAGGAATTCGCTGCCGCATCCACTGACGTCACTAATTGGCGCCGGTCTCATTTCCCGGCGCCGAATAGTGATGTCAGTGGATGCAACATCAGTGGATTCGGCAGCCGGATTCCTCATCAAGTGACTGACCCAGTATAAGTCGAGGTTCAGTTTTCAGGCGGTTTTCACAGCCTGAAAACCTCGACTTATACTCAGGTATATACGGTAGTTTTTTTGGTAATTTTAATTAAATAGTGATAATTACACTTTTATTATAATTGTCCCTTTTCTATCATCAAAGTGATTTCATTCACATCCCCGAAGGGTAACCCCCATTAAGCTCAAAGTATGCCACCTGCAATACTAAACAATTCATTTATATGATAGTTGTAGTGTCCCGGCGGTATATGTTATGTAGGGCAAATATCTAGGAGGTAAAAGAACATCCAAGAGTATAAATGGACATAAGACATTTCAAACAGGGTACAAATCATGACTCATCAAATCAATATCCAGACATTTCAGTGAAATGAAACATCAGGGGACCTCAAACTTTTTAAAATAGGAGGCCAGTTATCACCCCTCAGACTGTTGTGGGGCCAGCTACAATTTTACATTTGCACTACGTTTCATTAGTGTCTTCATGGTCAGCTTTTCACTGCAAAACCAGAGGCCTACACTACACTTATGATGGCTCAACAAAGCCGAAACCGGTCTGTAGTTGACGCTCTGGTTTTGCATTTTAGCTTGTGGAATGCCGTAGAATTCTTTTTAAAGACATAGCATTCCATAGAGCTTCCATGGAAACATGGTAAATTCCCAGAAGTCTTTGTTCCTTATTTGCATATGGTCAGAGCTGTGACCTGATGCAACAGAATTTGCAAATATCGTAAATTTGTATGGCTAGGTCCCTTTACTACAGAAAACAGAGACAATAACATAAAACATGTATAGGCACATCATAGATGATTGTTCGTATAAAGAATATATGGAACAATCGCTCCTGTGTATACGCAATGATTGGTCCTTACTTATACTTATACATAATTTCTACACACATAATACTGTACCACCAGGATTTCTCAATATCCCTCTTCCTGCTCACTAAGCTCCATCAGTGGAGGATACAGTATGTCCTACCCTCCAACTTCCTCCCGATTTAACACTATTGAGAAACCCATTGCGCAGAGCTGTGCTGAGATCAGGTTCGCTCTGCAGTAGGTTATTTCTATAAATGCACTGATGAAATGGTTGATGTTGGAGGGAAGGCAAGTACTGTCAATCACAGGGAAGACTGGATACATCTTTGAAACAAACAAATGCTGCTTCTCTTACAATGTACAATCTATGTACCATCTATGTAACATTCAATGTAACAATCTATGTACCAATCTATGTAACATTCAATGTAACAATCTATGTGCCAATCTATGTAACATTCAATGTAACAATCATGTAACAATCTATGTACCAATCTATGTACCATTTAATGTAACAATCTATTGACCATCTATGTAACATAGAGATGGACTAGAACTCGAACACGAGTTCGACCGAACTATTCGAATTCGAACGAATTTGGACTTCTCGAACTATCCCGGACCCGGATTTTCGATATTTCGGACTTTCGTAAATATGAATGTTCGACCGTTCAATTGTGCGAGTAAAATGCCTATTATACCTATACGCGAGCATCGAATCCACGAGTAAAGGTTCCATTAAAACCTATAAGTAAGCATCGAATCCGCAATAAAATGTCCATGGTATCTAGGCCGAACGTGAGCATCGAATCTGTGAGTAAAGTGTCATTAAAACCTATACGTGAGCACGAATCCGCGAGTAAAATGTCCATGGTATCTAGGCACAAACACCGATCTTCGCGTAAAATGTCCATTAAAGCCTATATGCGAGCATCGAATCCGCGAGTAAAATGTACATGGTACCTAGGCGCGAACAAGCTCGAAAAATAGCGTGAGTGAGAGTAAAATTGATTTTTTGAATGTCCTGGATATTGGAACATGTTTTCCTCAGACCATTTCCAGGTCCCACAGCCATTTACATTAAGTTTATTTTAATTGTATTTCATTAGAACTTTGCGAACTATTTGACTCCCATTGACTTTAATGGGTCCGTTTTCGAACTTTCCTATAGTTCGAAAGTCCGAAAACGGACCGAACTTTCGAAAGTTCGGCCATCTCTAATGTACATTCAATGTAACAATCTATGTACCATCTATTAACATTCAATTTAACAATCTATGTACCAATCTTTGTAACATTCAGTGTAACAATCTAGGAGCTCCGGAGAAGTGAACAGCAGACTGCACTTAACAAGCAGAAAGAGGGGATTCCAGCACCCGTTTATCCCCCCTAAACATGCCACCGAGCAGGGGCCAGGTGACTCACCCTGGTGGCTGTATCTAGTCTGCGGTTGTAGTTTAAGGGACCCCTGTTGCATATACACAACCACTTAAATGGACTGTATTGGAGACTGTAGCAAACCCAGTAATGTTATCTGGAATGCTACTCCAGTTACTCACACTAGACTGTTTTTGTCATTCCCAAAAATCTTATTGACCCGTTCTATTACAAAAACTCACTGCTTCAATGTTTTCTGTCGGAAACTCTGAATGTTGCTGCAGATTTTTAGCACGGACAAAGTTTTGCACCTGTTTTTAGTGTTAACCTACAGGAGATGTAATAAAATACTTACGCTAAAAATGGTGCTAATTTTGCCCCAACCCATTCGATGTTAGATGCGGCTGTCAGCGCAGAAAACCCTCTGCTCCCTTTTTGCTCCAAACAGGAGCGGGGGTGTTTGCCCAGGCGGCGAGGGACTGGGTCAGGTAAGTGCCTTCAGGGAATTTTGGCAAATATTAAATATGCAAAAGTGGGGTTGGGGGTCATTTCAGGCTAAACTTATCATTTGACTGGACTTTTCTTTTATCTCCGTACAAACCTTAACTGGTTCAAATTCCTAATAATTTCTACAATTTCCGAATTGATAAAACTCAACTTTCAGTTTTTACAAACTTCGAAAGAATCTCTGAGGAAACGCCATGCTATTGCTTGTAATTACACTTTCCACTGAACTGATGCTTGTCTACAAATAAAGGTCATTGGTTCAGCAGCACAGCTACAGAAACCAAGACATTGATTACTTTAAGGAACCCATTGGCCTCTTTGTCTCTTGGTTTTCCAGTTTTCTTAATAAAAAGGTTTATCCTTTAGAACCCTTTGTCCTATTTAAAAATCTAATTGGATTACCCATCTTGTCTTCTAGAAGAGGGAACGCATGGAACTGAATTCCAGTTTCATAACAGCAACATGTCGGATTTTATTATTTTTTTTACATGTATTCATGGTTTTATATTATAAAACTGTTCAAGGACCACTTTATATTGACTATTAGATCCAATCAGTAAAGTTACTTTCTGCCCAAATTGAAAGTGCCATGATGTCTTTGTTCTTCCAGTTATAACTGTCCGTGAAGTGTGTGACTGTGGGCAGTGTGTGTCTGGTGCTTAAAGCTAGGTGCACACAGTACAGATTTCGAAAGATGACAACAGGATCTGCAAGATCCTGTCTGCCATCTTTCAAAGATCTGCATACACCAGTCCCGAGCGTTCTCTCCCTATAGGGAGAACGCTCGGGACTGTGTGTTTCCATCGGCCGCGCTCGACTCCTATAGGAGTCTAGCGTGGCCGATGGAAATTTTCGGCCTTTCCCGAACGAGCGTACGGCCACCCTCGTTCGGCGGCCCGCGCCTCGTTCGGGAAACGAACGTACACACAGTAGCGATAAAGCCCCGTACCGTCGATCCGACGTATCGGGGCTTTATCGTTACTGTGTGTACCCACTTAAGTCCAGCCCCGGCCGAATGGTGGGTGGATCAAGGCAGCCACACATATGAGCTGGGTGTGAGGTAAGTATTAAACTACACTACATAATGGGGCCAGTAGTGGGGGGATTATAGTTTTGGGGGTGGACATGCCCTTTAACATATATTATTATTACTACCTCCAAATATTGTTTCGTTGAAAAGCTACAGCACACACACTTTTCATCTCCAGGTTAGTCCCTTGGGCCTTCTTAAAGACAGTATATAAAAGACAGTAT
Organism: Hymenochirus boettgeri; assembly: GCA_019447015.1. Classification (NCBI taxonomy): domain Eukaryota; kingdom Metazoa; phylum Chordata; class Amphibia; order Anura; family Pipidae; genus Hymenochirus; species Hymenochirus boettgeri. The sequence continues at coordinate 46,230,445 of CM033475.1, read as the reverse complement.
TAAAGACAGTATAGTATAGTATGATTTGTGGTTGAATAAAGACATACGTCATCCAGTCCAACCCATCTACATATCCTCACTTCTTGCCTGTTGATCCAGAGGAGGCAAAAAAAACACCAAATTTATGAAGGGGTCGACTCCAAGTGGCAATCGGAAATTTCCCGGATCAACTCTAACTTTAGGTATCATAACCAGTAACTGAAGCACTCAGGAAGTCTGACAGATGCATTTTTTTTCGTGCTGACGCTCCTCATAGAAAATAATTGGGAGGTAGAAAATACCAGTCCTACCTCTCTTGCTCCAGGTACTTTTCATTTTAATTGCTTTTGAAAAAAGCAATTAAACTATAGTTTCCTTTAAGAAGGAAAATGTGATACACACAACAGGAGTTTAATAAAAGTTCTTATCCTTAAATATGGTGCTTATTTTGCCCCAACCAATCAGATCTTATTTAACATTTGAAATAATAAATGTCATTCATATCACCAATAGTAACATAGTCTTTCCAGGGTTTATATTTGTATATAAATGTTATTCATATCACCATAGTAACATAGTCTTTCCAGGGTTTATATTTGTATATAAATGTCGTTCATATAACCATAGTAACTAGTCTTTTCAGGGTTTATGTTCTCCGCCCTCTGAGATTTCCTCTGTTTTCTCCTGCTTGACCTCAAACAGTAATGCCTGTGAGTTCCTTGCACACACACAATGAACGGAACTCACAGGCATTACTGTTGAGGCTCAAGCAGGAGAATTCAGAGGAAATCTCAGAGGGGCGGAGCTTTAACATTCAGTAAACCAGTAACAAGATGTCAGCAACTTTCAGGCACAAAGCTAGGCTCTGGAGGGGCTAGGGAAAAAAATAATATGGCAACATTATTTTAAAGTTGCAGCTTCCAATAAACATAACTTGATTTTTAAGTGCACTTATCCTTAAGGAAATGTCCTGTTTCCCTCTGTTATGGAAGCTTTTGTTCTGTGTGTGCAACTCTCTGTGTTGTGTGCCGTTATTACAGTTTTTTTGTGTCACTGAAGTGGACCCTTTCAGAGGGCGTCGCTGTTAGTGGATTCATTCAGGAGTGTGACTGTAAGATGAGCACCCATACATACATACATACATACATAAATACATATAACATTCAAGATTTCTACTTTATATAGTAATTTGAAAATATGAGGATACATTCTAATGAGCACATTTGCCCAGTGCATGTTTATCTCGTGTAATTACTGGAAGAGAACATAGAACCCAGAATGTCATTAGATAGACTATACCCCTTTCTAATAGTTAACTATTGAATGCTTAGCTTGCACGCTTGATCGATCAACAGTTTCCGCAGACCCATTCGTAAATCTCTCTGTAGATTTCAAGGATAAATGTGCGGAAAGATCAGCAGCTCAAGGTAGGAAACTTTGGATTTCCAATAGTTGCTTAATCCGAAATCTATCAGAAGAACATCTGCCGTTGTAGTCTAGGTTAAGATACATTATTGTAAAATATCAAATACGACCTCGTGTAGATAGGGTTTTAGTAAACAAAAAAAGTATTTATTTTGTGCCTGCTTTGTAAGTAAATGATGAATGTTTAGTGAGTGCTCCTATTATTGCCCCCACCCCTCCCTTACTGATCGCCTTTTTGTAGTGTCTTTGACACTTATATTTCTGCACCCCTCACCATAGACACATCTCCACTCCCTCCCCCCCTTTCTTCTCTGATGATTCTCTTAATTGTTGCAGAAGTCGTGCTGGCAGGCAGCCAAACGATCCTAGTAAGAGGTCAGGAATGGGACACATATTTTTTTGCTTTGGAGGAGAGATGTTCGAGACTGTTACGTTACGTTTTCCAATTTTCGGATCGAGTTTAAAAATCGGAGCTTCGATTTTCGAAAATAGGCTACTTTCGATTTTCATTTTCGAAAATCATCTACTTTCGATTTTCGAAAATCGTCTACTTTCGTTTTCGATAATTATCTACTTTCAATAATTATCTAGTTTGATTGTCGAAATTGTCCACTTTCGATTTTCGATAATTGTCCACTTTCGATTTTCGATAATCACTACTTTCGATTTTGATAATCTCTACTTTCGAATTTTCGCTAAAATCAAAACTCAGAAAATTTCATGTTTCGTAATTCCGGTAGTTACGAAAGTTTCGTCGGGGACTCGAAACCTCGGATTCGATTCGAACGGGTTCTTTAGAACCCACAGTACATCTCTATTCTGGAGTGACAGGCTTTCCCTGTAATGCTGTGATTACAAAGAAATTTAACAAATCTACAGGTGCAGATTTAAAATCCGAAAAAGTTTTGGAGCAGTATCTTGCTCCTTCTAAGGTACAATTTTTGAAAATTCAATTTTTGTAAGATAGCCTTTAAAATGGTTCCCAACATTTTTGCTTGTTCTTTCTGGGCTATCTCTCAACAAGATAAAAAGCTGATATTTGTGTTCATCCTTCGTATATTTATCAAGGTAATATCAGGATTATATCATGTTTAGCTATAACGCACAAGTGTCCTAATTAGAGAAAAATGATCTCTGACATTCTTAGCATTTTGTTCCAGACTTCTCTCAAGAGTCTTAAAAATATTTTAAAAAATGCTAATTGCCATGTTGACATTATGCTCAAAGGGAACTAAGTCCTAAAATAAACATGTTGAGGTTTCTCCAAAGGGGGAAGTAAACCTTCCTTAATTACCGACCATATCACTCCTTGATGGGGTGAAATGTACATTTTTTTTTAGAATATATTCCTTCACTTCCTTTTCAGGTTTGTTTTAACTGTTGCTCCAGGAAATAAATATAAAGTAAATCTTCATCCTAATTGCAATATTAATCCTGAGCTCGTGTCATGAAGAGTTAATTAAATGACTACGACTTCCACTTTTCTATTTGCTCAGATCTCTGCTGATGGAGGCCAATATGTATTTCAATGTATAATAAACATCATTACAAACAGGAATAACAAAAGGATCTTCATATTATCTACGAATCTATAATCATCATAATATATATATCCTTGAATCACGATTCACCGAGCTAAATAAACCATTCAGGCTTATTCAATAATAGGTGTAAAAACTTGCCTGAGCTGTTAATTTGCCTCAACCAATCAGATGGTTACCTTTTTTACTTGTCCACTACAGTGGAAGACATTTGATAAATTGACTGGGCGAGGAGGTCTAGGTTCTAAAAGCGGTAGCGGTGCCAGCGGTAGACCGGGACTAGCGTACTAGGAGGCGAGCCCTCAGCCCCGCTCCTCCATCACTTGGTACCCAGGATGAGACCTATAGCACTAGGTTATTGCCCTGTGTTTGCCTGCTTAATGTAAACAAAGCTGTCAAGGTTTCCACTTTCTTTTCAGTCTTGCAGCCTGACCAATAAGAAGACGCGCTGTGCAGAAGTGCGTCTTCCATTTGGTGGTCCTGCCCCGGGCGAATGGTGGGTGGATCAAGCACCACACATATGGAGCTGGGATGTAGGTAAGTATTAAACTACACTACATAATGGGGCCATATGGGGGGATTATAGTTTGGGGGTGGACATGCCCTTTAACATATGATTAATTATTACTACCTCCAAATATGTTTGTTTGAAAAGCTACAGCAACACACACTTTCATCTGCCAGGTTAGTGGCCTTGGGCCTTCTTAAAGACAGCTAATAAAGACAGTAATTAAAGACAGTATAGTATAGTATAGTATTTGTGGTTGAATAAAGACATACGTGCACAGTCCAACCCATCTAGCAATATCCCACTTCTTGCCTGTTGATCCAGAGGAAGCAAAAATACAGTGAGAACAGACAGTAAAGGTCCCATACAGTGAGAACAGACAATAAAAGTCCCATACAGTGAGAACAGACGGTAAAGGTCCCATACAGTGAGAACAGACAGTAAAGGTCCCATAAAGTGAGAACAGACAATAAAAGTCCCATACAGTGAGAACAGACAGTAAAGGTCCCATAAAGTGAGAACAGACAGTAAAGGTCCCATACAGTGAGAACAGACAATAAAGGTCCAATACAGTGAGAACAGACAATAAAGGTCCCATACAGTGAGAAGAGACAATAAAGGTCCCATACAGTGAGAACATACAGTAAAGGTCCCATACATATTCTATCCTCTATCTCTCACATTTTCTCTCTCTCACACTCTCTCTCCTGCAGTATCTGTCCTCTATCTCTCACACTCTTTTTCTCCTGCAGTCTCTATTTCCTATCTCACACACTCTTTCTCCTGCAGTGTATCGACTCTCACATACACTAAACATACACACTCTCATGCATACTTTACACACACTCTCTCACACATACTGTACATAAACCCTCTCACGCACATACAATGGTTGGCACCAAATGTGGTAAAATCATTGACACAAACCCTGATAAATGGTTGGCATCCAGACTCTTAATAAATGGTTGGCACACAGATACTGGTAAAATTAGTGGCACAAACTTTGATAAAGGGATGGCGCCCAGATGCTAATAAATGGTTGGCACACAGATACTGGTAAAATCATTGGCACAAACCCTGATAAATGCTTGGCACGCAGATAATGGTAAAATCATTGGCACAAACTCTGATAAAGAGTTGGCACCCAGACTCTAATAAATGGTTGGCACACAGATACTGGTAAAATCATTGGCACAAATGCTGATAAATAGTTGGCACCCAGACTCTAATAAATGGTTGGCACCCAATCTGGTAAAATAATTGGCACAAACTATAATAAATGGTTGTCACACAGATACTGGTAAAATCATTGGCAAAAACTCTAATAAACGTTTGTCACCATTGGTACAAACTATAATAAATAGTTGGCACATAGATACAGGTAAAATCATTGGCAAAAAACTAATAAATGGTTGGCACACCAATACTGGTAAAATCATTGGCACAATCTCTGATAATTAGCTGGCACACAGACTCTAATAAATGGTTGGTTGGCACCAAATCTGGTAAAATCATTGGCGCAAACTATAATAAATGGTTGTCACACAGATACTGCTAAAATCATGGGCAAAAACTCTGATAAACGGTTGGCACCATTTGCGCAAACACTAATAAATGGTTGGCACATAGATACAGGTAAAATCATTGGCAAACAACTGTAATAAATGGTTGGCCCACAGATGCAGGTAAAATCATTGGCAAACAATTGTAATAAATGGTTGGCTCAAAGATACAGGTAAAATCATTGGCAAAAAAATGGTTAGCACACATACACACCAAATTTTCTGTCGCTGGCTGCTGCATGAAGATCATCACTTACAAGTCCTGGGCTGGCTGCTGCCTTTTTCCGTGCCGTAGCAGAGAAAATGAGACAATGCCGCTCTGCTGCATTGTCTCAATGTGGCTCATTAGCAAGATGGCTCTGCTTATATGTTAAGTATTACAGGCAGACTAGGGTAATCCCAAATGTGAAGACCTAGCTGTTAAGGTAGGTACTAAATAGAAGGGGGTGGGAAAGTATATAATTAGCCTGTAACGTTAACTTTACAATAAGTTCCATAATTTCTATGTACTACTGTGCCACAGAGTGAATGAGTCCATGGTTACAAACATCATGAAGTGGACCGCTCCGGAACACAGGACTCAGACGCGACAGGCTATATAAATATAACCTTTTATTCGGAACTCCATGTAAACATCGACAGTTAGTGCCAGAAAACCATCTCAAAGGTGCAACAAACAGGTGGTCTGACGCGTTTCACGGCATCCCGCCGCTTCATCAGAGACTCACCAAGGGAGAGGATTATCCCATAATTCCTTCACCCTTTTATACCCAAAAACCCTGATTAACCCTTGAAGTGTCCATTAGAATAAGTGTATAGTATAAGTATTGTAATTAAAACTATGTGATAAAGTTGTGCCGATTAAATGTTGTATACGATCTTCCTGTGTAATCCTTAGTGTTGCCACTGATATGTATGAATAAATATATATTATATACTGTGTGTAAATAATTTTATTATAAACAAAAAATATGTGTGCTCCCATCATGATCACTTAATAAATGATTATAACAGGTACTAAAATTACCATATTTGATATATGCTTCCATAAATATCCAATATACCATAATAAATATCCCATAATATAAATGTGATAAAAATGCATGTGATAAAAATTCATGTATGTAAAATGTGAATGTGTTAATAGTCATAAGAATAATAAATACTAAATACCAATTAATAACCATACTCTTCTAAATACTCATAATAAAATACAAAATATAATAAAGTTAGCAACGACCAGTTGATTACCTATTTGATAATTTCTGGTAACCATGATCCTATAGTGTATACCTATTATCTATTATTTTATACTTAAACCATATGTAATCCAATATAATATCCAAATACATTATTTTCCATGTTATATATAATAATAACACCTCAATCATTATGATCAGAAGTATAAGACATTGTATATCAAAAATGTAGCAACTACTATCACAGTGTATCTATGATGATATCTATTATAATATCCATAATGATATACAGGGATGTTACCTGGTTGTATATTAAGTAGGCTGTAAGAATTAATATTATTCTCCACTATTGGGGTCTACTAGAACTTATAGTTATTCCCCACTATTAGGGTCTATTAGGGTATCCATATAGCATAATAAATATATAAGAATTTATTAAAATATCCATAATACACAGTAAATATATAGTAACCGTAGTAATAAACCATATATACATGTAATAATATAATACAACCAGACCACAATCCCTGCTCATGGTATACAGAACAATAATAACAAAGATAACAATAAATATACCAACATATATACTGGCCCTAAAATATAATAAATTTATAAATACAATCAAGGGCTAGTATATTAAATCATAAATATTATTACATAAATACATACAGTATATATCTAGCCAAAAGGGTATGAAAAAACATAATATATCTCTAAATCACATATTTAGCTAGTCTCATAATTAAAGGACAATTATACTCACCTTCCCTCCGCTCCACATCTTCGTGCAGTAACTTTTACCCAGGGTGAGGACCTGAACCGCTAGGTCCTCACCCCGGGATTCACGAAACCTACAACAGCTTGTTGCAGCAACGCTGCTCTGGTAGGCTCCGCCCCCTCCTCCCCGTCGGCGACAAGGCCAATAGGAAGGCACGCTTGTTCCAGAGCGTTGCTGCAACAAGCTGTTGTAGGTTTCGTGAATCCCGGGGTGAGGACCTAGCGGTTCAGGTCCTCACCCTGGGTAAAAGTTACTGCACGAAGATGTGGAGCGGAGGGAAGGTGAGTATAATTGTCCTTTAATAGATATTAACTGGTACCTATGTTTAGTCCATATAGCAACTAAGTTCCATTTCTAAATTGAGTCCCTGTGGGGTTAATGTTTGCATCTTAAATATCCAAAAGGCTTCTTTTTTCAACAATCTCCTATGTAATTCTCCTTTCCGTATAGCTTGTCGTACTTTATCTATAATCTGGAATTTTATATTGTTACTACTGCTATGTTCTATTATCATATGGGCCGAAATAGCTGATTTTCTATCCCCTTTCTTAATCGCATTAACATGTTCCACAATTCTTACTGCTGCAGCTCTAATTATTTTTCCTATATATTGTTTATAGCATATTTGACATGTAGCCATATAGACCACAAATTTAGATTTGCAATTCATATATTGCCTTATATCAAAAATTTCGCCCGTAGTGGTACTCTTAAATTTTTTGGACACCTCCAGGTATTTACATAAGTTACATCTGGGGCATACACAGTACACATTAAATGGTGAGTGCAGAGCTTGTGATCTATATTTATCAGGGCCATGGCCAGGATTCCATGGTTACTAGGAGCCACAATTCGGTTGAAACTGTACGCTTCTTACATTGGAATGTATAATCCAGTTATATCTGATCTTTTGTAAATATCCCCCTTTATAGTCTTAAAGGATCACTATACTCACTGAAACAACTTTACGTTTTCTGAAACTACAATTTGGGACAGTAACATGGTGGTACTCACATATTTATCTGTGTTTGCTTTGTCATTAAATTCTTAATTATTAATGTTATTAATTATTATTAATGTGTGATCATAATTCCCCTCCCTTACTTACTGCCTTCTTGTAGTGTCTGCAACACTTTTAAATTCTGCACAGCCTCACCATGGATACTGCTCTGTTTACACATCTCCCCCTCCCTCACCCCTTTTTTTCTTTTCTCTGCTGATTCTTTTAAATGTTGCAGAAAGTGTGCTGGCAGGCAGGCAGGCAAAGAGGTCGGACATGGGTGACATATTACAATTTCTGCTTCTAGAGTGACCTTTCTGCTTCTAGAATTTCCCTGGAAATGCTGTGTTGATATCTCCGAATCTACAGCTGAAAAATCTGAAAAATGTTATGGAGCAGTGGTATTTTTAGAGTAAAGATACCCTTTACTGGGTGTATCCTGCTCTAGAGCTACTAATCTAAACTTGACAAATGTTATTACATAGGAATTAAAGGGAAAGTTAAGTGAAAAATCATTTTTAAAATTCTTACAGGGAGATTCAATAAAAGTTCTTATCATTTAAAATGGTGCTAATTTTGCCCCAACCAATCAGATTTTATTTAATATATGAAAGCACACATCTGATTGGTTGGGGCAAAATTAGCACCATTTTAAACGTTAAAGGGTATGTCCACCCTAAATTCAAAATTTTAATACACGATCCCCCCTGGGCTCCCAGCCCCAACCGCATTAATTTTATTTTTAGAAAGCCCCCCAAACTCTACTTACCTCCCCTCTTTCCTGCGCCGCGCTGAGCCTCCCGGCCCTCTGCTTTCTAGGAAATGCAAGCAGAGGGGCGGGACCGGCAGCCGCGTCTGTGATTGGCTGAGCGGCAGCCAATCACGGACGCGGCTGCCGGCAGCTCACTTCCATGTTGGAAAGCGGAGAGGTAAGTAACAGATTTGGGAGCTTTCTAAAAATAAAATGTATGCAGTTGGGGCTGGGGGACATGGGGGAAGGGGTTTTAAGGGGTTTTAAGCTAGGGGGAGGGATAGCAGAACAGGAGGGAGAGGGAGGGGGAGGGAGGGGGGAGAAGAGCTGCAGTACGCATGGCAAAAATCTACCTGAGGCAAGGTAGGAGGCAGAGCCCTGCTAGCCTCCTGGTGGGCAGTTTTTGGCACTTTGGGGGGGGACTACAGGAGAACCCTATGGAGCTGGGATGTGAGGTAAGGATTAAACTACACTACATGGTGGGGCCAGTAGTTGGGGGGATTATAGTTTTGGGGGTGGACATGCCCTTTAAGAACTTTTATTGAATAACCCTGTTAGTTTATACTACATATACCTTATTATTCTACACATTCTTTCCACTTTGAAAAATCAGCTGATTTCATAACTTTTACTATTCTTTGCTGTTGTCATTAGTGAGCTGCCATTTCTGGTTCTGTAACGGTCCTTCTTCTTCCAAGAAAGCACCACTACCAGGGCTGGCCTTTGACATGGGTGACCTGTTTTGACCGCACAGTTTGTATTACCAGGGGGGCACCAGCTGGGAGTCTTATGTCATGGACCTGTAGGGCAAAAGTGCATCAGTAGGTCAAAAGTTGTGCATCAGTACCACAGCCCCCTCAGTTATGGTCCAGCAGATCAAATGTATATATCAGCACCACCCCACAGACAAAGCCCCAACACAGTTTAGCCTTATTTATGCTGTGCTCTTCTGTCTGCATTTAGTGCATGTACATATATATAAGCATGCACTGCAGATAGTAAGCGCAGGTGTCTGACTTTATTTGAAGCAGGCCACGGGCAGGCAGCATTCAGCAGCGTATTGTGTGTGCCCCGGTGGGTGTTTTGGAGGGGTCACTAGGCGTCAGTAACAAATCTTGCACAGGGTGCTATTTTTCTTAAGGCTGACCTTGGAATGTTCCTAACAGTAATGTCTACCCATTGGCTATTGGATGGGTTAAACATGCTCAGATCTCTACTGAGCAACTGAATCAACCCAGGCACTGGGTCAAGGGCAAGACCATAATGTTCTCTATCAGGGGTCCTGTAAACAGGAAGTCAGTATTTCGGAACCATTTATCTATACACAGACACAATGCTGAATGGGCAGGTTAAGGTTATTGGGATAGAAAAATGCTTCTTTTTATTCTTAAAAGCATATGTATTTGCACTGAACTTCTTCAGGCATCTCACCTCTCCCCAATATTAATAGCAGATCCCTGCCTCCCTGAAATGATTTACAATCTCCCTGAAATTGATTTTTTAATTAGATTAAGGAGACGCAACAATTCCAGATCTTATTGGAGGAGAGCAAGTGAGAGAAACACTCATGTGTTGGTCATGGGAGTCTGTCACCCTCCTTCTCTAGGCACCTAACACATGGTAAGTACTATAGAGAGAAAGGAACATGCATCTTGATTTGCTTCTCTTATTGGTAAGTAGAGATGTTCGAAACTGAGTTTCGTCCCGTTTTCGAATTTTCGAATTTAACTGTAAATTCGAAAATTTGAAGATTTGAAAAAGGACCCATAGAAGTCTATGGAAGAAATTTTTTTTAAAGTTTCTATTGATTTTAAGGATGAAATAGTAATAGTAGGTTACTGTAAATAACACAGGGACCTGGGGAATGGTCTGGGGAACCCGTATATAGAACCAAAACTTATTTAAAAACTTCTACTTTCGAGGGTTACCAAAATCGAACGCTACTTTCGAGGGTTACCGATATTACAAATTCGAGGGTTAATGAAATCGAGCACTATTTTCGAGGGTTACCAATATTACAAATTTGAGGGTTACCGAAATTGGCTTGTACATTCGAGGGTTACCGAAATCGGCTTGTACAGTCAAGGGTTACCGAAATCGAATGCTACTTTCGAGGGTTACCAATATTACAAATTTGAGGGTTACCGAAATCGGCGTGTACATTTGAGGGTTACCGAAATCGAACGCTACTTTCGAGGGTTACCGATATTACAAACTTTTTCTGCTAATTTTCATTTTCGATAACCATCTACTTACGATAATCATCTACTTTCGATTTCCATAATCATATACTTTCGATAATCATCTACTTTCGATTTCGTTAATCATCTACTTTCGATTTCGAAACTGGGTTCTATTACAACCCACAGTACATCTCTATTGGTAAGTAGAATTATCTGCAATTATGTTTTTTTTGTTGTTGTAGTTGTCTGTGAAGGTTTGGGATCACCAACAAATAAAAATATACCTGCTATGACTTATAATGGGAATGTCCAACCTGCAGCCGACCAGATGTTTGAAAATTACAACTCCCAGCATTCCCAGCTGTATGTCCGTGCAGAAGCATTAATCAAACTCTCTGCTTCGGCACCCAGGACACACGCCTCCTCTAATTCGGGACCAGCTATCCGTGTTCTTTCAAGTAAAGTGTATCTCCACTGATAAAAGTCACCTGGGTTGTAAGGATAGATATGTGTAAGGTGGATATGTACCTGCGAGTATCCTGTGTCTTTGAGCAGTAGTTTAGAAGAAATCCAATGAGTTTCCCCCAGAATGCTGTGTATGGTGCGGGTCCGCCCACTTTCAGTGACGCGAAATATCCGACGCGCATTTTCCTTTAGTGGATGCGCAGAACGTGTGAGGATCCGTCAGGACTGGTTGGTCGATACTATACACACACACACACACACACACACACACACACTTCAAGCTACTGAGTTCACTGATTAATGGAGGAATAATCACATGACCATCACAGCATTAATTAATGGATTAACCAGGTACTATCTTTTTCTCTCTCCCACTCCCTCCCATACCAGGTTGCTTCATATTCCCAGCATCCCCTATGAAATCAATCATTGATCAATTTTTCAACCATCCCTCTCAGAGTTAGACAAAAAAAAATCTTTATTAAAAACAACAAAGTTCCCCCTACTTACAGTAGTGTGGGAAGAGGGTTTTAACTTTTCCTCCCCTGTCTCTCTCTGCATGATCAGCTGTAAAAATGAACTTAAAGAGTCAGGGAGGAAAGGATTTCTTACTGCAGCCAAGTGGGTGTGTCTGCTACCATGATGATGCACATTGAGTGACAGCACTCTCAGTACAGGGGAAGACACACCCCCAGGAACCTGCACAACTTTCGCATGCTGCTGCAATCAAACGAAAGGGAATTCTGGGGGGAAAAAGGTAGGGGGAGGGTTGGGGGATGGTGTACTTTAAAATAAACCAAAAGAAAAAATGCTTTTTCCTCAGTGGAGATACCCTTTCAAGTAATATGTACTTCAATGGTGATGCACCGGTCTGAGACTTGGGACTTCATATACTAAAAAACAATCTTTATTAAAGGTAATGTCACCCCCAAAACTAAAATTTAACCCACTAATGGCCCCACTGTGTAATGTTAAAAAATCCTAACCTTACACCTCTGCACCCTATGGTTCTAGTGCAGTGCCTGTTCAAAGTCCCAAAAAGTAAAGAGTAGGAGCTGTCTGTGAGTCATCCGGTCCCTGCTTCTTACCTGTCCTCCCTGAGGATTTTGATATGTGCAGGGGAGCCCTTTCCCCCCTTCCATCTGGATCATAACGGAAAATGGCAAAAATCGCATGTGCAAAATGCACGCGCAAACGTAAAACACACAAGAACGAGTGTTATCGCACGCAATTTTGTGCGTTGTAGTGTGGCCTTGGCCTAAAGGGGCTGATTTTCCTTCTTTCATTTTGGGAAGGACTATGGGTAATGATTTGCTTTAAAAGTCAGTCTTTCATGTGGGTGGACCAGCCTATGATTAAGGGTGGGGCTCCACCCGAAATGCGTCAGGCGTCCCTGGTTTGTCTGTCTCACCATGTTTCTGTGTTGAAGTCTGAATAAAACGACTTGCTAATATCTGTAGTGTCCATGAGGCTTTTTAACGGAGTGCGTGTTTGCTTCTACTACTATTGACTGAGGCTTTCATTTAACCCTAACTTGTTTTGAGACCACAATTGCCCTTTAAGTATGGCTGACACAGAAATAGAAAAATAGGTCAGTTGGTGTGTGCCTGTGTCAGGTTGGGAGGTAGCTTTAAATGTAATTTTGCATGTATGAATATAAAACTAATGCTGGGTACACACCAGCCGATATTTTCGACCGACCAACCGATTCACGGCACTTTCGGTCGGTCGGCAGAAAATATCGGCTGGTGTGGGGTGGCCAGCCGTGACTGACATTGTTCATTCGATCGGAAGAACGAATGATCGGATGAATCAAAAAATTCCGAACGATCGTGCGGTTCCCTATCGTTCGCAAATTCGGCCGAATTTGCCGCGAGTGACGGACATTGGTCACGGACCATCGCTCACTCGTAACGAGCACTCGGTCAGGACAAATAGTCTGGCCGTGTGTACCCATTCTAACTTTTATTGCTGATTGATCAAAATTAGTTTTTTGAATATACTTACCCTTTAAGTATGGCTGCCATTGGAATGGAAGGATAAGTCAGTAGGTGTGTGTACCTGTGTCAAGTTGAAGGGGTAAAATCTTTTTTGATGATTGGTCAGAATTTTGACTATAGTTTACCTGTGTATATGTCTGGCACCTAATTGAAAGGGTAGGTCAGTTGGTGTGTGTACCTGTGTCAGGTTGGTAGGTAAAAAAACTAACCTTTTTGATGATTGGCCAAAAATCCACGTAAAAACCCATTAAAGTCAATGGGAGAAAAAATCCGCACAGATCCGCCTAAATATAAGGTAAAACAGCAATGGTAACTTACTGTACACTAACGGAGGGGGTAGGTGACTGCTCTCCTTAGTCTATTTTCTGTATAGGTTATGGAGTGCTAAAATCGGGGAACATGAATTTGAACACTCGATAATTATCGAAATTTCAATAATCATTAAAAGTTCAGACGTTCAAAATCCGGAATAGTTTGGGTCTATTCAATCTGTTAAAGCTTGTGTTCAAGTTTTAATCTAGTCCATCTCTAGTCATGAACTTCCTACTGTGCTTCTTCAGAAATCCCCCCCCCTTAACAATCCTGCGCTTGCCCCTAGATTTAGAGCATTCCAATGGGCAAAAGGCACGTACAGCGCCAGAAGTGCACTATAATGGAGGGGCTACATAGCACTGGCTGGCGCGTCATTTTGAAATCCATACCATCTTGGTCCTCCAGAATTCTTGTCTTGGTCCTCCAGAATTGGTTCATTAATTAACAAACGTTCAGCGTTAATTTATTGCCGCGGCTGTACATTATCGATAATGCACTGTATCGCTAAACTGCAATACTGTGTGTTTTTAAATAGGGCCAGTAGACCTCTAAAAGGCCTAACACTAAATATGTCCAAAAAACTTATGGGGGGGGGGGTTTAGTTCTCAAAAAGACTTTTGGGTCCCAAATTGTGTGAATACAGGAGTGGTTAACAACAAGTGCTAATCCACCACACTAAAATTCACACACAGAAATCTTCAAAAGCATGGAAAAAAACTCTCTAACCCCTACACTGTCTGGTCTCCACTAAACTCACTTTAACACACTGACAAATTGGCATCTGTCTAGCTGCCTTTTATACCCAGGGGGTTGGCACGGGTAAAAATAGCTGCCATTGGTGAATTTGATACATGAAAATCTTCGAAAAATTTTCAAACGTGGGTTCGGAAAATCTGAAAAGCCATATTCTGGAAAATCCGTGAGTTCCACGGATTGGCAGATCTCGGAGATCTGCCGTGGAACAAGGTTTGGTTCCACAATCCGGTCCATCTCTAGTTAGTATGCCAATCAGAATTGGTTACAATAAGATTAGAATCTAATTGTAACCAATTCTGACAGGAAAAGAATGTGATTGGTTGGTATACCAATCAGAATCTTTCTGAAAATTCTGATTGTAAATAATCAAAATTGGTTGCAATCAGATTCTTTTAGAAAGTTCCCCAGACCATTTCCCAGGGCCCTTTACAGCAAGTTACTGTATCATTTTTGCCAAATTTGAAATTTTTTTTTGGATATAATTACCTGACACAGAAATAGAAAAATTGGTCAGTAGGTGTATGTACCTGTGTCAGCTTGCGGGGTATGTTTTTTGCTTGTATGACTATAAAACTAACTTTTATTGAAGATTGATCAAAATTATTTTTTTTACTGTAGCTACCCTCTAAGAATGGCTGCCACAGGAATGGAAGGGTATGACAATAGGTGTGTGTACTTTTGTCATGTTGGGAGGTATCATGTATGACTATAAAACTAACTTTTATTAATGTTTAATCAAACTTATTTACCCTTTGAGTATGGCTGCCACAGGAAAGGAAGGGTTTGTTTAGGTAGGTGTACCTGTGTCAGTGTGGGGGGTTGGGGGTATCAGTGTTTGTGTTTATGTCCATGAAACTAACTTTTTTGATCACATGACCCTTAAAGGGACACTAAACTCCCATATTCCAAAAAAACAACTACCGTATTTGCCATTAGTTTGTATTATGCACAGGGAGGTGAAAACGCTTATTCTCACCTCCCTGTGAATAATATTACGCTCGGGGGACCTGGAACTTACCTTACCGCCGCTCCACTCGCAGCCGCCCTATCTTAGGCGCATGCGCGCCAATACAAAAGATATCGCGCGCGATCGGGATAGAACAGCTGTTCAGTGAAGGAGTGGCTGTGAGTGGAGCGGCGGTAAGGTGAGTTCCAGGTCCCCCGAGCGTAATAATATTCACAGGGAGGTGAGAATAAGTGTTCTCACCTCCCTGTGAATAATAGAAACGAATGGCAAATAGTTGTTTTTTTGGATTTAGTGTTCCTTTAAACCTTGAAATATTCACATTTGAGGATTGGACTATAGTCTATGGGGAAAAGTGTCCCCAAATTTGCCAATAACATGGTAACCCCTCCGTGGATGCCTTAGTCAACTAGCATCCTGAATATAACATAAGTATAATGAACACTGGGTATAACAGGGTGTGAAAGGGTACTCACCCTGCAGGATGGTGGCCCAGGTGCAACCGAAGTCCCGGGCCCATCGCTAGGCCAAAATCACAGGTGATGGACTTGTGCGACCCAAACAAACAGCTAAAGTGTCTCTATACAAAAGATACATTATCATAACAAAATATGTTACATAGAGACATGCACGATGAAAGGGTCACATGTGACATGGTCTGGCGTGATAGTTTTATTGAGTATTTCTCAATGTAATATACCTTGTGATTTTGGAATTCTATGGATTGAGAGAATAAAGAATTAGGGCTAGGCCACATCAACGTGTTTTTTGCGTGCAGGATTTCGCTCGTGATTGCGCACACATTTTTAAATAACATGGAAATCGTGGGAATGCGATAATTCCGATGATTTCCGATGAGCGTGCGATTGCGCATCCCTTTCCATTTTGCATTCAGCCATTTTTACGCAATTGCATGCATTTTCTCATCGAACATAGCAAAATCGCAAGTGCAAACACGAGGCTATGCGTGATAGTGTGGTCTCAGCCTTAGATAGTTATTTAGTATATGTGTCTATGCAGAAAGAGTAATAAATATACTTCATATAGAGAAAAGAAAGAAGAGAGAATATACACCTGATGACAGTATAGAAGAATCACAAAATACAGTTTTAATTAATTTTTAATTGATAATTTATTACTAATACACGGCAAACTCATGAATGATATGAAATTAATTTACATCCACAAGCAATCAGTATTATAGAGCCACTGTGAGAGTATCAATTAAGTAAAACAAATAAATAATAAGGATTAATAAGTTGTAAGCTTTAACTATTTTTTCCGCAAAAGTAAAGGGTTGTACACACGTGCGATCCCGGGTGCCGACCCACTGCGTTCGGGGTGTATGAATTGGCGTTTAGGCCGATTATCGTCCCGTGTATGGGCACTTTATCAGCCGAAACGGCCGCTTGTATGGAGACTTGCCTGGCAGATTGGGCAACGATCCCCGTACGAACGGCTGATAAAGTGCCCATACACTGGACGATTTATAGAAAATTGGGCTGTTCTACATCCATATTAAAGTGCAACTAGAGACCAAATATATAAAACATACAAAAAATAGAATTCTAGTGCACAATCAATTCTAATTGCATATTGGCTATATCTCCATAAGGTTGCTGCTTCAGTCTGCTAAACCCTGGAAAAATAAAAGCAATTAGTTCAATAAATTGGCCAGATTATTTTAAGCCCAGTTACCAGGTCAAGGTTGCTTTCTTTAACAGGGTCCTAACCTACCGGTACTTGCCTTTTTGGCTGCATGAGCTGACAGCTTCTCCTGTGTGGCCTGACTGTGTGAAGCTGACTCTTTGGTCAAACAAGCACATCACCTAACTCTAGGTGGAGTACAATTTCCCAGAAGGCTTGATCAAACCTTCAATGTAACACAATATATAGAAAATTGGGCTGTTGTACATCCAACCTTATGTTGTTATAGCCAATATGCAATTAAAATTGTTTGTGCACTAGAACTCTATTGTTTGGGTGATCACTGGGAGATTATCGGCCGAAGCAGCTGTTCGCACACATCGTGCGTCCTGGGTCGGCACCCGATATCGCACGTGTACGAACCTTAAGCCAGAGTTTCGTCTGCAGACACTGGACCCATCTGCTCGCACTGGCCATGTGATGCGGGATTGAGTGCGTGTTGTGCAGGAGGGTTTGTGTGGGTGCCACAGGGACGATTCTGAGCAGAATTGGGGGTTTGCTAGTAAATAAATAAATCGGAATATGAACCGTTACGAAGATGTTTTTTACTATATGACGTCCCTGAGTCTCAGAGCAGCAAACCACTATTATATAGTGGATAATGCACCCCCAACTGTCAATTATAAGGACTTTAGAAGTCACAGAGGAGTTCTGTGACCATATAAAAGTATGAGGCCGCAGGCACAGAACTCCAAGGTGACTTCTAATAAACCTATAATTTACAGTTCAGGTGCATTATTTATTATAACCTGTGGCTTCTGGTTTCCTTCTCCTCCTGGAACTGCAAGTTTATAAGGCTATAATTTTACAGTTCCTCCCATAGAAATCCACTACACGGGTAGGTTATAGTACATATTCTGCTGGGAGTTGTCCATTTCCACAGAATGGACACCCCTGACCATTTCCTTGAGCAGGCAGCGATACGCAGCTGGAATATTGATGGTCGTTTTCAGACATTGCCCCTCGACGCTATTGATCAGTTTCTCGGAAATACGAAGATGGTCACTAGGCTCTGCAGGGCTTTATAGTGACATTAAGCAATAATAGATATTCCACTTATTATTGGACACTGACCGGCGGTACTGATGTTATTCCTTGTGATCCTGCATTGTACAATAATATCGATACCTGTATGGACCCCTTAATAACAAGTCAAGGAAATGCAAGAGAAGTTCGAAGTGGGCGTGCTCTTTATGGAACGTGACCTCTATTCGCGGGAATTCTATCACGTGACAGTGGTGAGA
Source organism: Hymenochirus boettgeri (assembly GCA_019447015.1). Classification (NCBI taxonomy): domain Eukaryota; kingdom Metazoa; phylum Chordata; class Amphibia; order Anura; family Pipidae; genus Hymenochirus; species Hymenochirus boettgeri. Next base: position 46,212,071 of record CM033475.1, on the reverse strand, counting down.
TCACGCCATAGTAACCAATCAGAAAGGGGCATGGGCGGGACCGGAACGGGAAAGGCGCCTATTGGTTACTCTGGTTTATGTGTCAGATGTGATGGGAGTGGGATCGTTTGTCGGACCGTGTATATGTATGAGTGATAATTGAGCCGCTCACTGTTTGTCCCTCTATGTCATTTATTTTAATGATGTGACAGTTTTACACCGTCATAGGAAACGTGATCGCCAAGATCCTTTACAGTGGTCACTATGGGTAAAGACTGCCACAACAAACATGGCTCTCGCCCCTCCCCGCCACGCAGCCTATTTCTAGCGGTGACTCGACACGTGACTCCGCCCACTCCCATGCGGCAAGCACCACGTGTGAGTGATTGGGTTCTGCCGGCAAAGCGTAGGGAGTTGAGGGGCCAAGATGGCGGCGCGGTGGGGAGCCGGAGAGGAGACTTTAACCATCGGAGGAATGGAGCTCTTCACCGCCGGTAGCCCTCTCCAGGTATGGGATTGGTACAGCGGTGAGAGGGTGAGGTTTAAACCGCTGGGTAGTGTCCAGGCCGGGTGGAGAGATGGTGTATGTTCTGGCTGCCGGTGACACGTGGATGGGAGACACGCGTGTGTGTGCAGGACCCGCCCGTGCTGACTGACTGACTGGCCGGACCGGACTGACTGACTGACCGACCGGACTCACTGACTGACTGACTGACCGACCGGACTCACTGACTGACTGACCGGACCGGATTCACTGACTGACCGGACCGACCTGACTGACCGACTTACCGTAATCACTGACTGGGCTGACGCAGGCCTGGGCAGTCACATGGGACAGTTTAGAGAACTCTTATTACTTTACAATTGTCCCAACCTCAGGAGCTGCACTCAATAGACCAGTGAAGCTGCCTGACACGTGGAGCCATATGGGCTGTCTGATCAGCTACCGCCACATGTGGGTGTCTGGGTACAGCACGCTGTCCACCAGTGCGGTCTGTAGTGTGGGACCAGCCAGTCCTTGGTCTGCTATGGAATCTAAAGACCTCGCGTGGCCTTTATTCCTTTTGGCTTAACACATGCAACCTTTACCTGGCCATGGGTTATTGGAGTTTAGAGCATGGGAAGTTCTGAATGGATTAACATAACTGCATTTTTAGAGATTAAAGTCACTATATAATTTTAGCCAAAACTTTGCAACGTGCCAATCCCTAGAACATCTGGGACTTGTCAATGCAGCATAAGCCATACAGACTGTTGTGTTTAACGGACAACTTAACTGTAAAATGTACTTTGTAATAATGAAAAGGGCAGGGAGATGGGTTTTATTATAACCACATCCCAATGTTTTGTTGAGGAGCTACAGCACATACAGTTCATCTGCCAGGTTATGGCTCTGGGCCTTCTTATGTTAAAGATGGTGCTGAAGCACTCAGGAAGCCTGGCAGAAGCAGTTTTCTTCATGCTGCTACTCATAGAAATGATATTAGGAGGAAGAAAGTATCAATCCTACCTCTGTGCCCCAGGTACTTATTATAATGTTTTTTGAAGTTTACACACACTAAAGTTCTTCACTTTACTAGATTCTACATTCCGTTGTCCTGCCCTTATGGTCACCAATGAGGCACTCCACTGTTTAGAAATAAATGGGCTTTATATTTTATAGATCATGGTATTCCAAAAGCCAAGCTTCTAAATCTGGAGAATTAGGGAGTTAATAAGCAGGAGGCCTGCTAAATAAATGCCCAACATTGGGTTGAATTAGTTTTTTTTTCCCTACTTGGTGGTCATAGACAGTGGAAAGGAAGTATCCATGTGGTATGTAATGCACACTTGTTGCACGGTAGTTTGATATACATAAGTAGCTAAGATATAGTTTCAGGTAGATGTAAATAGAATTTTTTTTTGTTTTGAATATTTCGTGCAGCCTGAATGTTTCCGTAGAAAAGTTAGTTAGTTTTTTGTAAAGTGGGTGTGGGTAATTTTAAGGGAATCGTTGCTTTTAAAACTAGTTTCTCCCAATAACATACATTCCGATGTATTCTAACATTGCAGTTGGTTGTAAACAAGTTTGTTGCTAGTGCTATGAAATCTTAAGTTTATGTATATATCCATTTATGTATGGAGTGCAAAAACAAAGATAAGCAATAAATACATGAATATTTGTGTAGGTGCTGGGCCTTGAAAAATAATTAATGACCCCAAATAGCTTAGTCTATTTTATTCAACTACTTTCTGCACATGTTCAGGCAGGTGAAAGTGGTGTGGAACAATTTCATTTTGCATGCGTAGATATGCTTCATTTGTGTGGATACAATCAAATTTAGTGCACCACATACGGTTTTAACCTTCACTCGCCCAAATTAGTCTGCACAGGTTTGCAGATTTATGCTTATGTGGACAAGCAAACAGCTTAGAGCGAATACTAGGGAATAACAAAAGCGCTTTACTCATACTTTGTATGTGCTGGTTCTGCTTTAAGTTGTCCATACATATGACAATCCTAGTAGTGGGATACTGGCAGATTCTGGTATTGTATATTTGTTGATCATGGTATATTGCCTATTTTTCTGACCATATCAATTGCCCAAAATAGTTCTATGTATGGACATCATTACAATAATTAACATGGGGCCAGTCAAGCAGCACAGTCTGTTCAGGTTTCATTATGATGTGGGCCAAAAAAGTTAATTGGTGTGCTGAGCAAGGTTTTCAAAGTATTTGGTAAAACTTTTTTTTTAATGGTTAATTTGTTTAAGTGGACCTTTTTAATAGAAACGTTTATTGGCCCTTTTAATTTAACAATTTATATAATCCTGTGGTTGGTCACTCTTGACCCGATTTGAACATGCTCATTGCAGGGCTGGAAAACATATGTTAGGAACCATTGAGAAAAACCTGAGTCGGTCTAGCTTTTATTGTAGACCAGTCCATTAACATTAATGGAAAACTTAAAAAAAAAAGTCTCCAAGTACAAATATCTAGGCACACCTGGGATTTCCTACCCCTGACATACTGTAAGTCTAGTCTTAATTTTTGGTTCCTGCTCAATCTATTTATAATTTGTGGTCATGTCGCCCGTAGGGTAAATGGGTGGGGAGAGGGAAGGGCTAGAAAAACCATGGAGCAAGCGCAACTTTATAGCTTTCTATAACCAACTCTGAAAAGCTAGAAACCAGCAGAATTGTTTTTTTTGTGGTATTATGGTACATCTTTTAAAGGGTATGTCCACCCCTAAAACGGATTTTTAATATGCTGCTCCCCATGTCCCCCAGCCCCAACCGTATAAATATTTTTTCAGAAAGCCCCCCAAACTCTTACTTACCTCCCCTCGTTCCTCGCTGCACTGCGGCCCTCTGCTTGCGAGAATGCAAGCAGAGGGGCGGGACCGGCAGTCGCGTCTGTGATTGGCTGAGCGGCAGCCAATCACGGACGCGGCTGCCGGTCATTCAGTGAAGCGGAGGAAAGCGGAGAGGTAAGTAAGAGTTTGGGGGCTTTTTGAAAAAAAAAAATTGCGGTGTGGGGCTGGGGGACATGGGGGAGCAGCATATTAAGGGGGTTTAATGCTAGGGGGAGGGATAGTAGAACGGGAGCGAGAGGGAGGGGGAGGGAGGGGGGAGAAGGGCTGCAGTGCGCATGACAAATATCTACCAGAGGCAAGATAGCAGGCAGAGCCCTGCTATCCTCTGGTGGTTAGTTTTGGGGGGGGGGGTTTACAGGAGAACCTATGGAGCTGGGATGTGAGGTAAGGATTAAACTACACTACATGGTGGGGCCAGTAGTTGGGGGGATTATAGTTTTGGGGGTGGACATGCCCTTTAATTTTTTGGAAATGTAGAATGCATCCTAGATCATTTTCATTCTCTAGTTCTTTAACCTTGTGATGGTATTGCTCTTTGTGGGTACTCCCTTTCAATAACTACTCTAGGAAACCAGCAGTTAATATTACCTCGCTATGTTGTCACCATTCAACTAGGCTGAGTTTTGTGATAATACGTAGACAGGGCATTTAAATAGTTAACATCTAAGCCAAAATGTGCATGTGTGTCATTTAGAATATTGCCAGTTTGACTCTTGTCATGTAGCAAAAGCTTTTTTGCTCAGCTGACATTGCTTTCTAGCCGACTTGAAACCTTGCATTGGCTGGGCAACACTTGGCAAATATTATGTTGTAAATATTTTATTTACCACTCGTGCCTCATGGGTACATTTTCCCACTATGGGATTAAAACAGATTGTAATGAGCTGCATATTTTAGTTATGTTTAATCTTAAATATTTGAATATTGGTATATACTTTACCACTCGTAAGGGGCTGATTGTAAATTTTTATTTGATGGTGCATGTTTCACACAAGTTTAACACCAATGGCAGTATATTAAATAGTATTGATAAAAATTGCTATATTTACCAGGACAGATAGTGTAGGCTTGATATACCAGCCAACAACATTTGTAGGATGAAAGTTGACAAGGAATACCATTACTTGCAATCCTGAAGTGCTAAAAATGGATTTTATAACTAATTGTAATAGCTATGAAATTCATTGTAGGGGAAATGCTTTACTGTCAATTTAAGCAGCAGTAATTCAGATTGGTACCGGTAATCCTATATAAATCAAGATCCAAGTATCCAGTGTTCTGGTAGAATCAGGAATAGGAGGCAGAAAAATGTCCTTTAAAGGACATTACCCAACTTACCCAAAGTCCTGCTACCCATTTCTTTTGTGGTCTGCCACATTTTATTAGGATTTACTAGGTCTTTTTAATTGGTTAGCCTATCTTGAGTCTCTTTGCTCCAGGGAAGGAGACAGGACAGGGTACATTTCTGTCTGAACTAACTTGTGAATTTTATAAGCATCTTTCCAAGCTTTTTAGCTTAGGAGAGATGTGCAACATTCTTCTTGGCTATAATTAGATTTTTTTTTCACCTCCAAACTTGCAATTTAGTGTAATCTTTCGTTGGCAACAAGTAAGGTACAGCCTGATTTTCCTGCTGACAGACCTACCTATTGCTATATCAATGTGTACGCTGTCTCTACATTAAAGGGCATGTCCACCCCAACTATCACTTAACCCACTACTATCCCCACTGTGTTCTAAAATCCTTACCTTACATCCCTGCTCCAAATGGCTGCCCTGCTATGCCCATACAAAGTCCCAAAAACTGTCCACCATGAGCCTGGCAGTCCATATAGTACTCTGCCTCCTGTCTCCTCCAGGAGAATTGTCATGCGCACTGCAGCTCTTCCACCCTCTAGCTACAATCCTCTTTGGAATATATTAGGTCTTCCTCCCCCAGCCCCTACTGCTACAATAGATTTTACAGAAAGTCCTCTACTTACCTTACCATTCTCACCCGCTGTTCTCCACTGCTGGCAGCCTCGTCTGTGATTGGCTGCCGATCGACTGCCGGTCTGGCCCCCTGCTTGCAGTTTCATACAAGCAGAGGGCCGGGACAGTACACCGGAGTAAAGAGGTAAGGTAAGTTGAGTTCGGGGGGTTGTTTCTGAATAATCTATTTAAGTGGTTGGGGCTGGGGGAGGAAGACCTACTATATACCAAACATTTTTAAAAGGGGTGGACATGCCCTTAAAGTTTCCACTGTCACTATTTAGGCCTGATCTTGTGTGCCATTGAAGGCTGTTGGACCAACTGGCTTTATAACATGCAGGTGATATTTTGATCAAATGTTGACCTGTGTGTACCAATCCTACGGTATTGGTTAAAACAAATGTGCATATTCAGTCGGGTCAAATGGACTTAGGTGTTAAGCAATTAATCAGAACTAACTAGACCTATTTCTTTGCATGCAACACATGCTGACTTGCATACCTGGCGATCTGTGAATTTCTCTCCATACTTACAAACTTTTTGCAAGATTAGTAAAACTCAACACTCATTATGGCATGCGATCAGAGTCACTTCAAAGTAGTTATACTTATGGATTAGATGGATGTCGATTGTAAATGGATTCTAAACTGGAAAGAGCTTTCAAAACCTTTGTATACATTTTTTGAATTGGTCAACAGAAGCAAGTTGATACCTGGAAACAGATCGATTAGTGTGGGATTTCAAATAAAAATGGCAATGTTTTCTGTATAGTTTGATATAGGCAATGGCATACTAATGTACAGAGTTGAGTAGCTGCAATAATGAAAATTTATTGAAGTGAGATTTTCTGCACATGGACCACAACCTAAAAAAGACATTTGAAAGAGCTGTCCAAAATAGAGGGAGATAAATATACATAGGAAGGCGTTTAAGGAGTGATCTCGGATTACAGTTGTACTTCTAATTGCTCCAATTCGCAGGCATGTGTGGTTTGTTAATTTTAGCAGACGCTTCTCACCATAGGTTCTGTAATCTGTTGCAGCAGCTGTGGATTAATGTTATACACCTTTGTGTTTTATTTAGGCCAGTTGTGTTTTGTTATTCCTTTTTTTAAATGGCAATTAAACCTAAACTACCCCCACCCCTATTATGATATTGAGAGATAGGAGCAAGTATTCGAATATACTTTGTCCTTAGTGTAGTTCAAGAACCATTCTAAAAAATTTTTTTGTAAATATTTTTAATTGAACTCGGAGATTGAGTGCTGCAAACGCTGTAAAACTTGTACAGTGAACTACATTTATAGGGCATTTCCACCCCTAAAACATTTAACAAGATCTACTTTGACAAATGTTTGAGGAAAGAAAATCCTTTTAATGCATTTAACCTGTAGAAATGTGATTCATTAAATTTTTTTACATTGTACAAGAGACTACATCTTGCACTTATGAAATCCCACATTAGTCAATGTATAGGATCTTGCTAAACTTGGCATTACTATAGCCTGTTTTGCTGTTCTACGCATTTTTTGTAGCTAAGCAATAAACTGCTGGAAGAATATTTTTTCCAGTCTGTAGAAGGAGCTTTTACCCCCTCCCATGTACTGTTGCTGTCTGAACAGTCTCTATATTGTGGCTGGTTTTGTTTTTCTTTAAAGGGCATGTCCACCCCCAAAACTGTAACCCCCCCCCTCACTACTGGCCCCATCATGTAGTGTAGTTTAATCCTTACCTCACATCCCATCCAGCTTCCATATGGTTATCCTGTAGTTCCCCCCCCCCCCCCCCCAAAAGTCCCAAAAACTGCCCACCGAGGATAGCAGAGTCCATATAGGACTCTGCCTCCTACCTGGCCTCCGGGAGAAGTTTGGCATGCGTACTGCAGCCCTTCTCCCCCTCCCTCTCCCCCTGATTTGGATCCCACCCCCTAGTGTAAAACCCTTTTTAGCAACATTGCCCCTGTCCCCCCAGCCCCAACCGCTATGTTTGTAATATCAGAAAATGCCCAGAACATTACTTACTTCCCTCTTGCCTCCGCCGCACTGAACTCCCGGCAGCTGCGTCCGTGATTGGCTGCCACTCGGCCATCACAGATGCAACTGCCGGTCCCGCCCCTCTGCTTGCATTTTCTCGCAAGCAGAGGGTCGGCAGTGCGGCGGAGGAAAGAGGGAAGGTAAGTAATGTTCTGGGCATTTTCTGATATTACAACAGGTTGGGCTGGGGGGACAGGGGCAATGTTTTGCTAAAAAAAATTCTGAAGGGTGGATATACCCTTTAAATATCTGCTAATATTATAATGTCTTTAATATTTTTTTTAAGGTAGGTTTCCAATCTGTGCTTCATTTTAGAGCCAGGCTGCAAACACTTATACAAAAATCCACAAATAAGCAGTAGACATTACCAAAAACATGACTGCTAAAAAGTAAAATTAAGTAGTTCTGTGAGTGAGGTTCCTCCCAGAGATGGCAGAATATAGATTCTTTGGTATCCATGCTGTTTATATAAATCCACTGCATATTGGAAAACCTGGGATTAAATTCCGTGAGTTTAAGCGCAACGATGCATATAGCTTCAAAAGAGCAGTTGCATGAGAAGTACACAGATTAAATTCTCAATCAGTCCCATTATAGTGAAAAATGTACCCCACTGTAAAATTTAAGGATATTGGATGTTGCAAGTTCCTTGACCATAATAAAAAGAGATCAGGGCACTGAATCTGGTAATGCCTAATAAGTTTAGTGCAGGTGCAAGTCTAAGAGATAATTAAGTTTAAGAGAAACATGGATCAAAATAGAAGAAAAGTAGACAGCAGTTTAATGCAGTCTACTTTGCTTTCTTCTATTTTGATCCTTGACCATAATAAAGCACAAGGCCACAGGTAGAAATAGAAATAAAGGAATATGTCCCTACACATTTTAAAGATTAGCCCCCCTCACCGGGTCTCTTGGAAATTTATCCCCCTTTTAAGGTGGCCAAACACATGCGATTTCCAGAGCATGTGTGCCTACATATCCCGTTGGTACCGGTTAGACGCAACCGATCCCTATATGCGATATAGGTATCAGTCGGCTGTGCGGCCATACACAGTACTTGAAGGGAAAGGGAGCTGAAACAGACTGATGTAAATTTTGTATCTTGACCGACTGGAATACTTGAGATGGGGTCGATGGAAATTTTTCCAGCCCAATCAGTTTTTTTTCGATAGACTAATTGATATCTGCGATCAGCCTATCGAACCCGAAAGTGTCTTTGGTAATCTGATCAATTTGATAGACTTGATCGGACTTGCCGTGTATGCCCACCTAAGGCTGAATGAGGCGCGACTGCCGGCAGATGTGATTGGCTGCTTCAAATATGGCTATAGCAGTACAGCCAACAGCTCATCTACCCTTCTCTGATGTAGGGCACATGCAAACCCATGTTAGAGGTGGCGGAAGTGCATAGACCTTTTAGACATACTGCCATAGCCACCTTTTAGTTTCCGTTCTCACTTTTAAGATAATAGGTGTACATCTTTTCTTTTTAAAATGTATTCTAGTAGTATAGTATATAGTATAGTATTTGAGGTTGAATAAAGACATACGTCCAACCAATCTAGCAATATCCTCATTTCCTGCCTAACTGTTGATCCAGAGGAAGGCAAAAAAACCCCACCAAATTTATGAAGGGGGAAAAAATTCCTTCCTGACTCCAAGTGGCAATCGGAAATTTCCCTGGATCAACTCTACTTTATTCTGTTATTGCCCTAGTATATGTTGATTCTAATTGCTGCTAACCGTAATTTTTGTTTACATTTTTGCCAACAAGTGTACTTAATGCTTATTTGTGGTATACTATGAAAAGGCTTCGTTAGATCTTCACTCCTATAGCAATGTTTGAGTCCACAGAACAGTCTTATTTGGGGCCTATGAAGGCTGATGCTGGATTTGCAGAGATTAAAGTCTATAGTACTGTAAAGGGAACAATGCTGAACACATTATAGTAAAAAAAACAGTTAACTGCATCAATGTATAAGAAACATGGTAAAATGGCATTGTCCTAATCTCATCCATTTAATGCTTCCTCTGTGGAAATGTATTTAGTTTACACTCACCAATATATCGTATAACTATTAAATGGGACATTATGTGAATTTATTGTTTTTCAGTGCAATTCTCTGGAGGAGCAGGAGTCTTGTTCTGACCTTTCTGACCTTACTCTGGATACAGGAGGATTCCTTGGAGCTTTCCATGGTTTTGTTGATCACTCTATTATATCAATCATTGATGATCCAGGTGCTCAGCCTGAGGTATGAGGATGTGGTTAAATGTATCCCATTCCTACTCTGGCTGCATACTGTAATTGAAAGTCTGAGAATTTTGTTTCCTTTTTGCAGAACAAAGGTCATTTTGATGAAGAGAATGAGTTGTCCCTTCTAACTGCTCTCACAGAGATTCTAGACAATGCGGATGATGAAAATATGTCTCCGTTTGACACTATTCCTGATACGGAGTTATTAGTTTCCCCAAAAGAGAATTCTGCAGTAAGTATATGCTCTCCACTTATTAATGGGTTATGGGCTTTTAAGGGGAAATTTCACCCTTCAAATGAATTTATATAATGGTAAATTGCCACCCAAAACTGCAATGTTAGAAAACTGAAAAATGTACGTCTTACTTAAAATACTGACTGTTACCTCATATCTGCTTCCTGGTTCTCCCAGTTAGCAGCTGTTAGTCATGGGTGTTAGGCTGGGTACACACCAGCCAATATTTTCGACCGACCGATTCCCGGCACTTTCGGTCGAAAATATTGGCTGGTGAAGGGCGGGCGGTCACGACAGACATCGATCGTTCGTTCGGCCAAATCGGCCGTGTCTGTAATTTCCTATTGATTGTGCAGTTCCCTATGGGACCTCAAAAGATACACGGTAGACTGCACTCCAAAGTGGAACGTTTATTGTGAGCCAAACATCAACATAGAATACGACGTTTCGAGGGTAACACCCCCTTCATCTGGGGGTGTTACCCTCGAAACATCGTATTCTATGTTGATGATTGGCTCACAATAAATGTTCCACTTTGGTGTGCAGTCTACCTTGTATCTTTTGAATACTCTGTTCCCTCTGAAGTAGGGTATTGGACTCTTTGCACCCACCTGGGGATAGTGTGCATATGGACCTTTGTTATGTATTTGGCTTCCCTATGGGACCGCACAATCGCTTGCGAATTCGCCCGTGGGCAAATTTGTCCCGGCCAAGCGCTCGCTAAGTTAAGGCTGTAAGTGTGTGCTGCAGTGGTAAATGTTTTGTAGACCCCAGCCTTATTTGGCCATTAAGGTTGCTCTTACAGAAAATTTTGCTATATAAATACAAGTAATTTAGTATACTGTGTTATTTTAAGTAACTTTAGTCTTAAGTTGGCTGTACCTTCTTATTGGCTTTAAATAAAGTAATGGATATAATCAGACACGGAGTTAAATTGTATTCCTTATTTCTAATTTTTCTCTAAATATGAACTAGTTACAAAGATTTCTGTGCCTATCACGTACCCCTCCTGAGAGAGAGGTTCCCTCAGTGGATGAACAAAACAGAATTAATTGCATGGTGAGTTATATTAAATTTGGATTGAGATTTATTACATGTACATTTTTAGTGACTAGAAAACTGTCAGAGTGAAACTAATATTAGTCGATTCTGAGAAGGAGCTAATGCAGACTTTCCATTCAATGGGTCAATTCAATAGGGAGTTTGTGCATTCTTCAACTCGAACATTGTTTGGATCCCTGGGGTTGGGTGAAGTTCGTTTTCCTGTCTGAGCAAAGAGTTTCAAATCCTTTTTTAAATTAAAACTTCCAGACGACAACGTGCTTATTTTATGCCTAACTAGAAGATACTACTCTATAGCAAAGTTTATTTAAAAAAAAATGAAGCGCCGATGGATCTGGAGGGGGGGGGTGTCCTTCTGGCAGCGCATGCCAGAAGGACAGGGAAGGGGCAGATATGGATTACACACAGGAAGGCTCCTACTCTTTACTTTACAGGTCTTTCAGCAGCCACTGCAGGAGAACCATAGGGAGCAGAGGTGAAAGGTAAGGATTTTTCAGCACAACAGGGGGGCAAATTTTAGTTTGGAGGTGGGACATTCCCCTTTTAAAAAAAGTGAGATTTGTTTCCTGCAGCTTGGTCAATTCATTTCTCAGCCTATTATCTTCAATGATAACCTTGTGAACTTGTAAGTTTGTCCTTGAAATGCCTAACATGTCACCTAAACCAGGTTGGTATCTATTTTTATTCACTGCTGAGCCAACAAGCACTATGCAAGAAGGCCTTTAGAAAAAAAAGCACTTACTCTTGAATAGTAGTACCTGTAGGAATATTAAATGTGTTTAGACAGTGTCCAACCATTTAAATGTTAAATGACATGAGTTTAAACCCTTTAAAGGCAGTAAAGGTAGGAACGTTGTGTATAAAACAAATTTAGTAGCACAATCATTTTTCGACTGATACTGGACACAATGATTTATATGATGATTAGCCTGGGAATGTAGGCAGATAAAACAGCAGGTGCCTTCGGCGTCGCTATCGATTTGAAGTTTGATGGAGAACATGGAATAAATGTAATGTTAACGATGCATGGCTATCTTCTTAGCAACTCATGATTAAAGGTGTAAATGAGCAGTGTATCAAAAATCTGTGTTCATTATTTTTTTTTTTTTTTATATTTTAAGTAATTGTATTGTACATTCAACAATCTTATGAAATCTAATCTTTTTTTTTGATCCATTAGTTTGAAGCTCGCACTGTTGGTCAGAGCTGGGAGTTTCTTCCAGAAGGCATAACTTGTACACCTAAGAGACTTGGTAGACACAGGAACATAAGGGGATGTTTACCACGAATATTAAGAAAAGAACTTACTCAACAACGAAGCGATGGGGAAGATGAAGAGGTACAAAGCCCAGAAAAGAACAATGAATCAAACTGCAGCTCTATAATTTTTGAACCAGATTTTTTAGTTAATTCAGTAAACAAGGAAAATGAAATGAAACAAGAGACACTTAGGAGTACTCCATGTATAATTAATACAGAAAATGTTGCTCTTAATGAACTAGTAAAATATATGCATCCTTATTGCCTCCCATCAGTTTCCACTTGCCTTGAACCCAAAGACTCTGAGAAAGAGGAGATTCAAGACGAAGGTATATTTCTGGAGATTGTTTCAAATGGAGAGTGCATAAAATTGCCTATTCTTATTGAACCAGCTGTGGAAATGTTTGAGTCTGAATCTCTAGAATCCGATACCTCTGTCCTCTTTTCACCAGTAGAATCCAACTCAGAAGTTGAAATACAGACAAATTCGGGAGAATTGCGCAGACCTGTACATGGACATAATGATGATGCTCCAACTAAAGTGAGTAATACAGATGCCATGCAGTCAACTGAGGAATTTGATGTAGATATTAAAGGCCAGTTACCCAGTCAGTCTTCTGAAATGCAGGAGGAGGAACATGTGTGTGAAGCACAAAAATGTAATGTTTCAGACAGTGGTTTAAAGAATGCCACTCAGAGTATAAAAGAGGACCGTAAAACCATAACTGAAAGCAATAAGAAATTTCAGCCAACAGAGTCTGATCTGTTAAGCACCGTTAATGATGCAGAAGCTTGGGTTGCACAGAAGGTGAAGTCTTCAGTTAAGGTTCAGCACAGCAAAAACTCCAGGGTGAAAAAGAATGATTCTAAACAGCAAGGTGTTTTTGAAAATGCCCAAAACACATCCCTACGCTCTAGTAATCCACCACTGCAAGAGTCAGATTTTCTAGTAAAGCAACTAGATCAACTTAAGGATTTCCAGGTGGAATTGAAGTCTTCTAAAATGCTCAGAGCCAGAGGACGAGCTAGAGTAAATGCTGATAATTCAAGTTGCTCTGATAAGATGTTGCACAATGAAAAGCTTAAAAAGGCAGAAAAACTCAAAGAGAAGGAAACAAAAATTGTTTCTGAAATTGTGGATTCGGCAAAATGCTCATCACAAAACAGCAAGGAATTGTCTGAGGAGCATAAAGACAACCAACCAGCAGAAGTTATTGGGAGTGTAATGGATCAGTCTGATCAATCAAAGGGGACTATAGATTGTATTGTACCTGATGTACTGTTAAACACAAGTTCTGATCTGGAGGAAAAAAACACAATAGAGGTAGAAAAAGATACTAGTGTGAGTCAGCTTTTAAAGGAATCAAAGAAGTCTCTCAGTTTAAGCGAATACAGGAAAAGGATGCAGCAGCGTAAACCAAATCTAGAACGAGAGAATGAAAGCGCATCTGAAAGCAAATGGCCAACAATTCCTGAGCCTCCCACTGAGCTGGCAGAAATTCCTTGTCTGGTTGTACCCGGGAAGGAGGAAGTAGCCCTAAAACAGGCCAAAGAAAAGAAGTCTGAGGAAAAATTATTGTGCAGCAGTCACAGAACTGAAGAACTCTGTGGAATGGAGAATTCCTCCAAAGTTAATTCTGTATCGTTACCACCCATTCAGCCAACAGCAATTTTAGAAACTCCATCAAACCAGCCTGATGTTCCATGCCACCCTATTGGGATGGATATCCCACAGTTAAGCTCGGCTTCTCAGCCTAATTTGCCACCACCTCCGTATTACACACCAACATGGCCAACTGTTCCTTTGCAGCCTCCATTTTATCCTAATATACCACTTCCACCTGCAGTTCCTCATTTTTCAAATGGTATTCCTCATGATCCTTTACATGCTCTACCTGTGCTGCCTCCACCCCCAGTTGGGACTTGGCCTCCTTTTCCTCCTCCACCACATTTTTCCATGGGGTCTATTCCTCCACCTGATCTTACTGTTTGGGGGGCTGCATTACCACCCCCACTTCCATATTGGCCACCAGCACAACAGGGAGTACATGGTACTCAGGGAGCATTATCTGAAAGAGCAGTGCCTTTGCTTAACACTGAAGGTGCCACAGGAACCACTGCCACTCAGGGTGCAATGAACACATCCAATATCCATGCTTTGCAGGTGCCTCATGCACATCCTGCACCAGATGCGGGAGTATCCAATGCACCATTACAGAAATGTGAAAATCCCAGTGTAGCACCTGTGGGGAGAGAAAATGGTGGAATGTCCAAGCTTCCCAAAGAACCTGTTAAACAAAAAGTGCTTGTAAAACAGACTGATGGCAGGTCTGCAAAACTTTCTGCTCAAGTTAACGCACTAAACAGAAAAGTAAACCTAGCTTATCCAGCTAAAGGGGATACGATGGAAGTGATACCTAATCTGAAAATTTCATCTTTAACTAATGCAAAGCTGAACTGTACCAATCCAGTAGTCTTAAAGATCATGCAAATTTTAAAGAACGCTCAAAAACTTGGCTTCCAGATAACTCCACCTTCACCCAAGGAATCTGATAGTAAAGCTGCAGAAGTATTGTCTGCCAACCTGAAATTACAGCCCCACGTCACCTCTGGGAAAGTTGCATGTCAGCCAGTTTTTTGTGAAGAGCAACAAAAAGTAAAACCATCAAATGTTAATGAAACTTTCTCCTCTGAACCAGTAATGGAGCAACAACAAAAGCATACTGAAATTTTTAGCTTGGAAGAAGCTGTTAAAATCTGCTCCACAGTTCCTAAGATGCCTGAGCAACTTCCCCTGAAACCTGCTTCTTCAGCTCCAACACAAATAATTCCTCCCATCCATGGAAACATCAATGTCCCTTTATCAGCTACAAATAATGGTGTCCAGGATCCTGCAGTGGAGAACTTGAGTAATGAGAGAGGCAAGTGTTTGGTTTGTTTTTTTTTTTTTGTTTTTTTTTCTATTGTGTTCACTGGTTTGAGGTATTGAATTTTTTTTTTTTTTTTAATAAAGGGATTGAAGCATCCGATTTGACAAGTCTTCTGGAGCAGTTTGAAATGTCTGAGGGTAAGTGATTTGTTTTGCTAGGTGAACTTTGTATCGTTTAGACAGGTGGGAATCCCACTTATCAGACACCAGGCACTATGAATAGCAACACACAAATTCGGTAAACTCCAAAAGTGTCTTAATAAAACTGATAAGGTGTCTGGTGAAAATATCCCTTAAATGGCTTGTAACAGAATAGTTTAGTTAGGTGGGAGACAGTACACCCACCTCTGGTACTTGCATACATTTTGCGATACGAAGTGTTAAACTTAGTGGTGACAGTGGGTCCCTTTTAATGTCATACACTCCCCTATTCCAATTCGCACATAAGGGGAGAAGTAGATAGATGGGCTTATTTACTGCTACAAGTTTAAAGAAGGGGACAGGACGTCCCGAAACGTAATATTTTACAATAAATCTTGGATTCACAGGATTAGTGTCCTCCCCCCAAATCTTTTTTTGTGCTGGGGGGGGGGGGGGGAAAGAGTGCATGTTCTGTAACATGCTCTAAATGGATATTTTCACTAGATACCCATCGCTTATTTAGTTCCATAAAAACACATTAAACTGGCCTGATTCATACCCAGAATGTCCTTAAAGGAGAACTAGAATCTAAAAAAAGTGACGTATGAGTGAGAATTATTTTTTTTAAATTCCCCTCCGTTAGGAGGAATTTTAATGATCGGAATATAAAAAGAAAATTAAGTATTAGATACACATGTTGCTATTGTTAATCAGATAACATTTGTTGTGTATTATTTTAAGTAAGTCACTTAGATAGTAGGAGAATGGTAAATAGTTTATAGCATACATTTTGGTTCAATCCAATTTGTGATTTGATAGATGTCATCCAATACCTCCTTACAGAAATAAAAAAACTTATAACAATCTTCCTCTGTGTTATTTTGTAAATTCCTTTGTTCATTTGCTTTATTTTAGTCATTACAGGTAAGGGGAGATGTTTCCCAACTGGCCCAAATCTTAGTGTATTTCGTAGGACAGCCTTGATGAGTGTAGGTTAGCTTTTTGTAGGGAAGCGTATAAAGTGCAGCCTTCCATGCTGCTAAGGATGGTGGGATGGCCTGTATCCATGTTTGATCAGTTTTTTTTAGCATAATACAAAGTTTCAGTAAGAAATGTTTCGCATATATCTCAAGTATTAAGTCTTCTGAAATCCCCAGTAGGAGCACTTTAGGGTCTAGACCAACAGGAGAGCCCATAAAAACTTTGTAACTTGGTACCAGAATCCTTGGATTTTTGGACAGGTCCAAATCATATGAAAGAAGTTACCGGGGGCAAGCAAGCATTTTGGGCAATGGGAGTTACATTCTGTTCTATAGCGCAAGAGTTGTATAGGGGTCAGATAGTCTCTGTGGAGTATATACAGTTGTGTTAATCTATCCAATACTCTAGGGGATACCAGAGTGTGGGTTGTCCAGGCCTCTTCCCATTCGTCTCCCTTCATCGGACCAACATCAGATTCCCATGTTTGTTTTTTAGCAAATGCCAGAGAGCATGCAGAGGGGAGGTGGAGAGAGCGATAGATTGCCGAGATCAGCCCAGAGGAGGTTGTGGCGGTTAGAGGGACAATTAAGGGATATTTTTTCCCCAAAGGTTAGGGAATGATTTCTGAATTGTTTGGAATGCATGTCTAACCTGGAGGAATCTAAAAAGCATATTGTTGGGCAGTTAGATTTCCAGTTGTAACTGATCAAACGTTTTAAGTGTTAGGAGTGAATTCTTATCGGACATACTTTATCAATGCTGAGTGCATTACAGTCAGTTGTACTTGCAAATTTCCATTTGTAAGCTCTCCTGGCTTCTCCCCCTTGTGAGCTTATAGGTGTATGTAGTAAGACTGTCTGGGCAGTCTTCTGTGTGGGGTGGTGGGTGCAAAATTATTTATATGTGATTCCTGGTGGTCTTAAATTCACATGAAGGCGTACAATAGAAATGGGTCGCTGCGGCTCTACACTTTACCTGCGTACACTGGCTGTAACAGCGAATGGTCTGACTACTGAAGTTCCTATCATTCACTCTTGTGTGCAGAAGATGAAGGGATGTCGGGACTGTATGCCAATTAGCTGTCTGAACCAGCCCTTGCAAGTAAGTGTAGAGCAGCCGTGTTTCCATTTCTATTGCGCAATGGAGGGTAGGAAACTCTCCTACCTCCCTGTAAATTGTTGGTCCTGCTGGTATTAAAACGTTTGGTGTTCTTGTAGGAGTGTTTTTCTAATGTTCAAATGTAGCCCCCCAAAATGTAGGGCAACTGCTAGACTGTTAATAAAAGCCGGTAAAATGTTATTAAATTGGCATAAAAGAGAGGCATTAGGTTGTGAATCTCTTTACTGTGACCATTTCTAGTAAGGTCAGATCTCGCTCTCCAGCACCAGGAAATGTAAATTAATTTGGGCTTCAAATACTATACAGTTGTCCTTTAATTTGAGAGGGTACAACTGGCAAGTGGAACATCGTTTGTATTGTATAGTGTTCATTGAATTTCCTCCAAAGAAATTTAACAAGTTTGGTTCTTTTCAGCTAACGATGAGGAAAGACTCTCTCAAAATCCTGATCTAAAAGTGGCTGTAGGAAACTCTGGGTGAGTATGAACAAAGAGTTACCCTACAGCTGTGTATTTGTGGATAAGGCAGTGTTTGTTTGGAACACCTTTATTTATTTTTCACATTATGCCCTTTTTAAAGATAAATATGGTCTGAGTAACTGCTCTAATGGCTGATTAATGATTCAAAATATATAAAATGTGAAAATCTTTTTGCTACGGGTTTTTCCCACACATTCCTAGGAATTTAGAATCTGTCTCTCTAAAGAGATATATTTAGTTGCATTCAACATTTAGTTGCATTCAAGTAAAATGGTATGTTGTGGTATTAACCTGCTGGCTAGATACCATTCATTGTACAGCAATAAGGCTGGTACACACAGAAGATTCTTCATCTGCAGTTGGCTGGACAAAGTTTCAGTTTGCCTCGACCCATCGTGCGATTTATAAAAGACTGCACCATTGCCCATAACTTACTGGAATTTTTGGATGCCTGCAAAAACCCAGACTTTCCAGTCTGACCAACAGATACAGGGAACAATCATTCGGCCCAAAAAATCTGCTTGTGTGTACCTGGCAATAATAGTTCATTCTCTTAGGTGTGTATATATGTGTGTGAGCTGTTCTTACTTGGTCTGAGAGTAAATGAGATGTAAAATACGGGGATCTTTCCCATTAATTAAAACCTCTCTACCACGTGCCAGGTCAGAAAAAACGCTAGAAAAGAAGATGGTTGAACGACTTCTGGCCCCTGAGTTGGTGAATACAGCTGGTAAGTAGCCATATTTCAAACCACCCTTTCCCACCATTGTCAAAATAGCGATCTGTATCCAGTTGCTCTTGTCTTTAATACTCACTTTATAGCTTGTTGTCTGAATAGTTCAAAAGTTGTGTAATTGCCTAGGAGTATGAGGGATATAGGCTGGGTTGCCAGATTAAGCTTGTTCCCTTTATTTGGTTTAAGTACATGAAATCTATCTATTATTCCCAGTGAGGTGAGAACACTTATTTCCACCTCCCTGTGTATAATAGAACCCTTACCTTGCTCCACTTGTGGCTCCTTCTTGGTTGTCCGATGCAATGTCACAATCGTGCGCCTACCTTTAGGGCACGGCCACACTGCAACTCAATCACACACTGAGTTGAATTTTTTAGTTAGGTATTGGAAAACGCATGTGATTTGTGTTGCCACGCTTTCAATGATCTGAAAAAAACGTAAACGCAATAGTGTGGCCTAGCCCTTAGTATTGATTGTTTCCCGGGTGTTCTATTACTCACAGGGAGGTGGGAATAAGGGTTCTGGCCTCCCTGTAAATAATAGATACAGATTTCATGTACATAAAATCTGTTTAGTGTCCCTTTAATAAATGTAATTATCAGGACTGCACTTATTGCGAAGTGGTTGCACTTAAACAATATTGATTCTAAGTTATCCATGCTGCATGTGTTTTTTACAGGTGTTCCTACCTAAATTACTGATCTGGCATCCCTGTATATAGCTGATAATTCACCCCTTACCATGTAATAAGTTGTTCCATGACCAGGTTGGGGAATTCTGAGATGACTTTATATCCTTAAAGGGCATGTCCATCCCCAAAACTAAAATTTAATCCACTGCTAGCCCCGCTTTTGTAGTTTTAAAAAATCCCTTACTTTTCTCCTCTTCTGGTTGTCTTGTAGTTCCTATTCAAATTCCAGGAGACAGAAGAGTAAGGATGCCTAGTCTCTGCAGATCATGTTTGCAAAATTAACTTTTTTCTGTAGTGTAGGGACCCCCTTCCAACAGCCGTGTTTAAATCTTTAAAAAGTTCAGAGAAACTTACTTCAATCGCTCTGCTAACTCAATAGCTGACTGCTTTATCTTATTAGCTAACTCTCAGCCAATCACAGGGTACATTTCTTATAATGTGTTGTCCCCTGTTCAGCAAAGTTTCGGACAGATCAGTGAGGAATCTGTCATTTAGTCCGTATACTGACTGATGTAGCATTAGATACAGTGCGCAGAACTTTCCTGTGAGTCAAAGGAAGGCGTGCCCTGTTTCTAATGCATTCAACCAAAATATTGACGTAATGTTTGATTTCTTATTGGGCAGTGGGACCCTGCTAAACGGGTAAAAGGATTTTCAATTATTTTGTTAAAATAACGGAAGATCGATTTAAGGCAGGCAAAGGCACAAGCATTTTTGGAATGAATGGTGAAATATTTACTTATAATAATTTGTTGGCTATGTAGCAATGTGATTTTATTATATAAAAATTCACTGCAGCACCCATTATAAGTTTGCATAGACTACATCTATTATACACAGAATAATTTATTAGAAGGTTTTAGATACAAAAATTCAAAACGCACTAACTTTCCTTTTTTTTTTTTTTTATATATTTTTATTTTATTTAAAGGATTAACTCCACCAGCAACTCCCCCACATCAGATGTGGAAGCCGGTTCCTGTGATGTGTCTTACTGGAAAAGTAAAGCCATTGCATGGAAACTTACAACAAAGGATTTGCTCTTCGCCTCTTAAGACAGCAAAGTTAATTGATGCAAAACCTCTGCCACAGAGAAAACTGCGCAATAAAAACCCTGTGAACCCTGTTCGTCTAACTGGTCAACCGCCTATTCATGTGGCATCAGGGGATCACGATTATTGCATACCCGATGCCTCTAAATGTCTTGTTACTGCAGCACCTTCTTGTAATCAACCTATTACCCAAACTGTCCTGCCAACGCAGGCTTACCAGTGTGAAGGAGGATCCCGCTGGAATGTTAAACACCATCAAAATATTACCATAAAGCCTATTGTTCCATTTGGCAAAAGAGATCAGAACAAAATGTGCCTAATGCAGAATTTGTCCCCTGAGACCTCCAGTGTGTGCAATCAAAGTATACTTTGTAGTACTGACAAGTCCTCACAGTGTTCTGTTAATATTCAAAAATATCCCAGTGATCCTCTGGATTGCAGGACTAACAGTAAAAGAGACTCTATTTCTGAGAAGCCCTCGACTTCAGTGTTAATTTCTCCAGATGCATCTCCTTGTCGAAGTGAAGATTATGAAACCGCTGCTGTTGGAGGTGAAAATACCTGCATTTCCAGGAGGTCTGGGCGCTGCTATAGGAAGTACAGGGGATCTCAAAGTCCTACAAAATCTAGTGGTAGCCATTCCAGAAGTTCCTCTTCTGCCTCCTCTTCATATTCTCGCTCAAGGTCTCCTCCATCAAAGAGGCGTAGAACGTAAGTCTGTTCTGTATTTTCTAATGGGATGTATTAGTGAGCTTGGACAAATTATCTGCCGAAAATATCTGCTGGTGTGGGACGACAGTCCTCATTCGTTCGTCCGGATCGAACGAATGATCGGACGTGTTGGAAAATTACGATCGATAGTGCGATTCCCTATGGGATCGCTCAATCTTTCGCATTTTCGGCCGTAGCGAGCGCTCTGTTTACAGGGAATGAGAGATTTTTTTTTTCAGTGTAGCTTCCTGTCAGTGGTTTATCAGATTTAATTTAATTGTGAAACTTCCATGTAAAGAATCTGATTTCTCTTCCAAAATATTATTGTTGCTGAAGATCAACCATTTTTGTTCATTTTTATGTGATTCGCGGATGTGCAAAAGTGTGCATTCAAGTGGGGAAGAACCCTATTGGGGCTGATACATGGGGTAAAAGTTTACTTTGGTTCTGTGGACTTTATTCAGGGAAGAGAGCTGACCAATTGCAGAGGAGAGTAGTTATTTGAGAGCTTGGTGTAGTGTGAATTTAGACTGCACAGAGCTTTCTTTCGTGATTAGGGAATGTGGTGCTTTGTTCAGACCCGCAGGTTCTGGGAAGAAATGTTGGGCATAAATACTTTCCTCTTAAATGTTTAACCAAAAAACCCTACTTCAATCCTATTGGTAGAACACAAAGTTGCTTAACTCGCAATATTTTATGCCTTTGTTCCGGATATCTCTGTAGAAAATGCTGTGCATTTTAAATTTGTGTATCTCCTCCCTACTGGCAACATAGCACTACTGTACATTTTGGAACCAAAGCACATAGAAAGTTGACTTAACTAATTTTATTGCTAGACCAGATTTAAAGTTGTTTGTTTTTGGATGCACATTTCCTTTAATATGGTTATAGGTATCCTGACAAATACATTAAAGGAATAGTTCACTGCAAAAGTGAACTTTTCCTTTAAAGTATGATTGAAGCCCGTAGGTTGGGGAGCTATGCCTTACCTCCTGTTCTTCAATCAATCTCAGGAGCCAGGAACAAAGTATTACCTTTTGCACGATCCACCACTGCAGAACAGAATCTCCGACCGCTTCCTGGTTTTAATCCACTAAATCACGCATGCGCAATAATGTGCGCTATAGTGGATGGGAAGCTTGTCGGAGATTTTCAGCTCTGCAGCGGTGGGTCACGTGAAAGGTAAATATACTTACTCTCGTCCCTGGCTCCTGCGATATTGATTGATGAACGTGAGTTAAGCTCCTTAACCTTGGCTTCAATCAACACATTGAAGGAAAATGTCACTTTGTGTGAACTATTTTATTTTTCGCCTACAGGAGGACCCAGGAACACAGGGGATTAAGCACCCTCACTTCAGTAGCGGACACTTTAAAAACTGAAGGAGGCTTCCGGTGCTGGTGAGTAAAACTTGAGGCTCCAGTGCTCCTCCCCTCCTATATTAAAAGTGTCCGCTTCAGGAGTGATGGACTTCTCTCCCTTCTCTCTGGATCCCTGGACTGTAATGGAGCCGGTGGTGCACTAGTGTCAGACCACCAGCTCCCAACGTGGGATGTCATTTAGCAGAGGTAATCCTACTGCAAATGGGCCGGAAGGGCTGGCCATCATGACCCTCTGGTCTAAAATGGCCAGAACCCCCCGTTCCGTGATGACAGGCAGTTCAGCAGTCGGCCTCTGCCGCATGGGCACAATCCTCGCTGAGAGAGATCGCGGCTGGGGGCGGACTTCTCCTTTCTCCTGGGCTTACCAAGGGGCCGGTTCTCGTCTTCTCCTGGGCTTTCTAGGGGGCGGGACTTCCGGCGGCTTCCGGTTCTCTGCTCTCACTCTTCCTCTGGTCAGCTTCAACTGCGTGTAGCCAGCGTCTGAAGCCTTCCCTTCTCACCGAAGTCAGCTTAGTCCTCCCTTTTCAGGGGAGAGCCTCTCTATATGTCTTTCCTTATCCACTGTGGGGGCTTGGTGTGTAGGAGGGGGTAGCTAACTCTCTAAAGTTTATAGATACATAGAGATACGGAGCACTCCGAGATCTGGAACAACAATATTTATTAAGAAAAGTAGGTCTGAAAGCCAACGCATTTCAGCCCGTCCTTAATAAATATTGTTGTTCCAGACCGAATAGCACCCAGGCAATATACAGAATTTGCCTTACGGTCAGGAACCCGAGTGGGCGAGGACCCTTCGGGCCTCTATTGATTCCGTACAGAATCCACCTTGCTGGGTCGGTTTTGGCCCGGGATCCTTCGGGGGCCCTGCCTCAGGAGTCCGAACCGGCCTGGGCTAGATCCTTATCAGACTCCATGTCGGTACTATCGGCTTCTATGTCACAATTTTTTCAGCCGATTAGTTCCGCTGGAGCGGAAGCCAGACCACAAAGAGTGGTCAGAGCTTCAGGGCCCATGGTGACTCTTGCAGCTGAAGAGTGCCCCTTGGAGGAAAGAGAGGAATCGGAAGAAGAACTAGACTCCTTAACTTCAGAAATGGAAATTCAGACCACATTCACGCCAGAAACGATCGATGATCTTATTAGATCGGTACTACAGGTGCTGAATATTCAGGATCCGGGCGACCCAGTAGACCCTGCCAAGTCCTTATTCAGTCGTCCCAAGAAAACGACGGCAACCTTCCCTTCATATGATCAATTAGAACAGATTGTACTGGAAGAATGGGCATCTCCATTTTTCCAGAAATTTCCAAACAATGTTTCCTTTTCCCAAGGAGGATGTGGATAAGTGGTCCACGCCTCCAGCAGTCGATCCCCCAGTGGCTAGGCTTTCTAGAGCCATGGCTATCCCGTTGGCTGAGGCCGCCACTTTTAAGGACCCCACGGACAGACGTCTGGAAGGTCTGTTGAGAACATCCTTTGCTGCTTCAGGGGCTGCCCTGCGACCCACTTTTTCTTCCGCTTGGGTGGCCAAAGCTATGGAAGCGTGGCTGGACCAGCTTTTTCAAGCAGTGGCTAAAGAATCTTCAGACAGTCACTTGATTGATATTATCCAACAATTATCTGATGCAGCCATATAGGGGATGCAGCCCTGGAAACTAGCAGTCTCATTGCTCGATCTGCGGCCTCTACAGCGGCTAGGCGATCTTTATGGCTTAAGGCTTGGGCGGCGGACCCGGCATCCAAGAAGGCCCTTACCAGCCTACCATTTTTGGGGCGCCTCCTGTTTCGGACCTGAACTGGAGAGGATTATTGCTCAAGCCACTGGCGGTAAGAGTACTTTCCTCCCTCAGACTAGAGCTCGTCGATTTCCACCCTTTTGACGTTCATCTTCCTTTTGTCCGCCAAGAGCTTCCCGTTCTTCCGCCTTCCAAGCGAGGGGGCTTTAAAACAGGGGGAGATAAACACAAGCAGGTATGACTATCAGTCTCCACTTTGGGTTGGGGGTCGCCTTCGTTTTTTTCTACAAGGAATGGCAGCTACCATCCACAGACTCCTGGACTATGGGGGTGATAACCAACGGCTACCGGATAGAATTCTCCTCCCGACCCCCTCCTCATTTCTTTCCTTCTCTGATTCCTCGCTGCCATTTCTCTTGCTGGCAAAGGTTATATCTCCAGTTTCAGAAAACCAGAGGTTCCGGGGCTTTTATTCAAATTTGTTCCTGGTTCCAAAGAAGGACGGAACCTTTCGGCCAGTGCTGGATCTCAAGGCACTAAATATCCATGTACAAAAGTTCAAATTCAAGATGGAATCCCTGCGCTCAGTAATCTTAGCGATCGAACCGAACGACTTCCTCGCTTCCCTGGATATTCAGGATGCGTACCTACACATTCCCATCTGGACCGGACACCACCGTTACCTCAGGTTTGCAATAGGTCCCTGGCACCTATCAGGTGCTTCAGGTGTCTCAGTGCATGGCGATCTTATCTCGATTCGGATGGATCATAAATCGGGCAAAGTCCTCTCCAACTCCATCGAAACGGATGATCTTCTTAGGAATGCTGTTCGATACAGCCATTCACAAGATCTTTCTACCTCAAGACAAGGTCACCGCCCTGAGGAGCTTAACCGTTCAGGCTCAAACTTCCAAGACCCTCTCAATTCGGCAATCTATGCACCTGGTGGGGAATATGGTGTCCTCAGTGGAAGCGGTTCCATACGCTCTATTCAACCTTCGCCCTCTTCAGAGATATTGTCTCAGTTGTTGGGACAAATCCCAACAGTCACTGGACTCTTGGATCCACCTTCCGCGTCCGATTCTAACTTCTCTAACCTGGTGGACCTTGGAGAACCACTGATCAACAGGCAAAGCACGGTGTTTCCCCGTTTGGACGGTGGTGACCACGGACGCCAGTCTCCGGGGATGGGGAGCAGTATGCGACTCAACAGGCCCAGGGCCTCTGGACCATGGAAGAGTCTCAATCGACGATCAACGTCCTGGAATTGCGAGCGATCTTTCTAGCTCTCACTGGACAGATCGGCTGAAGGGCAAGAATGTGCGCATACAGTCCGACAATGCCACGGCCGTGGCATACATAAATCAGGGGGGCACGAGAAGCGTATTAGCGAGGGCAAAAGCACACCGGATTTTAACTTGGGCAGAGGGTCATGTTCCGGCGTTATCGGCAATTTACATATCCGGAGCACTCAATACGGAAGCAGATTTCCTCAGTCGAGTCACCCTTGATCCCGGGGAATGGGAGTTACACCCGGAGGTGTTCCAAGAACTAACGCTGAGATGGGGAACACCGGACATCGACCTGATGGCTTCCCGGCACAATCGCAATGTTCCGCTATTCTGTGCCAAAACAAGGGATCCGCTAGCAGGTCTGATAGATGCCCTAGTGGTGCCCTGGATTTTCCGTTTGGGTTACATTTTTCCTCCAACACCTATGATTCCCAGGATCCTAAAAAGGATAGAGGGAACGAGCTCCAGCGATCTTCATTGCTCCGCGGTGGCCAAGAAGGGCTTGGTTCTCGGATCTCCTCCATGTCAGTCGAGGAACCATGGTCTCTTCCACTACGTCTAGAACTTCTTGTACAAGGTCCCTTCAGTCATCCGGACCTACAACCCCTCCATTTAACGGCGTGGCGCTTGAATCCGCCATACTGAGAAGACGCGGAGTACCTTCCTCAGCTATACCGACTATGTTAGCGGCTAGAAAACCTTCTTCGGCAAAGGTTTATTATAGAATTTGGCAAAAATACGTTTCGTGGAGTTTGTCCATGGGATTCCCGCCTTCCAGATTCGTTCTATCCAGAATACTTAGTTTTCTACAAAAGGGTTTTGACGGGGGCTCTTAGTGCCCTCAAAGGGCAAGTTTTGGCCCTGTCAATTTATTTCCATCAAACTTGCGAACAGGAAGGATATTCAGACCTTTTTACAGGGCGTAGCTCATTTACGCCCAGCAGTTCGTACTCAGTCCAACCATGGGATTTATCGTTGGTTCTTAGAGCGCTCAAAAGGCCTCCCTTTGAACAGTTACAATATATTCCTCTTTCTCTTCTTTCCTGGAAGACTGTTTTTTCTTTTGGCCATTTCTTCCATCAGACGGGCTTCGGAATTGGCAGCTCTATCGGTGGAACACTCATGTCTAACGTTCTATTCAGACAGGGCTGTTCTCCGTCCTCATGCTTGTTTCTTGCCGAAGGTGGTCTCATCTTTCCATATTAATCAGGAAATAGGGGTTCCAGCCTTCTGTCCTAATCCTTCTTCCAAGGAGCGCAATTTACACTGTCTCGATATGGTGAGAGCCCTGAGGATTTACATTGTTTGCACAAAAGGCATTCGTTCCTCTCAGGCATTATTCGTCCTTCTGGCGGGGCCCCGCTGGGGGTCTCGGGCTTCTCCTCCAACTCTGGCCAGGTGGATTGTCTACTATTGTCCGCTTCTACTTCCTCCCTTGCGGGTTACAGCTCACTCTACCAGGGCAGTTGGAGCTTCTTGGGCAGCTCGTCATGGCGCCTCGGTGGCCCGATATGTCGGGCGGCAACTTGGTCTTCAATTCACACGTTCATTAAATTTTACCGCCTCCAGGTATTTACAGAAAGGGTTACCGCCCTAAGCGGCGCTATCCTCAGAACTGCCGAGGTTTAATTATTCGGTTCTTTTGTCCCACCCTAGTTTCTTCTCTGGACTTTGGGACGTCCCCTGTGTTCCTGGGTCCCCCTGTAGGCTGTAGGAGAAAAGAGGATTTTTGTTTCACTCACCTGTAAAATCGTTTTCTCCAAAGCCGTAAGGGGGACCCAGGTACTTCCCGCCCTTTGTTGACATGATTGTCTTTGGCCTGTTGCCTGTTACTGTTCTTGTTTATACGGTTATTTACCTTTCACTCCCTCTTTGGGACCAACTGAAGGAGGCTTCCGGTGCTGGTGAGTTAATATAGGAGGGGAGGAGCACTGGAGCCTCAAGTGTCCGCTCCTGAAGTGAGGGTGCTTAACCCCCTGTGTTCCGGGGTCCCCCTTACGGCTTCGGAGAAAAGGATTTTACAGGTGAGTGAAACATAAAAATCCTCTTTTTACTACTTTAAATCAAGCACATGCAAATATTTACCATCTTTTTAGCATTATTGTTTTGTGGCTAAAAAAACTTGGTATATTGGGATGTTATTAAAGGTTACTGGCGTTGAACTGAATTTATAGCAGCTTTGTTTTTTGAAGGGGATAGAATATTTTCATTTATAAAATATACAAGGGCACCCAATACAGAGATTTCCATAGGTACTATAGCATGAAGAGGGGGGTGTAACCCATCTTCCTTTCTTCCCAGGTACAGATCTAGGAATCGTCATAGGTCTTGCTCTTCCTCACGATCTGAATACAATAGTTCAAGCAGCAGGTCCTTGTCCTCTTGTTCTTCTCGCTCCTGTTCGCCATCATCAAGCCAGTCTCGCTCACGTTCCAGATCACCCTATCGCCAGAGGAATAGAAGCAGGAGGTAAGCTGATGTAATGTCAGTGTTATGCAACTTATATAATTAGCATAACTATAGAATATATGGCCATGTATCTTTATATTGCTTGTATTTGTAAAAGTTTGGGGTTGTTTGTATTACTGATACAGCAACTGGTTTAATTTAGCAGGTGCGAGTCTCGGGACAGCTATTACAACCAGAAGACGATGCGCAAAGAGCGAGCTATAGTAAGTATTACTGCACAGTAATTCCCACCATTCAGTGAGATAAAAAGAACATTTTGAAATG
The DNA here is from genome assembly GCA_019447015.1 of Hymenochirus boettgeri. Classification (NCBI taxonomy): domain Eukaryota; kingdom Metazoa; phylum Chordata; class Amphibia; order Anura; family Pipidae; genus Hymenochirus; species Hymenochirus boettgeri. The sequence goes on along the minus strand of CM033475.1, from coordinate 46,183,937 downwards.
GTCACTTGTGGTTCCATAATGGTTGTTAGAAATATATATATATTCAATAACTTGGCCAGGTTAAAAGTTAGAACCCAGCAGAATGCTGGGATTAAAATAATTTGCCCAAGTTATTGAATTAATTGCTTTAATTTATCCTGAGAGAAGGGCAGGCTTTTTAAGTTAAATACAGTGGTAAAATGTAAGCAAATTAATTGGATGTGCACTAGGCTTCTATTTTTTTATGTATTAAGTTAGAACTAGTGTGGGTTCTGTATCTGAATTAGAATTAATTTGGTTCAAAATGTTTCTGCCAATTAGTGTTTTGTTTTTTTTTTTTATTGTTGGGAACTCTGGTTACGACACATTAATGAATTCCATTCTTCGATTTAAGGTTTAGTTTTAGTATGTAATGTAGTCTATTTACTTCACTTAGGCCAAAACAGACAAGTGTATTCTTGCACAGTGCATCTGACTCCACTAAAAATGCTAATGGAAAAGCTGAAGGCAGCCTATCAGTGCTTAGCATTACATCTGGGATTTGGGACTGCTGCACCCTATTTCACTCTGCGCCACACCTGTCGGCCGTAGGCTTAGTGCTCTGTGAGAATGCTTCTGTTCCCCCTAGCTTTACCGAGCTTACTAACATGTACTTGTGTAATAACATACAAAGCAAGTGTAATGGCATTGTGGTGTCAATCAGTGTAACTGTGAGAAATATAAAATACCACTGGTGTAGAAAGCTGTTTATTGAAATTCACTTTCCACTTTTAAGTTGCTAGTTTAGAGGTATTCAACTTGTGGCCCTCTACAAAATTCCCCACAAATCCCAGCATTCCCTGGGTAGTTTCCATACATCTTTAGGCCTGCGGGGTAAATCCCAGTAAAAGTGGGGGTGATTAAATTAATTTTTAAAAAATAAATTTGGTCACCCCTGTTTTAACCCTCATTTACCTGTCAATGGTGACAGACCAGACGGACACTACTTTTTTGTTTGTTGACTTGAGAATTTATGCACAAGTTTAAATTATAATTTTTTTTTTACAAAAGTAAATTTAACATTTGAAGTGTGTTTAGCTGTAATGCATCTTTTGTATTATAATTTTCACTACAGGAGGAAAGGAGAGTTGTTTATGTTGGTAAAATTAACAGTCAGATGACCAGAGCTGAGCTCAGGAGAAGGTTCTCTGCTTTTGGAGACATAGAAGAATGCACCATTCATTTCAGGGAGAAAGGGTAAGAATTCTCTGATAGTTTGTAAAACACTTTACCACATCATAACAAGGCTGGATGAAGAATAGCACACTGCTTTACAACAGAACTCACCTTGAAAAGTAAATGGAACAGTACCTTCTCATCAAATTGAAATCACCATTTGGAATCTAAAAACATCCGTGACACCCCTTTAATACGCACACAACTTAAAATGCGAGATCTTAAGTTTAGAATTCTTACATTGTTATAATTCCATTATAATTTCACCCAAAAGCCTGTTCTTTAGATAAATGAAAGCAGTTCAAACTGGGCCAAATGATTTTTATCCCAGCTGCCACTTATTTTAACAAAGTCCTACACTACCAGTACGTGCCTTTCTTTTGAGCTGAGACTCCTGCTTTATTAACCATGCAATGCAAGAGGCTTTAATATCTGTAATGACTGTTTTCACAACTAGACTGCAGACACATACCTGTCCAGATATTATGATGCCAATGTGCCTGTATCAAACCGTGTGAGAAGAAAAATAAAATGCTGCCAGTTACATAGTTTGTTCCACCTCATTTTGGGACCTGCACATATTGTCAACTGCACCGGTGTTTTATCAAGAAAATGAATGCATTGCCTTGCTCTGAATATTCAACTCTTGTTTGGATTTTTTTTTTTCCCAATCCCTAGTGACAATTATGGGTTTGTCACATACCGTTACACTGCTGAAGCCTTTGATGCAATAGAAAATGGCCACAAGCTGCGACTTCCTGATGAATTACCATTTGATTTGTGTTTTGGTGGCAGGAGACAATTTTGTAAAAGGAGATATGCTGATCTTGGTAAGAATCTAATTTTTTTTTTTGTGGTTTATACTGTGGAAAGCAATGTTGCCTTAATGATAGCTCCATGCAGCTCCTGTCACTGAGCTTGAGAGCATAGCAATCTAAACTGCACATGGGCCACACTGAGTAATAATCAAGGTAACCAAAGAATCCAGAGTACTCCCTAAATTAAATTCATGTACAAGAAGGTCCTGCACTTTATTTCTAAATACTGATACTTTAAAACCATTCTAATCATTGATGTGCTTTTTATTCCTGGTTCCCAAGGTGCCCCACTCGCCAACACATTCATTTTAGGTAACTAAGCATATTAAAGGTTAAAATATAACAAGGTCTGTAATAAATCACCTGAACTTAATTTATTAGTTTATCATTCTCTCAGGCCTGCAACATGTGCCTGTTTCAGACTGATATTGCTGTACAGAGTTTGATCTTTATATCAATTATTTCCTCATACCCTATTGGGTAGGGCTCATAAGTAGACTAAAGAGGTTGAATTAGGTGGACGTATGTCTTTATTCAACAGTTAGAGAGCTATGTACTGAGATCCGTAAACGCCCTTTTCAGTCTAAGTCTTGGTAACCCATGTACCAAAGGTTAACGTGACTTTAAGACATGACTTGCTGCGGTACACAAAAACTGGTGCGACTGCCGCAAGGTATATACAGCTCTTTAGGACAAACTGTAAAGTTTTGGAATGGGAAAACCCCATTCACCATGCACAGAGCGCATTTCTCTGCTCAGTGCATTATCTAGAGGAGGCAATAGAGCGATAACTGCTCTAGTTACATAGCCCTGTTAATGTTATTGTTTGAGGCAGAACAGAGGTCTTGGGCATCTATTGAGAGGATCTGGAATTATTGCTTACTACTTGCGGTCTTCACCCTTTACCTCACTTTTGTTTTGAGTCAGTGTTAAATTTATTGAATAAATGTAGATATCCCCTTGTACTGCATTCAAATCATGTGATCTGTCTTTGGCAGCAAAGATTTCGAAAATGATGTTAATAATGTTCTAGTGATTTCCTATGTAGTACAAGTGATATCTGTATTTGGCGGTGTAAATGTGATTAGTAAACTGACATTACATTCACAATGGATGTTAATTAAGGTGGCCATACACATAGTAATGATTATAATGTTAAAATTGTCCTGTCCGATAACTAAAACAATTCAGGCTCCGATTTTGTTCACACTACAAAGCAATCAATGCCCAGTTCTAGAACTACATGAACATTGTTGCTCTTTTCTTCATTCTCACTGGTTTCTCACACTGCTGTTTAACATAAAGGACTTTTGTAACTGTTGATGTGAAGATGTATAATACATTTTATATTTTTGTATCAGATTCGAACAAAGATGAATTTTATCCGGCACCTCTTAGAAATAAATATGAGAATCTAGATTTTGATACCTTATTGAAACAAGCCCAGAAAAGTATCAGAAGGTAACGATAAATCCCTCCGGTGAAGGATGTGATGAAATGTATACAAAATATATAACCAAAAGAATTTACCTCAAAACACTGGATATGGCCATTCACTAAAAGCATGACCATTCTGTTAATGGAAAATGTCCTATTTTTTTTTTTTTTTAATAAACAATAAAAATAATGATAAAAAGGTTTAAAGGCAGATTTTTTTTAATGACATTTGTTTTCTAACCTATTTAACAAATGCTTAAAGTGCATTATAAATGATAAAATAATCGCTATGCACATAAAAAATCAATAAAAAAGATGAAATATAATGTTGCATGTTTTTTTTTTAACAAATTTGTATGTTTGTTTATTTTTTGGTAAAATTTCTCAATTCAATTGGTGAATAGCCACATTTTTAGCTTAAAGGGCATGCCTACCCTGCTCACAAAAATGGTCACTTGTCATTTACCTGCCCCCCAACTCCAACTATTCAACACATTACATACATTACTAACCAGATATTTAAGGAAAATGATTGTCCCCATTCTGGCCGAATAAGCTGGCTCCTCCCTCCATGCAGTTAATAAAGGTTGTGATTGCTGACATCACATCCAATCAATGACTGCCTTTTCCCTTGTTGCCTTCTCTGCACATGCTCAAACTTAAAAATGCTTATTGAGCAGAAGGTGACAGAAAGAATTAAGATTCCTTAGCATTCCATTAAACTGAAAGGTTAGATTCCCTTTAATTCCTTCCGCTGCAGCTTGGAAGTTTGCTGTGATCCAGCCACTCAGTTCCATCCCCAACAAGGCAATTGTTCAAGCACAATCTGGCCTCTGACAGTGGGGTGCTGTCATTCTGGATTGTGACAACTTCTGAGCTGCAGCAGAAGGAATTAAAGTGAAAATGGCTGTTTAGAGTTTATTCCCAACTGCTGTTTTTACCAGCCTATTGCATGCATTTATAATGAGAGCATTATTGCCTCCATTCTGGCAAAGGAAGCTGTGCCCTCCCATGCAGTGAATAAAGGCTGTAACTGCTGACATCACAGCCAATGATAGATTGTAGTTTCCCTTGCTGCTCCCTCTGACCATGCTCAAGCTAATAAAAAACTCATTCAGCAGAAGACAGATACCTTTCATTACCTTTTGTTTCTTGCCTTCATTCCTCCAGACTGTACAAAGCTGCAACGTTGTGTAAAGTTTTACATGCCTCTGCTTCTTACTGGGAAGAAAAAACATCCAGAATAGGCAAAGTCTAATGTCTCTCACTCTGGTGAAATTCAGATTGATTCTAAACCACACATCAGACATGTTTTAGGGAAAGAGGGCACCTTCCCCCAAAAACGTTGCGTCTTTGATGTGTGGTTTATAATAAATCTTTGAATTTCACCACGTAGTGCCACTTCAGACTTTGCCTATTCTGTGCTGGATCCACTGCCTTCTGTTAAGCTTTAAAGTATATGTACACTGTAAAAAAAAAAAAAAAAAAAAATTAGGCTCTGGGGGGGCACAGCTTTCCACTAACTTACCTTTGCTTCAAACTTGCTGGCTTCCGCCACCTGAATGACGTGAATGTGTGAAGTGCGTGTGAGTGACATAATCTTAACGTGTTTGGTTGCTGTACAATGTCCTTGTACGACCGTGCAGATGCGCATTGCTGCGTGTGCACTGATGTCGCACGTGCATGGTGCGACCGTAACTTACATTTGGGAGCCAAGGAAGCAGGATGAGCCAGGTGATGGTGTGGGGGCGGAGCTCCAGATGCTATTCAGGCGGAGGAAGCTAGCAAGTTTGAAGCAATTAAGTTAGGCTCTGTGGTGGGATAGAAGAAAATAAGTTTGGTTTGTTTTTTTACGGTATACATATCCTTTAATGAGAAATTGATCTATGAAAAGGTCTGGTACGTTGACTTCATCCAGCCTTATCAGTGTAGGAATCAAGAAGGCAGTACATGCTCCTGCGAGCTGGATGAATCCTTCCAGTATCTTCCATCTGCCATTAAATTTGTAGTGCTTGTGTAATGTCATGTAATTATTAAAACTGCAAGTGTGGCAATAAATATGTGGACTTTACAGAAGATGTAGATGTAGCCATGAACTTTAAACAGTGCAACATAAAGCAATTGCTGAAGATACTTTCATCATCATTTTTGGGAATTGTGGCATCAAATGTGCAATTTCTCATTCAGGGCCACATTTATTAAGGAGCGGTATCACTGTTTTGCAATTCCACGCCTTAACAATTGTATCTGCAATCATACTTTTCAGATCTTAATTATGATGGCCTAAATGATACCCTTGCGTTAGTCTACTACATTGTTTTTTATGGCCATACGTAATAATGTGTGGGCAAGACACAGCTGTGCAGAAGATTTGCACAGAACAAGTGCGGCTTTAGGTGAATCTCCTTGAATTGTGTAGTTTATGTATTTTGAATTAAGTATTTTATATGTTGAAGGAAATGCCCAAAAACCTTGACCTTGCAACGTTCAAATCCCTAAAAGCTGCCCCCAAATGTTCTTACCAGCCTTCGTTGCCATCTGCTTGTCTTCTGTACATTTTTCCGTGCATGGAAGCAAGCAGAAGGGGCTCAACCGGCATCCATTCCTGTGATTGGCTAAGGCAGTATGTCTTCACAGGAGTGTGATGGAAGTCAAGCAGAAGGCAGCGAGGGAACTAAGGCTGGTATGTACATTTGGGGACAGCTTTCAGTGATTTAAACCTGTTGAGGTTTTTGGCATTCCCTTCAACATTTTTAATATTTGGTGGGGGGGGGGGGGGGGGGGGCATAGAGTTTTATAGTGGGAATTCTCATCCTGTTGTGCTCCAGATGTTGTCTACACTGAAAGTTGTAGTTTTCCAATATCTACAGGGCCACAGGAAAGATTGTACTGATATACCCTCAAACTACCGTTCTGCTTTTATGGCAACCATACCAAAATCATCAGGGGGGGAAAAAGGGTAGTTTTATGGTCTAAAATGCAAAAACATATACCAAACACCCACCCCACCTTTCTGTTTCAATGGCAGCCATTTGCATAATAATAAAATTATATGTATATAATCGGCATGAATTAAAACATTTCAACAGTCTTTCAATACTACAGCAAGAATGTTGAGTTTTAAAACCTGCAGCATAGGCACACACATTGCATTCCAAAATGCAGCCAAGCCAGATTCGAAGTTTATACTTTCCCTTTTTTTCACTTTTATTGCTCTTTAAACTGAAATATGTTCCTCTCATTTTAAGTCACAGGTAAGCAGAGAACACTGGCCCACACCAGAAACGATCCTGTGTTAGAGTAAAATCAAATTACTATTGATACAAACTTTCAAAAACTGGCGCCACAGATAGTTCCTCCTAGATTTGTTTGTGGCTGAGTTATAATAACAGCTATGCGACATTCTCGTTCTTGGCTGTCTGTAACCCACAGATGGTTCAATCTCAACTGATGGATCTGACACAGGTTTGTCAATAAAATGCTTTCAAATAAAAGTGTGGGTTTTTGTTTGTGCACCATATCTTAATCGGTATTAAATTGTTTCTAAGCTATATAATATACATACAATTACGAGAGGATACTGCTGGGGGAATACCATCCAACCTCTGATTGGCTGAAAGTCAAGCATAAGTTTCCCTTGCTGTCCTATGACATAAAATCCTTTATGTCCCTGCAAGTTGTGTGTGTTTGCATTTAGTATCCTTCACATTATTAACATCTTGGTAAACTGATAATAGATATGGAACATTTACCTGTGTGGGTTTAATTTTCTAGGCCTTCAATTGACCTCCCAATGTTCACAAATAAGACTAAAAACTAAAATAATCATGTTCCTCTGTTTTACGCACGCCAAACATTACACAATAAAACACACTGGGCCCTATTTAGAAAGGTGCAGTATTGCTATTTTGATTGCGGTTGTAAATATATGATCACCGATACAATACCATTCATTCGTAACTGTATAATCGCACTTTTAAGATAACCCGTGGCAAATCTGCGATACCACAAGTTTTTAAATATGCCCTACAAACCCGGTAACCTTTTGGGTAACTGACATACCGTAGTTACCCAGTATTTCGCCATCATCATAAAAAGTTTACTTTATAAAAATGTTTTAAATGTTACTGATATGACAGCTTTAAAACCCAAAGCTTAGAAAAATACCAATGCAATAATTTTTCTTTTGTGAACTTACCTTGAGAAACATTTTCTGTAAAAAACCACTAGGTGGCCCCCAAGAACATTCTAAAGCATTAACACATATTGCCAAATACACATTATTTTCAACAGATCATATATTAATATCACAATATTATTCTGTAATAGAAAAATCTTTTCTTGTGTAAAATCCCGTTTGGAAGAACTACAATTTATACATAAATAGATTTGTGCATATAGTAGCTTTTCAATTATAAAGAAGAATAGCAAAATAACTCCATTTACTGCTCAGAAGGAAACAGTACATGCTTTCAGGGCTCTGAAGAAGGGTTCTCAATGCGCTAATCGCTTGAAAGGTTTTTTTTTTTTCTTTAAATCCGCCCGTCATTAAATGTAAGGCCTTGGTCCTTTTTGATATTCTCTGTGCTAAAGTGCTAAATGCTTAGATAAACTCTACAGATCCTTTTTTTTTTTTTTTGCATAAAAAACTGCTGATGTGGCATGTACGTCTGTACACATGTATAACGGGTCTTCTTAAATAATTTTTTAATTTTTTGCTATATTTAGTGAGTTTTGTTAGTGGACAATAAACACTTTACAGATATGGAAAAAAAGTTAGCAGTTACCTTCCTCCGATAGTTCTATACATTAAGACTGTACTACGTGTGTTATAATACCAGTGGTTCTGGACACGTGCATTAGCCTCAGGAATATAGAGGAGCAACTTCACATTTTCCCAATATTCTGGGAGTGAGGAATTTTTCCTTATTTTTTGGATTTGTTTCGCAATGAGACTGTACCTTCTATGTTACGAAGGATGCTTTATTTTATGTTCTGTGGAAGGATTTTAGGCTTTATTAGGCCCACCTTACTTTAAAGGGCATCTATAGTGGGAAAATGAACTTTTTTTTTTCTTTCTTTCCATGAGTTCTATAATTCCCCACAACCCCCAGAGTGTCTTCACTTTTTCCAGATTCCCTCTCTGTCCTTAAATACACCAGTTAGAAGAATACGTGATTGCATTCCTCTACTCCTACTTGGACTGTCAAGCAAATCCCTGTGATGTGATCCCCCCTCCCTGCTCTGTAATAAACAGAGATAAGAGCATTAGCAGGGGGAGAGAGGTAGCTTTGATGGTAGATATAAGGCTGCACTTGACCCCCCTTCTTAATAGCTTTCACAGATTGATGATGGGTCACAAAGTGAAAGATTGCAGTAATTAACTACTGTTCTCCCTTCTCTTCCATGTCTCCAGGACAGTTTGCTTTCTATTGGCCACTGTGCGTGGGTGTTTTTCAGGATGTTGAACTTTTAACTCCTACTGCACATGATAAGCTTGTCGGTTAGCTGGAGTTGAGACATGGAGGAGGTAACAGAGGGGAGGGGGAAGGAGGGAGTTCTGTACACAGATCTGACACCATGGATAAACAAAGTCACTGACAGAGATAGGATTAAGGCAGCACAGAGTACATGAATTTAACTTTGCAAAGGGGCAATGTGTTTTTTTAACTATAGATGCCCATTAAGCTTTATAGCTACTTGGTTTCTTATGAAACAGCACTGCAGACTATCGGTTGTATTCAGTTAGATCAACTGCACTTAAAATTTAGTACTTAAAGACATTTTGCTATTCATCCAACTGGGTCTCAATTCAGAATGACTTGTACAAGAGTCTATTGGCAATTATGTACCCTGGAAAGTCCCAATTAGCAAATCACAGCCAGGTGTTAGAGACCTTCTGAATGCAAGGTGTGGTTGCATTGTGGCTAAAAGGTGTTATTGAAACTGCCCAGGGTAAGGTGTCAAAACAGCATTGTACATGGCAGACAGTTGGTGTCGCCCCCCCCCCCCCCCAGCCCCCCCACCTCTATTTAGGCTTGGTTTCTTTATTTTCACATAAATGTGAATGTTTCTTCCAGAAGAAACTATGGTGTCCTATGGTGTGACATCTGTCTTCACCTGCTTACCCACCAAGGAGGCTGTTGAAATGGTAAGAAAATTGCTAAGACAGCACCCTTACCCTTACAACAGATATACCATGACCTGGATGAAAGAGAACCTTCACAAGCAGCACTGAAGGCTCTTTGTGGAATATGTCTTATATCTTTACATTTTAAAAAATAATGAACATGCATGCTTTCAGTTTTAATCAAACCCTATACAAAGATTAGTTTTAAAGGTAAAATGTATTTTTAAAGTGACTACATTCCTTAAAGAGAACTTCTTTAAAAAGAAATATAAGGCATCTTGCAGTCTCATGCTATATGAATAGCATTGCCCACAAAATCTAAGAAACAAGAATTAATTTCTACTCTCAGGTTCCCCACAGTAAGGGGCAGAGTATGCAAAATACTCCTTTATTTCCCTTAGCTTATGCAGTGTCCAGAACCGCTTGCTAGTAACATGCATATAGCCTAATTTATAGAGCAATCATCTGACCTGCAGACATGACATGTTTTGATCTTGTTAGATCTCGTCAGTGCAAGATACAGATTTATGGCTCTATGGTGTAGGACTTGGGTGTACAGTAGAGACTTGGGTGTACAGTAGACAAGGCAGCTAGAAAGCTTAGGGAGAGGGGGGCCAAAAGGAGCAAAAACCCCTCCACTGAGCATAAAAATGGAGAAACACTTTCTTATAACAGAAGGTTTCACTATTGTTATTTAAAGGGCATGTCCACCCCCAAAACTAAATCCCCCAACTACTGGCCCCACATGTAGGTAGTTAATCCTTACCTCACATCCCAGCTCCATAGGGTTCTCCTGTAGCCCCCCAAAGTCCCAAAAAATGACTACCAGGAGGCTAGCAGAGTCCATATTGGACTCTGCCTGTACCTTGCCTCAGGTAGATTTTTGCCATGCGTACTGCAGCCCTTCTCCCCCCTCCATCCCCCTCCCTCTCCTCCCTCTCCCTCCCGTTCTACTATCTCCCCTAGCATAAAACCCCTTCAGTAATGATTCCCCCATGTCTCCCAGCCCCAACCGCATATTTTTTTTTTTTAGAAAGCTCCCAAACTCTTACTTACTCTCCTCTTTCCTCGGCGAGTGAGCTGCCGGCAGCCGCGTCTGTGATTGGCTGCCGCTCAGCCAATCACAGACGCGGCTGCCGGTCCCGCCCCTTGCCTGCATTTCCTGCAAGGAGGGCCGGGAGCGCGGCGAAGGATCGAGGGGAGGTAAGTAGAGTTTGGGGGGCTTTCTAAAAAAAAAAATATAGCGGTTGGGGCTGGGAGCCCAGGGAGGATCTTATATGAAAAAATAAATTTTAGGGTGGACATAGCCTTTAAGGAGCAGTATTCCTATTAAAGGATCATGTATGTTATTTAAGGAGCAGTATTCCTATTAAAGGATCGGTATTGTTATTTAAGGAGCAGTATTCCTATTAAAGGATCAGTATTGTTATTTAAGGAGCAGTATTCCTATTAAAGGATCTGTATTGCTATTTTAGGAGCAGTATTCCTATTAAAGGATCGGTATTGTTATTTAAGGAGCAGTATTCCTATTAAAGGATTGGTATTGTTATTTAAGGAGCAGTATTCCTATTAAAGGATCTGTATTGTTATTTTAGGAGTGGTATTCTTATTTAAAGCACCACTACAGCCTCAGAACAACACTGAATCCAAAGGCAGAGCATGTTAATATTGAAGGGCATGTCCACTCCTTCTACTTAATTTTAGCCATGATGACGTCACGCGCACGCGACCCGGAAGTGAGACGGAAGTGCGCGAATCTTTAAAAACACAAGGCAAACAGTTCTCAGATGTTGCCATATTTGGGGCCTCGCAACTCCTGCACGCAGCAGTCGGAGGCTAGCGCTACCAGTATTCTATACTGCCTTACTCTGTAAGTACTGCAGAATGCTAGGAAATACTCTGTAATTTGAAATACTGAATTTGTCATCTTGTTTCAGTTAACAACTATGTTTAATAGAAGAACAAGCTCAAGATCAAGGGGGTGAGACCAACTACTAATGAGCAGTACATCTATCTCAAATTACAATATGTTTATCATTGCATATTTCATTTCAGGTCTTCACCCAGAGAAAGGGAAGAAACACCATTATTATGAACATAGAACCAACGAATGTGCTCTTTGTGAATTGCCAACGCTCAGAGGGAAAAAGTTATGTTCTGAATGCAATCTCTCAATCAAATACACCCAAATCATCAGAACTGCTATCTTCAGTTAAGGATCTTATTGATTCTCTCTCAGCTCCTTCCTATATCAATGATGGATCAGGTCAAAACCATGATATCCAACATTCCAGCTCCAAACATACCATCCACCTCAAATAAACCAAGTGATACTTTAGAACCTGGGGCAACTTTATATTCTGACACAAAGAAGAGATCTTACTCAAACGATTCTACTCTAACGCAAGAGGTTCTGACGCACCTCATAAAAAGATGAGGAGTCACTAAAAATTGCTGAACCTTTCCTGTGGTCCTGTGGTTCAGTCAGATCTAATGTTTACTAATAGAAACACAGAATCTACATCTTTCTATGTTCATGAACAAATTCAAGTTACTGTTAAAAGTGAATGGCAAAACCCGACAAAAGATTTTCATGCACGCAATATTTCTCAAAACATATCCCATATTAGCTGTAGATATGTCCCTCTGGGACAAACCTCCCAAAGTGGACACGGCCCTACAAAGATGGTTAAAAGAACAATGTGGCCACAGAAGAATCAACAGTTTTAAGAGACCCTATGGACAGAAAAGAAGACATCCTACTCAAATAATATATTCACTGTCTAGTGCTTCGCTTTGACCATCCATAGCAATCACTAGCTATCTAGAGCCAACAAAGATCTGGCTTAACATTTTAGAGGAAGCGTTTAGAAATGGAGCTCAAAGAAGAGCTTCTAGCTCATATCATTGATATGAAACATGCCAATGAATTTATATCTGAGGCCTCTATGGACTCAATAAAATTATCGGCTAAATCAATGAGTGCTTCAGTCTCAGCCAGGCAAGCTATCTGGTTGAGACAATGGAAAGCAGATGTCCAGTCAAAACAAAACCTTTCAAATATTCCTTTTGAGGGCAGTCTCCTCTTTGGATCTAAACTCAAGGATCTTATTGAAGCCAATTCAGCTAAAAACAGTCTCCCCACAACCAGAAATTTCAAAAATCCTGTTCCATCCACATCTCCAACAAGTTTAAGAGAAGCAAAACAATACAGACCGGGTAAGCCATTCTTACAGAGATCTTGGAAACCTGAAGTTTCTCACCAGCTTTTTCGTGGCAAAAACGCCAGAGGCAAGCCAAGACAGCTATGAAGTTATGTGAGTCCAGTCTTCAATAGGGGGAGACTCATCTCCTTCGAGAAGATTTGGGCTCAAAACATATCGGACTCTTGGGTCCTCAAAATACTTCGGAGGGGCTACAAATTGGAATTCGAACACAGTCATCCTTCAAACAAATTTTTCAGGTCAAAACCTCCACTTACCAGGTCAGCAAGGAAGGCACTAAACTCTGTTCTTTCCTCTCTTCTGTCAAAAGATATCATAGAAACAGTCCCATTTTCCCAACAGAAAATGGGAGTCTATTCTCACCTTTTTCTCAGGAAAAAGAAATCAGGGCAAATGAGGGCTATTTTAAACCTCAGATATCTGAATTCATTTTTACAGGTCAGATGCTTCAAGATGGAAAGTCTCAAATCAGTATCCCTTCAGTTATGCAGAAACGATTGGATGGTTCTGATCACTCTAATAGCCAACCTCAGAATTCAGGGCATCCAAATTTTTATGTATCTGGACGACATACTCATAAAAGCAGCCAGTTATCTAACTCTCCAGAACCACATTCTAACAACTCTTCAGTGTCTTCAATCCCATGGATGGGTAATCAATCAGGAAAAGTCTCTACTAACTCCAACACAATCAGTACAATTCCTTGGAGCCCTGCTGAACACTTCAAAAATGTGCATCTCTCTTCCCCTTTTAAAAATAAAGGACATCATGTCATTAACACAGAATTTCATCCAACATCCAGTATCAACAGCTTGGGTCTGCCAGCATAACCTAGGGAAGCTCACTTCATCCCTCTTCACAGTCAAATGGGCCATGACTCACATAAGAGATCTGCAAATATGTTTCAACAAGCAATATCAGATAATATCCATTCCTCCTCAAATCAGATCAGAGCTTTCATGGTGGATAATACAGTCAAACTACAAACCCATCTCTCTGACCGAACTCACAGTTCACCATTATGGAATACAACCAAAAAGATCTTATTTTTTGCAGAAACTCATCTACTAGATCTAGTATCTCTACACATCCCGGGGGTAAACAATTACAAAGCAGATTACCTCAGCAGACAGACCATTCTCCCAGGGGAATGGCACCTGAATCCAAAAATCTTCCTCTACATCTGCCAGAAGTGGGGCTTCCCTCAGCTGGACTTGATGGCAACTCACAAGAACAGCCAAACCAAGAAATATATATCAAGATATTGGGAAATACAGGCTTCAGGCACAAATGCCTTCTCGATAACATGGTCACACCAACTCCTACAAGGCCACAATAATCGCAATACTACCTTGGTGGCCAAGAAGACCCTGGTTCAACTGGGCTCTCGACATGTCCAAACTTCCTCTGATCAGACTTCCGCTAATCAAGAACCTTCTATCCCAGGGACCAGTAATTTGACGGCTTGGTATTTGAAACCTCCACCATGAGAGCAAGAGGCTTATCAGACGACACCATTTCCACTCTAATGGCAGCCAGGAAAATCTCCACATCGAAGCGCTACTATAAGATATGGGAGATATTTTCAAGTCAAAGTCTTTAAATACTTTAGAACCTACTCCAGAAAGCTTAATAGAGTTTTTGCAAGAAGGCCTGAAGAAACAATTAAGTCTATCAACGCTTAAAACTCAAATTTCGGCAATTTCAGCTCTTACAAATGTCAAATGGGCTTATGATCCATTAATCATCCGATTTTTCATGGGCGGGAAACATATCAAGCCTCAGATAAGAGACAAGGTTCCTCCATGGGATTTAACCTTGGTACTTCAATATTTACAAGGAGAGCCATTTGTTCCGTTAGAATCTTGTTCCATAGTAAATCTAACTGCTAAATCTCTATTCCTGGTGGCTATTACTTCAGCAAGAAGAGTGGCAGAGATTCAAGCACTCAGAGCCTCTGAACCTTTCATCTCATTTCTTCACGATTGAATAATTCTAAGACCAGATCCAACTTTTTTGCCAAAAGTAGTAACCCCATTTCATATTAATCAGGACATCATACTTCCCACTTCTTCACAGCAAGATCAAAATCCCATTCCAGAAACTCTGGGCGTTGGTAAAATCTTCTCGGCTTATATGAACAAAACACTGCCATTTCGGAAAACGGATTCCCTATTCATTAATCATTCTGGCAGCAAAAAAGGTTGTAGACCCTCTAAATCAACTTTAGTATCCTGGCTAAAGAGTTGCATAAGACGAGCATATGAGAGTAAGGCATCTTCCCTTCCTGGGAAAATCACGGCGCATTCTACCAGATCGATGGCAGCATCCTGGGATTTTTCAGCAAAGACCACTCCAGAAGAGATCTGCAGAGCAGCTACTTGGACATCTATGTCCACCTTTATCAAACATTACAATCTAGATGTTCATTCTCAAGCTGAGTTTGGACGGAATATTCTGTCAGCAGCATGTAAATACATTTTGTTAAGCATCACTTGTTCTCCCTCCCTTATTATTATTTATAGCTTATCAAATCCAAAGTTAACCACTGCCGTGTAGGACCATGGGAAAATTTTTGTTACTTACCGCAATTTTCTTTTCCTGGTCCGTAGCACGGCAGTGGTTGTGTACTTCCCTCCCTTATGAAGGTTCTCATTCATCCAGGTCATGGTAATACTGTTGTATTCAATTAGATCAACTGGACTTGAAGTTTAGTTCTTGAAGACGTTTCGCTAGTCATCCGACTGGCTTTCTCAATTCAAGTCATTTGAATTGAGAGATCCAGTCGGATGACTAGCGAAACGTCTTCAAGAACTAAACTTCAGTCCAGTTGATCTAATTGATACAACAGATATACTTCCCTCCTATTTGTCATTATGTTTTTCAGAGTCACTCGGACAGTCGACCATAAGTCGTAAAGGGGAGGAGCAAGAGCAGTTTATTGGCTATCCAATCCTGTCAGTCATACAGCAAGGGGCGTAACCCAAGTTAATCACTGCCGTGCTACGGACCAGGAAAAGAAAATTGCGGTAAGTAGCAAAAATTTTCTGTTATTGAAGGGCATGTCCACTAAATTTTAGCATGTTAAATCCCCAGTTCCGTCTTACAATGTTCAATGATGCTCCCAGGTTGAGAAATTAAACCTTTCAAATCCATGATCCACCGCCGCAGCTTTCTTCTACTTCTTGGTAACTGAACGAGACTATGGGAGGAGACTCTTCCACATGTATCATAAACAGTCCATATGCACACTAATCCCCAGGTGGGTGCAGAGAGTCCAATTCCCCTACTTCAAAGGGAACAAGGCAATCAAATAGATACAAGGTGGACTGCACTCCAAAATAGAACGTTTATTGTAAGCCAAACATCAAACAGCAAATACGACGTTTCGAGGGTAACACCCCCTTCATCAGGGGGGAGGAGACTCTTCCACCCCAATTTTCAGACTCCTGAGTCGAATGTGATGTGTTACCATTGTTATATAGACAACCTGATCTGGATATGGAGGGTACTGAACAGGAGATTCAAATGTGGATGACAGAAATCAATAACAATCCATATGATATTAGGTTTACGTATAATGTAGGTCATGGAGCCATCCAATATCTAGACCTTAACATCAAAATAAAAGATAAACAAATACATACAGAGGAATATCGTAAGCCATTAACTAGTAACACCATCTTGGAGGGCTGATTCCAATCATCCACCACATGCCATAGCGTAGAACAAGAACAAGACCCTATTTGAAACAAGTTTTAATGCAAGGATACAAGTCCGTACCTAAGAAAGCAAGAACTTTGGGGGACATATTGGGCCGTATTTATAGACCCGCAGGTTAGTTATTGTACAATCATACATTTACGAGCGAACGTTCAGTCGTAGAATACCATGCGGTAGTAAACTACCACAATGGTATTCTATGGGGATCGTAAATCTACGGTTTCGTTATCGTAGATTTATGATCAGTAAATTACGATTGTACCGCAAATGTACGATAACAATAGTAATTTAACGATTGCTAAACCGTTTGGAAATTAACAATCAGTTTAAGGATACCGCTCTCATTGTCCCCTAGTACTTTTAGTAACCCTAATCCTGGGAGCATATGGCTCCAACATAGGGGTACCTATCACTGTGGGGCAAATAGGTGTAAGGCATGTTCTTCACCAAACATAGCAAAGTGGGTCCAAAATTCAGAGTGTCCTGGCACAACAGGCAAGGCTAGTACCAGTTTACTCGGGTGCTTCTGTCCAGAGCACAAAATCTAATACTGGAAAATGAAGGAACCAAAAAGCTTTCATGCTAACAGTGCTATTTATTGGTACACTACATGTTTCGTGTACAAACACCCTTTATCAAGTGCAAAGTGGGTGTGAGCTATAGAACAGGGCAATCATTCCCTTTAAGACAGCACATTAATTGCAATTTTGCCTATGTAGTATATTTACACCTGCACAGGATGCGGAGTCCAATAGGTAGGCTGTACAACCCATCCTCCATCGGAACATTTAAGAGATATCACCCCCAACCCAAATGGCACTCGGGGGTCTCTCACCAAATCAGACATCTGTATGAAGCTTTAGAGGGAGCATACTATCAAAGAGCTCAAGGGTTTTCAAGCCAAAGCCCTTAAGTCTATAACTATGAGATGTAATTCGCATTGTATATTATATTTATATTCATAAAGTTAGATTTAATGTAACTTGTACATTAGCAGAAGGATAAAATTTTTAATCTTTTTAAATTTTGATTTTCCAAAGTTGTTTATTGCTTTTAAATGAGAAATTGCAGCAGCATTTAAGGGACTGATTCCTAGGGAATAAATCATGGCCTGATAGATTGGCTAATCAGAGACTAGCGTCTGAAACGCATCAGGCTTTTGTTTATTCCTTTACTGTGTAAAAGCCATGTTTACGTTTAATAAAGATTGGCATTTTAAGTATATCTGCAGTGTGGACGGATATCTTCTGGAGGAGCGGCTAATGGTCTTTTTGAACTTTGAAGTTCTCCAACCGAACGAGCCTCTACTGCTGGTGCTCATAAACATAATGGGTACATTGCAGCAGCAACAGAGGATTTGTAAGTTTCATTTCTCAGTCTGGGAGCATCGTTGAACATTGTAAGTAACTGGAGTATTGGGGGTGCCCTATAACATGTTAAATTTTAGTAGAAACAGGGTTATACAGACCCTTTAAAGCTACAGTCTGTGTCTCACCTCTCATTTTTATGTGGGTGCTGGGAAATTTAGCATAATAGCACAGGGTTTATATTTTATTTCACAGCATTCCCATATTACACGGTGTGGTCACTGACCATTATGTTCTTTGCACATGCTCAGTTCTAAGCTTTCGCTTAGAACTTGTTACAGCAGGTCACGCCTACTAGTAATCTCTAGCCAATCCTGTTACCGTCCACACACTAATATGTATATTAATACCTAATGATAAGCTGCCACCACATTCCCAGATAGGGGAATGACCTGCAAAATATTATCTAGAGATCCTGTAAACAGAAGGTTATCCACACCTCTAACTTCCATTTACCGTATATTTTTGGATTGCTTTCACCCACAATCCCGGTATTGTATGTGTATATATATATTAATATATATATATATATATATTATATAGTTATGAAAAATAGTTGCACACCAGTAAATGCAGACATAAGGATTTTATCTTATTGACTGCCTGGTTTGTGGGGCAGACGTTTGTCAAAAGATAAAAGCCTTATATCTGCATTTACATTTGGTGTGCGACTCATCACTATCTATAAAGTGGGCGCGTGCCGGAGTGCCCCAGAGATCCGCACCCAGCTCTATATTGGTGTTTACGGTGCTGCTGCATTTCCTGTATCATATATATATATATATTTATATTTATATTTTTTGGGGGGGGGTGTACTCAGAACAGGACAATTAGCCTTTAAATGATTTTACATCATTTATTAAGAGGTATAAACAAGTGTATATAATAAGGTAAGGAAAAATATTATAATTAATAATAGAACATTGTAGGCCATATTTATAAAACAATATCGCGCGTTTACAAATACGGCCCTAAGGTATCACACAATTAAGAATAAAAGGGAAAAGGAAGAAAATATTTAGGAGTGAAATGGCGTCTGCCCAGTCCATAGGAAACTTGATAAACCAAAGGGAAATGACAAAGTCCAAAATAATAATCCAATATGATAACCAATTTACAGTCATCCTTGATGTTACAGGTTTGGATGTTAGAGTGGAAGCCCCATGGGCTGGGATCCCGTACATACCACAAATTAGAATTTAGCAGGCTTGCAACCTGCTGATTTTACCCAGTTAATAGATACCAAACATGACATTTCTAGCAGTTGGTATGACAAAGAAGTTAAATAGCTCCGGTTCCCCTTGTGATATCAACACTTAAAATATATGTACAGTTGCGCTTATGTTCCAGCATAGGCTGACATTATTTGGTTAGATATGCAATATGTCTCCCCCCTGAATTATTACGAAATATGAAATATATGATGAACGGACACATTTTCCATCTCTGCTTAAAGCCCCCTGCTGCTAGTGGTCCAGATTGTCTGAGTGGGTTGGGCACTAACACTGACTTTATGGCCCTCTGGTACGAAGGTGATAACCTTGTGATACCACAGGAAACAGAGCCAGGCTATCTGGGGCGAAGAGAATAAACAATGCCCTCTGGGGATTAAAGGATGCATTGTGACAGTACCTTTATTTCAATTTATTTAAACCAACATTTTTCATTGTTTAATCTGAAAGCATTTCTTCACAAATAGAATACTCCATTTAATGGCATTTACTTACATAGAACCCCCTGATTCTGCAAATTACAGTGCTTTCAAAATTACCTGTCTGGCCCTAGTCTCACACACGTTGCCTCTGATTGCTGCTTAATATTCCCTCTTGCCACATTTGTTTGTCAATAAAATCTCTTTTTCCAAATCCCAATACAGTAATATAACATGGAAACCATGTAGGAAGACAAGCAGTGATAGCCAAGGGTTCAGTGTGGAGTAGAATACAATAGTTACTACCTTCTCTGTGTGAGTATTTACTTTTTCATTGTAAATAAAACATTCTGACATTTTTCTGCTTCATACAGGCTGCTAAGAATAAATGGGTAACAGCATTTTGCTCTGCTGTGTAGAAGAGATAACAGCATGTGTTATAAACATGTTAGAACAGACTTAGCTAACCAGTATGCATCCAGATGTTTGAAAACTACAAGTCCCACTATTCTTCTACAAGCACCCTGCAATAGCAGTGATTGTCCACACATTCCTGTGAATTGTAGTGTTCAAACATCTGGGGGCTTATGGTTACCCAACGATGTTCTAGAGTGCACAAGAAAGAGTTGATTCACGGGAGGTATTTCACAGTGTCACGAACTTACCTGCCGCTCCGGTCCCGCGCCGCTCTGGACTTCCAGGTGGGCGGCATCGCGGACGTCATGACATCACGACGCCACCACGCCGAGTGGCGCGAGCTTTGAAAAGCCGGCGTCCTCCTGCACCGGCGCCCGATAGTAGCACTAGCTACCCTGGCTCCTTACTCACCTGCCTTGGATCCTGCTCCGCTCCTGCTCCTATACTTACCTTGCCTGCCTCCAGAGACCACCATACCTGTATCTTGTACTTACCTTGCCAGTATCCAGTACTTACCTTGCCTGCCTCCAGAGACCACCATACCTGTATCCTGTACTTACCTTGCCAGTATCCAGTACTTACCTTGCCTGCCTCCGGAGACCACCTTACCTGTATCCTGTACTTACCTTGCCAGTATCCAGTACTTACCAAGCCAGTATCCTGTACTTACCTTGCCAGTATCCAGTACTTACCTTGCCTGCCTCCAGGGACCACCTTGCCAGTATCCATTACTTACCTTGCCAGTATCCTGTACTTACCTTGCCGGTCTCCAGTGACTACCTTGCCTGTATCCAGTTTTCGTCTACTCACCTCATCTGTATCCAGTTACCTACCTCCTGTATCCAGTATCCAGCCTTCAGTTCCCAGCAGCACCTTGCTCCTGTTTCCAGCCTACAGTTCCCAGCAGCCTCTGTATCCTGCACCTTCTGGACTATCAGCCTCCTCCTAAAGCGTACTGTGAGTACCCGGCCGTCCGGCCATTTGTTAAACACAGAAGCCACGGTCAGTTAGATAAATCAGTCAACAGCTTTAGCAAAGGGAGAGGTGAGAAAGCTTAAAGCTTATTGTACTAATGTGAATATGCTCTGCCTACTGAGATGAAGTTTCCAGGAGCGGTATTCTTTTTAAAGGGCATGTCCACCCATAAATAGAAATTTTACTTACCTCTTCCAAAGATGCAGCAAAAGAAAGTTACAAGCCCCAGTCCCTCGCCACCTGGGTACCGCCCCCTGCTGCTGTTGCGAGCTCGTTTCAAGCAAGAACAGCAGCATTGAGACACTTCCTGGTCGTGGCTGTCAGCTATTGGGCGTGACGTCACTGTCACACCTTTGACTGACAGCTGAGACCTGGAAGTAGAGAGGGGAGATGCAGCAGATTGGTGAGGGACAGGATCTTGTAAGTTTCTTTAGCTGCATCTTTGGAAGAGGTAAGTAAAACGTAAGTGGTATTTGAGGGGCGGTAGCTGTATGTAAAATTTCTATTTATGAGTGGACATGCCCTTTAAGGAACAGAACTATTTAATAATTGCTATTTAGGTATCACTATTTAAAATAAATACTGTTATTTGTCAACAGATAGTGTTATTTAAAGGAAAGATATACGCTAAAAAAAACAACCTCCCCCTTCCCAGTATCTAAACTACTGGGTCCTCTACCCTATGTTTTACCTAGATCCCCTGTATCAATGCATTGAAGTTGCACTCATGATCCCAATTTGGCTCTGGCTCCTCCCTCAGTACAAGGCCTGGCCAATGGGAAGACCTGCTCTACAAGAAAGTAGGATCTATGATTGAATGTGAAATGTTTGGATATTGGATATCTAGAGATTGCCTAGTACAGAACTTCAATGCAACAACAAGCAGAACAAACATTTCACACCAGAGAAAGTTCGAAAGTTCGAATTCGGACCCATTAAAGTCAATGGGAGAGTGATAGTTCGAAAAGTCCTGGTGTTTTACAGCTAAACTAACAATGGTAACTAGTTCTTATTGGCTGTGGCACCTAGGAAATTTTCTGGGGAACATGTCACTATCACCAAAACTTGTAAAAACACTTGTGGAACACAAGCGGGCAATTGTCGGGTTTTGCGCAAGCTACATTCGAGGGTTACGGCTAATTCAAGGGTTACCGAACAATACTTTTGAGGGTTACTGAAATCGGACAATACTTTCGAGTGTTACCGAAAACAAACAATACTTCCGAGGGTTAGCGAACGATACATTCGAGGGCTAGCGAAAACGATCCACACATTGAAGGGTTACCAAAATCGCCGAAACTTTCGCGGGTTAGCGAAAACAAATGATACTTTTGAGGGTTAGCGAACGATACATTCGAGGGTGAGCGAAAATGATCCGTACATTCAAGGGTTACCGAAAATGAACAATACATTCTAGGGTTAGTGAACGGTCCGAAAAATACAGCTGTAAGTCCGGAAAAACGAACTAGTTTGAACTCGAACTAGTTAGAATAGTTCAAGTTTGTCCGAACTCATAAAGTTCAGCTTGAAGTTGGGTTCAAGTTCCAGTTCTACCCCATCCCTAGTACACCTTTGTTCTGGATACTGATCGCCATGTTGTACATTTCGCTATATCAAGGTGATCAAGGTTTGTGAAAATAAATAAATAAAACCACTTATCACATCTCACACTTTAGGTCCTTGTGAACACCTCATAATGTAATTAATGGCAAACAGCATCTCTGCTGTAAGTGCCTTTTACATCCACTTCAAGAGAATCCAGCTTTAGAATTACCTGGTGTAAACGTGACTGAATTGAAGAATCAATTCCTTTGGACCTACAGTAAAATAACAAGAACTACGGGAGGGGGGGGGGAGATCAAACTAAACCCACTTAGTGTTTCATTTTTATTTCCTACTTAAATTTACTTTTTTTATGGATGATTTGAGTATCAACAGAACCAGTAATTAGCTTCATCCTTACACCGACTCGGGTCAGCTGAGATTTACATGAAAATCTGTTCTGCGAGATACTTACCTAACATAGCAATGCTGATTAGAGAGGGAAAAAAACCTGCCGTCCTTTTTGAAGTATTTAGAAAATGGCACAATAATCCATTGTCAAAATATTCTTGACCTTTTGTCTTTTGCCAAAATGCCCATAGAAATTACAGGGGAAGGAATGATGTGCTCACTGATATTTAAAAAAAAAAAATGGTTCGCCATAGAAACTCAAACTATTCATAGCGCGCAACCTTGACATGCATTTAATGAAGACTGCAAAGGCAAGAATGCTTCTTTTGTTTGAAAGAATGGCAGCTATAGACAGTAAAGTAAATACAGACAGTTCTCTGGGTTTATATTAGGTGCAGTAGAAGACTACATCAAGCTAACGGTGTTTACTTAGCTAAGATGGCAACTTTCAGACAGTCAAAATGGTTCCTTTGAAATCCAAAATCACTGTCTGCGCCTAAAACCTTCTGGTATTAATTTCACTGTCATTATATTTACATGAAAACAGATTTTTTTTTTTTATGAAGCAGAAAATGTTTTACAGTGTTAAATTTGTTGTTAAAGGATTTAATCTAAACTAACGTTTGACGCTGTCTAACCAGTAGAAATGGACTAGAAAACGAACCTGAGTTCGAGCCGAACTATTCAAATTCAAACGAATTTGGACTTCTCGAACTATCCCGGACCCGGATTTTCGATATTTTCGACTTCGATAAATATCGAATGTTTGATCGTTAGAATGTGCGAGTAAAATGCCTATTATACCTATACGCGATCATCGAATCCACGAGTAAAGGGTCCATTAAAACCTATACGCAAGCATCAAATCCGCAAGTAAAATGTCCATGGTACCTAGGCGCGAACGCGAGCATCGAATCCGCGAGTAAAGTGTCCATTAAAACCTATACGCGAGCATCGAATCCGCGAGTAAAATGTACATGGTACCTAGGTGCGAACATCGAATCTACGAGTAAAGTGTCCATTAAAGCCTATACGCGAGCATCGAATCCACGAGTAAAATGTACATGGTACCTAGACGCGAACATCAAATCTACGAGTAAAGTGTCCATTAAAGCCTATACGCGAGCATCGAATCCGCGAGTAAAATGTACATGGTATCTAGGCGCGAACAAGCTCGAAAATAGCGCGAGTGAGAGTAAAATGAATTTTTCGAATGTCCTTGATATTGGAACATGTTCCCCAGACCATTTCCCAGGTCCCACAGCCATTTACCATTGATATTTTAATTGTATTTCATTAGAACTTTTCGAACTATTTGACTCTCTTTGACTTTAATGGGTCCGTTTTCGAATTTTCCATATAGTTCGAAAGTTCGAAAACGGACCGAACTTTTGAAAGTTCGGCCATCTCTACTAACCAGAGGCCGGCAATGTCTTCTAATGACTTTGAGGCATATTTATAAAGGTTTGCTAAACTTTTTGCCACCGTTATCGCAGCCTTTTTGACAAATTTGGACTTATCGCAGTTTATAAAGCAGCAATAACCAGTGGCGAAAAGTCATTACTGACACCTTTTGCCATTTCGCTTTTCCCCATACATCACGGCTGTATCTCCACTGCTAAACTGACTTTTTGGTATTCAGTTTTATTGAAGAACGGGAGGTAAAGGAGCTGTGTCTTACCTCCTGTTCTTCAATAAAACATTCAGGAGCCAGGAACTTACCCGAACTCCCGCTCCTCCACCGCGTCCTCTGACAGATCCTGATGGAGATCTGTCTGATGACATCGCAAATGGGGGTCTAAGGGAAATATTTATAAAGGGGCATTATGTTTGCTCTATTTTTCCACCAGACTTCACCACAATGTTGGAAACTTTAACTTTTCTTTTTGTCATAGTTATTAAAAAGGTGAATTGTCATCAAAAGCAAAAATTACGTGGATAAAAGTAGTACTAATAATGCTAAAAATGTGGTGAAAAGTTAAGTTCAGGGCAAATGATGGTAAATAGGTAATACTCCCTGGTTGCTTTTCAAAGTAGTATCAAATTGGTTAATACACACCGAACACCTATCTTTGTTATTTAAAAATAGCCTAACACATGGTGGGTTTTTTTCATCAAAAGATATGATAAAAAGTATAAAACTCACCCAGGTGATTTTTCTCTATTTTATTAATTGGACTTATTCTGGTAAAACTGCAAAAAATACAACAAAATGCAGAAAAGGTGTCAAAAAGGCGAAATTTCACCTATTTATAAATAACGTTAAATAAAAAATGTGAAATTTCTCATTTCGATACCAGACTAAACATAATGAAGGCGAAGTTGTCAGTGCAATACCTTTTGCGGTAAAAACAATCGTTTTTACCCTGGAGTTGAATAAAAGGCATTGATGGCAAACATTCAATATTTGTCTGATCTTTTAATATTACTTTCTGTCTGTCTGCCGGTCCATACACATAAACATAAACCTTTATACACACATTACCAATTAATACAAAGAATCACACCTGGGCCCAAGTTAAGGGGCTTTCGTTGAACAAGTGCATCGACATTGTGCTGCAGGCAGATCATTTTAAACAATCATCCAATGGATATTTATTTTTAAAAAGTAGATGTTCAACGTGCAACCCTCAACTATTTTAAGCATGTCAGAAGGTTGATGGGAGTTGTCAATGAATTAAAACTACATTATGGTAAATGGGGAGAACTCCACAGATTATATTTATTATAACCCTTAGCTCCTCTTAGTGGTGTCCTAATAACATTACATCTACTTTTCCTGATAGAACAATAAAATGGCGGGATACAAGTTCTTGCCTATTCAGAGGGAGCCGGTTAGATTGTGTTGGGTGGAGATCCCTAATAACGGGCTGTATGTTGCAGATGTTTTTAAATATATATTGACAGATGGCAAGTAATTTATTATTTGGAAAGGCCAAGATCCAGGGATAGGCAACCTCTGGTGCCCCAGCTGTTACTCAATTATAATGCTGCTGGTGGGGGTGGATACTGAAGTTCTGTAACCAGCTGGCACACTATAGGCTGTCACCTGAAACCTTGATTATTTCCCTCATATAAGGATAATAACATCCAATTATAACATTTTGTAAACATGCAGGATACATGTGTTTATTTCCACAAATTGTTAATAAGTGCAGCCAGCAATTTGACTATTGGTCCTCTGCTGGCCATGTGCTTTGACTTTATTAATATCTATCTAATGGTTTTGAACGCCCAGCAATGGATCTTATGTATGTATGTATGTATAATTTTATTTATAAAGAACCACTTGGGTATGCAGCGCTGTACATTATAAAATACAGACAGGGACCAAGAGAGAAGATAAGTAGGGAGGTGCAGTAAAGTGAAGGGATTTAAAGGTTAAAAGCAAGGTATTGAATAGGATTCTTTGTTTGATGGGAAGCCAACCTATGGAATAAAGTATCGGTATTGCGTGTTCTCTTTTGGAGGAGAGTGAGATGATCCGAGCTGCCGAATTTAAGATAGACTGGAGAGGAGAAAGATGAGAAGCCGGGAGTCCAAGCAGTAGAATGTTACAGTATTCAAGACGGGAGATTATAAGGGCATGGATAAGCATTTTAGTAGTGGAGAGAGAGAGAAAAGGGCGAATCTTGGCAATATTGAGAAGGAGAAAACGACAGGTCTTTTACATGAATGGCCCAATTGCACTGATCTCCACAGAAGTTAATAATCTCCTATTTTCCCACTGAGCATGTTCATTTTTGTGCCCATTTATTGTGGTTGTTTTCACTATTTTATCCGCTAAACTAGTCTTTACACTGAATGATTATCATAGAATTCTGGAACACCTGCCTTACCATTAGCTTGATTAAATGAGCTATTCCATAGATCATCCAAACCCCTCTTAATGCAAGTTCATTTGTATTTTTTCCTATGTATTCCTCTTTTTGAATCTTGCTAAACCTTATGAGCATCTTACATTATTAATTAATATTATTAAGTGAAATAAAATATATGGGTTCTAGGAAAGACTTTTTAAAAAAGGAGTTTTACAAGTAAAAATGTTTGGTTCGCTTAAATGCTAATAACTCTCTCCAGTTCAATGTTCTCTGGAAGTGCCATAGTTTAGCTTAATTATAATTGCTCTGCTCCAGCCATCAAGGGTCTTGAAAATCAGAGAGTAAAGAGGATTATCACCAGGTTCCATTCCTTGAATATCACATGCAACGAGCCCTGTGTGTATCCAACTGATCGTCCTGGATATTCATTCTTTTTAAGCTTCTTACATGTTCCTCATGATTTCTGTGGCCTGGTAACCACTTACTGGGCCACATGATTATGCTGGGATTTTCTTAAATGACCTGTACCATATGCACAAATATATAGTATAGGTTATATATATATTTCTATATACATCTAAAGTATTCCACACTCACAGGTCCAAGCTGAAAAGTTGAAATTCTAATAAATATAATTTGATGATGGAGACCTTTGAGTGCAGAATACTTTAGATGTTTATGCGATACCTGATTCCAGTACACAGGCAGCTAAATATATGTGGGATAAATGTACTTTTGTGATCTTGAATGTTTTCAGATTTTGAAGTCTAAAAAATCAGTTTAGTTCTCCTTTAAGTAAAGATGAAGAAGTGTAGTTTCTAACAACACCCATATATGGTAAAATGTGTAGTGGTGCTTTGAGCATGTATTGTATTTTCATTACATTGATGGATGATAACATGTGCCTTAGAGGTAAAGTGAAGTTTGAACTGTGTTTCTTTTACATAATTAATGCAAGACAGTAAACTATTAAATTACCCTTCAAATAGATGACATTACTCAGCTAAGCAAACATCAGAGCTCTCACTTGGAAGTTCTGTGATTCATAAATTGCTTTCAAGGTCCATTTCTTAAAAAACTATTTACCTTTAAACAAAATGTCAGCTTTTTTCCTATGCAATTACAAATGAATGAAAATATATATTTCAAATTTTTTTTTACAATTGGTACTAAACCTCTCCACGTCTATTTAGGCTTGGTTTCTTTATTTTGACATAAATTGCCTCCTTGCCACCTCTTTTAAACCAGCCTTGTTCTTTGTCCAATATGTTGGCATTACAATCTTCAAACAAATAGCAAAAATTCAATTTCAGCTGAAAATCACAGATAGATAAACTTTTAATATTTCTTTAAACCTCTATGCTTTTAAATCATGGAAAATGAAAAATTTCAGCACTGGTAAAATAATTGTCATTAGAATGCAGGAAGTTGTGATTCAAACCCCACAAAGTTTGGAATTATCGAACAAATAGGCGTGTTTGGTTCCGACAGCAGTTCAGCAGACTCATCACTAATCATTGAGTGCACTAGGGTTCACACAGGATAACCTCAGTCCAATATTGGAGCCTCATCAACTGAACAAGATTACCTGTATTTTTCTGGCATGTCTGAATGATGGGAGCCTTGCTTTGCTGTTGTTGCCATCCCTATTTAAGTGTGAGGTTATATAAAGATTTACTGGCTTATTTAAAAAAGGTGCAACATTTTGCCTGTGCTTTTAATCTGCAGCAGCCAATCAGATAATGTCAAATGTTATCCAACTGAAGTAGAAGTAGTAAAAATGTATCATTTGAATGGTTGTTGCAAATTAATAGCACAGGCAAATTTTTGCACTTAAACAATCCTGATAGTCTTTCAGATGGTACTGACATTAATACAGGAGCTAAGAAAATAGATTAGTTAATAAGGCTATGAAGCATATTTAAAACCAGTGGCATTGCGAATTTCCGTGGGTTATCGTAAATATATGATTGCAGACGCAAATTTCTGTCCACGATCATTTGTTTATGAACAAACATTGCAAAATACCACAATGGTATTGTATGGACAATCGTAAATCTACGGTTATGGATGTTAATCTACAATAGCGGGTTGTAAATAGACAATACCAATCATAAATTTATGACCGCAATATTAGATTTACAACCGCAACCGTAAATTTACAGTCGAGGCAACAATCCTTCAATGTGCAATATCGCAAAACAGCAACACCGCGCCTTTATAACTATGGCTTATAAGAGAGTTTATTTAGGTTTGGGCCCAATTCTTCTAATCCTGCAGATTAGGTTAGTAAATAGGTTTGCCTAAATAGTAGCTGCTTTGAGTCCTAATTAATATTATTGTTATTATTGTGGATTTATATAGCGCCAACATCTTCTGTGGCGCTTTACAATTGCATTAAAATACATAAGTAAAAACATACATGCTACATACAAAGGTAGTGCAAGTAATACAAAGTGCAAAAAATGTAAGTGCTGGTCCAGCAGCATTCAGTGTGGTAAGTCACAGCATTACTGTGGTGCAATAGGATGGAGGGCCCTGCCCGAGAGCTTACAGTCTAGAGGAGATGGGGATGAGACATAAGGTGAAGCAGATCAGTAGCTGTAACTAAGTTGTTAGTTGAGTATAACTAGCAGGTCTGCGATGGGTCAGTAAGAGCGGTAAAAGTGTCCAGGCCCAGATTGTAACCTTGCCTGACGAGATGAGTTTTGAGGTTGCGTTTGAAGGCATGAAGTGATGGCGAGTGCCATATAAATCGAGGAAAGAGAGTTCCAGAGAAGAAGGGCAGCATGAGAAAAGTCCTGTATACAGGCGTGGGAGGAGCTGATGAGAGGAGAAGATCATTAGCAGAGCTTAGGTTACACCTTGGGTAGTATCTGTTTATCAGATTAGATATGTATAGGAGGGCTGTATTGGAGAGTTAGGTTAGCAGCTTAAATTGGATCCTTTGGGTGATGGGAAGCCAGTGGAGAGATTGACAGAAAGGGGCAGCGTGTGAGAAGCGGGAAGAGAGTTGAATGAGCCTGGTAGCAGAGTTAAGGATTGATTGAAGGGGTGCCAGTCGGTTGCTTGAAAGGAAGGGACAGATGCGTGAGATGTTTTTGAGTTGTAACCGACAGGAGTTGGACAGGGTATTAATGTGGTGTTTAAACGAAAGTTCAGAGTCAAAGTTTACTCCCAGGCATCGCATGTGAGGTGCTGGGGAGATTGGCGTGTCATTGATGTGGATAGTAATGTTAGGTAGGGGGGTCGATCGAGATTACAAGTTTGGCCTTATCCATGTTGAGTTTGAGGAAGCGGGAGGACATAAAAGCAGAGATGGCATTTAGGCAGTCAGGGACCCGGGATGTCAGAGTAACGAGGTCAGGGGCGGAGATGTAATTTGGGTATAATCAGCATACAGGTGGGATTGGAATCCAAAGGAACTAATGAGCTGGCCTAGCCCAAAGGTGTAAATGGAGAAGAGAAGAGGGCTTAGTACTGAGCCTTGCAGTACCCCCACAGGGAGGGGAAGAGAGGTGAAGTTGGAGCCAGATTGGGAAACACTGAACGTCCTACCTGAGAGGTAGGAGGACAGCCAAGAGAGTTAAGAACCCTGGATACCTAGGGAGGATAAGATGTGAAGCAGTAAAGGGTGATCAAAGGCTGAAGACAGGTCAAGCAGAATAAGTAGGGAATAGTGGCCTTTAGATTTAGCATTAAGCAGATTGTTAGCAACTTTGGTGAGAGACGTTTCCGTGGAGTGGTTGGGGCGTAGGCCATACTGTAGGTGATCAAAGAGGGAGTTGTCAGAAAAGTGATTAACCAGTTCAGCGTAGACGTTTCTTTCAAGCAGTTTAGATGCAAACGGGAGAAGAGAGACAAGCCGGTAACTGGATAGGGCAGATGGATCCAGAGAAGGTTTTTTGAGAATAGGGGATACAATAGCATGTTTGAACAAGGAGGGAAAAGTACCCGTGGATAGGGGTAAGTTAAAAAGAGACGTTAGGGCTGGTGTAGTAATCTGAGAGATGGGGAATGAGAAGACATCACTAATACATCGAGTAAGATAGGGAGAGTACAGGCTTCAAATCTCCCTCCTCAGCAATATGCAAATAAGGAACAAAGGGGCATATTTATAAAGGATTGTCTTTTTCGCCAAATAATTAGCGCAGCACATCGCAGCGAAAATAGCGCCATTTGGGGCTTCGTTTCGCCTTATTTATAAAAAAGCGGAAAAAAAACACACTTCGCGGCTGAAAAAGGCGAACGGGCGCGATAAAACGCATCTAAGAAGACTGCATTGTGAAAACCATTCGAAACCAGAAAAGCCCACTAGAAAATGATGTCAAGTTCAAAATGGCCACCTCACATTTACCAAGAAGTCAGCCATGTCTTATTTAGTCAATCTTCTTAGAATTTCTCAATTGCAATACAATTTTCTTTTGCACTGCACATTCGCCTTTCTAATGCGCGTTCGCCTTTCTAATGCGCGTTAGCCTTTCTAATGTGCGTTCGCCTTTCTAATGCGCGTTCGCTTTTCCAAGGCATATTCCATTATAATGTGCGTTCGCCTTTCTAATGTGCGTTCGCCTTTCTAATGCGCGTTCGCCTTTCTAATGTGCGTTCGTCTTTCTAATAAGCGTTCGCTTTTCCAAGGCATATTCCATTATAATGTGCGTTCGCCTTTCTAATGTGCGTTCGCCTTTCTAATGCGCGTTCGCCTTTCTTATGCGCGTTCGCCTTTCTAATGCGCGTTCGCTTTTCCAAGGCATATTACATTCTAATGCGCGATCGCCTTTCTAATGTCGCTTTTCCAAGGCATATTACACTCTAATGCGTGATCGCCCTTCTAATGCGCGTTCGCTTTTTCAAGGCATATTACCCATTAGAATGCCTTTTCGCTCAAACAATGACTTTTCACCACCTTCAGGGTCGCGCTAATCTTTCGCTCTTTTTAATGCAAAAAAACACCTTTCGCTCTTTTATAAATCGCATTATGCCTTTTTGCTCCTTTTTCGCTAAAATTACCATTGCGAAGTTAGGCGAAAAGGGTTTAGCGATAGCTCGCGGAAACGGTTTCGCCATTCGTTAACGCTACCTTTATAAATAGCGTTAACTGTCTTTTTGGCGAAAACCCATGCGAAAAGCGAATGCGAAAATATTTCGCTACTTTTCGCTCTTTTATAAATATGCCCCAAAGACTTCTGGGAAATCAGAAACTGGTCTGTAGTTGGCACTCTGGTTTTGCATTTAGCTTGTGGAAAGCCGTAGAAGTCTTTTTAATGACATAGCATTTCATACAGCTTCCATGGAAACATTCCCAGAAGTCTTTGGTCCTTATTTGGAGAATGAGAAAGGAGGGAATGGGGTCGAGGGGGCAGGTGGTGAGACGGGCCTTGGAGAGAAGGCTTGAAAGTCTATCACAGTTATTCAATAAAAGTTCTTAGCGTTTAAAATGGTGCTAATTTTGCCCCAACCAATCAGATCTTATTTAACATTTGAAAGCTAACATCTGATTGGTTGGGGCAAAATTAGCAGCATTTTAAAGGACAATAACTTTTATTAAATGGGTGGCATCATGTTTTTTCCTTCCTCCCTATTCTGGGATAATATTTCCCGTTTTTCCATTTAGGTTGTAGCTAATCTGATTGTTTAGTAGATAAAGCTTACAGTATAACAACCAATAAACAGCATTCCTCATGAATCAAACCTCTGCAGAAACTGTGTGCATCTTGGTGGGGGAAGGTCAGTTATCAGTGACTGGTATTTTAGCTCTTGTAATTGTCTTGATTATATAAGTGCATTGACATTTTACTTTTTATGTGGCTATGATAGCATGTATTTTGTTCTAAATCTTTTCAAATCTACTTTAAGCATGTACTGAGCACCCACGTGTGTGTTTTTCGGGTCAGATGAGACAATTTTACTCCCGTTATCTAATTTTATGTTTTATATTTTCTGTGTAATGCGGTGCGGAGGGGGGAGGTGCGTTACCGGTTTCTAGAATGTTCAGTTTGCCCTTTTTTCTGCATCGTTCCTTCAGATAGGCAAATTAACGGGTACATTTCACTGATTCATTAGATAAAAGTGGATCTGGCCTCTGCAAATGTTTCTTTGCCATACTGTAAATTGCCATGTTGGGAGAGCACGAACGATACCTTTGAATGTGATATAATTGCAGAATCTGTGATTTGTGAGCGAGCTGCGCATTTGTAAAGATTTAAAAGACCAAATCATGTTAGCAAAATGGTCTGTCACATTACTGAAATCTTCACGCAACCTTCTCACTAAGACGGTTTCTCTGTAGGACAACATAATTATGTAACATCGTTATGTTAGTTATCTTCTATTCTAAAGAAGAAAACGCCAAAAAAAATAGCAACAGCCACATACGTGGGTATCATTACTACTGGTGCATGCAAAAAACAGAAAATAGATAGAATTCTAACCTGAAAGTTCAGTTTCTATCAATAAAATATAAAACAGGTCTGTCTATTCTTTAAAACTTTCTTTATAACCTTATAATCCACCCTCTAGGCCTTTTCAATGGGGAAACCTGTAAGATAATAACATTTTAATCGGCACGCTACTACGAAATAGCGCGCCGATTATAACATTACGGAAGTCTCACTCACCTCATTCCTCCTCTCCTCACCCGGCACTGTAATCCTGCTCACAGGATTTTGCGATCAGTTCTTCTTCCACATGCATAAGATATCGCCCGACCAGCAAAGGCAATGTAATTATGGAGGTGAAGTGGGTAAGTTTACTTTTATTGCATTTGCTGGTAGCGCGGTATCTCCTGCATGTGGAAGAGGAGGTAATCGCGCTACACATGTGACTAGAATTACAGTGCCGGGAGATGGTTTGAAGGTATGAGCAGGGGGCTGAATGCACAGTCAGGGAGGGGGAATGGATTCCGGGAGGGGGTTGGAGGTTGGATTCCGAGGGGGGTGGTATGGACAGTAAAATTAATGAAGAGAAACAAGCAGTTAGGGGTGCCGAGGGGGGGGGGGGTAGGGACAGTAAAATTAATAGAGAAAAGGGGTAAATTATGAAAAGATAATGCACCCCTTACTGTAAATTATATGGATATAAGATGTCACCTCGGAGTTCCATTCCTTGTGCTTTTATATGGACACAGAACTCCTCGGTAACATCTAATATACTTAGTAAGAAATAGATACATAAAAGATACAACAAATAACAAAGAAACAAGCACTATATACTGTATAACTTAATTGCTTACTTAGGTATTTCACTGATCCGGGTGCTACAGCCCCGGACCCTTCGCTCCGCTAGTACTCCACTGGGCAGGTGGAGAAACGGTTGAACGAATTTGTTCAGAATAAGCGACTCTGACTTTCTCTAGTAGGCGGGTGATTCAAAAAGAAGAAACTCACCATTCCCCTATGGTGCCCCGAACCCTTCGCTGGAGGTTCCAAGATAGGTAAGTATAGGTAGAAGGTTTGTGCCGTTGCTTCTACCTATACTTACCTATCTAATATCCTTATCCAGCATTGGGGACTCCCACTCCAGAATTGAGTCCAGTTCTCTACTATTATTTTTTTACTGATCTCATCTGTAAGGTCTGCTGCTTACTCCATCAACATATTTATATATTCACAGTTTCACATTCAGAGACCATGCCATATTCTTTGATTGTGTGCGTGCCACTGACATGCTATTGGCCTGCTACACACATCAACTAGGACCCAATATTCCTGCTAACAGACCTTTAGATCGCTGTTATGACAGCCAGGATCAATCTTGTGGTACTTTCAAGAACAGCCAGCAGTGATTGGTCAAAAAACTCAGACCTGATTGACCAGATATATGACCAGATGTTTATTTAGCCAAAATAACGACCCACATGTAGAAGTGACCTCCAAGTATATTTATACACTTTCAAAGTGTGGGTAATGGGGGCATATTTTAATTTAGGTAGGTTTGTGTATCTGAAGCCTTTTGGGTCAAGTAAGGCGTGAAGTCTTTCGGTAATATGGGTGATGGGACTAGTATTTTGGACTTCCGCTCTCCGCTCTCTTCCATGACTGTAAATGATATCCTTATAAATGGTCTTTAGTTGTGTGTTCAATTATAATCAGTGCCTGGCTAT
Source organism: Hymenochirus boettgeri (assembly GCA_019447015.1). Taxonomy (NCBI): domain Eukaryota; kingdom Metazoa; phylum Chordata; class Amphibia; order Anura; family Pipidae; genus Hymenochirus; species Hymenochirus boettgeri. The sequence goes on along the minus strand of CM033475.1, from coordinate 46,149,126 downwards.
GTCATTAGGATCATATTACTTGATGGGAAAGTTCAGTAAAATAAATCATTATGTTTAGAATTCTTAGTTTATGTAATGCACATCTAGATATTCTACATATTCTCTTCCATTTTGCAAAATCAGTTACATTTATACTCCTTGCTATTCCCTGTTGTTGACATTAGTGAGCTGACATTTTAGTTTCTATAACAGTTCTTCTTCTTCCCAGAATGCACACTACTGTGGAATGTTCCCAACAGTAATTTCTACTGATTGGCTGTTGGATGGGTCAAACATGCTCAGATCTCTACTGAGCAACTGAATCAACCCAGGCGCTGGGTCAAGGGCAAGACCATAATGGTCTCTACTGGGGTCCTGCAAACAGGAAGTCCGTATTTCTGAAGCATTTATTTATACACAGACAAAGGTCATTAGGATGGAAAAATTCTGCTAATCTTCCTAAAAGTATATGTATTTGCACTGAACTTCCCCTTTAACTGAAACCCGTATATTATGGGAAATAATGCACCTTATTTTGTAAGGCTTGTGAAGTTCCATGACCAGTGGCCATGTGTTTTTTTAGCCTGTCTGTGGGGAATAGAAGTTCTAGCAATGGTGTTTTGGTCTGATTATGTGGCTAAATTTAAAATAGTATGTGCCTTTGGTTTACAAATTATTTACGATTGACCAATCACATTTAATCCCCTGACCGATCCAACAAAAATATCAAGCCATGGGATCGATCAGGACAAAATATTGGCTTGCATGTACCAGGCTCCCTCAAAAAATGCTCCGTTATGCAGCATCTCTCTCAAGAAGAGATTTCATTATCACAAATATAATCTATTGGTTAACAAAAGTCTCTTTTGTGTCCAGAGTCTATCTACATATGGACCCTCTGCTATGCTTTCTCATATAATAGTCTGATGTAATTCTGGCATCACTGTAGCACTGAGTGTGTCATTTTCAGAAAGTTCAGTGTACAATTACAAGGCCTATCCTCTGGTGGTTTTGAGGGCCGTAGGCTTTTCTTTAGCCACACAGTTTATTTTTTAATAGAACATCAATATTTTACTGAGATTTGGTTTTTAAGACTGTAGGTATGAATGATTATTTTACTGCTACATGGAAGAAGTTACACAGGTCATTTATGGGAATAATCTGCCTTAGGCTTCACACATGCTAATTTCTCCGCTCATCTCAATTTTGTTATTGTGAATAAAAACAACAAATCTAATAACATTTTACACAATTTCAACATGACTCTGTCACATCTATTGTAAAAAAAAACAAAACAATAAAGCACTATGTATTGAAAATCCCTTCTAGCTAGTAACACGGTTTTCTGATGTACATCCCTTTTCCAATACATTCATTAAGATTATGATGGATGCGATTTTCAGTCTCACTTCACAGAAAAAAAATCTAAAAAAAAATCTAAAATTGTGTAGGGACCAATTATATAAGGACATACTACCCAACTTGCATGATTGTTCAATAAATATGTAGAGGTTTGTGTTCATTATTTTCCCCTGATGAAGAGATTGGAACTTTCAAAAGCTTATTATCTTCATTAAACTGTTATAACAAATAAAAACTGTAATATATGTTAACATACTCCTTAAAGGGTTTCTAAACTGGAAAAAATAAATTGAAGATTACTGGAATGAAAAATATTCTTGCCAACTTTTACTGTACCGTTTTTTTTTGTTTGTTTGTTTGTTTTGTTTTATGCCCCTTATTTCTTTAGATATTTATTCTGATGCATTTCAGCTGTCAATCCATTGTCTCATTATCATAAAATCTTCTGCTGTGTGCAGTTTTGCTGTAACTGGAATGATGACAGTTGGTAGGTGAAAATTGCATAGTGGGAAATTCCCTTTCCCAGTGCTACCTCATAGTGATAACTGAGCATGCTTGCCCTCACAGAGAGTCAGATAGTCTAGCAGGAGGGATACTAAGCCTTAGTAAAACAAGTCTTGGATTGAAGACATGCAGCAACACACACCTCATTGTAAGTGAGGTTAACTGTTTTATTTTTTTCAGTATACATACCCTTTATTGATTAATTGATTGATTCTGACTGTGATTAAAGAAATAAGCTCAATTTACAGATGTATTTTGCCCTTACCCACCCAACCTGATTTGCAATGTTTTAAACATGGGGAAATATGGGTTTATTACTGATTCTGATTGCTGGTTCTACCGAGTACCATAAACCGTCTTTGGCCAACTCAATTTATTAGGCTACAGGAACTTGTGGATGTGGGGACATTACCACAGCAGCAGGAGCTTTTCCAAGTGAAGAAGGATGATGTATTTTTTACTGGAAAGGACATTGTTTACCAATAGAAAAAAAATTTAAAAAGAGGTGCAAAGTTTTGACTGAGCTGTTAATTTTCCCAACCAATCAAATGTTACTGGTCTACTACAGTTACAAAACATGTGATTGGTTGAGGCAGATTATGAAGATGGGCAAAATTTTGCACTTCTTATTGAATAAGTCCCATAGTAATTTAGGAGCTTAGTTATCGTTTAAAATAAATTCATCAGTGAGCATGTAAATTATTCTTATTGTGGACTTACATAGCTCCAACATCTTCTGTAGTGCTTCACAATTACATGTATACATTCACAGCAGGCCCTGCCCTGCAGAGCTTACAATCCAAGCATATTTATTTGAACCTATCAGTATGACTTGTGTGGGGGAATCCAGAGTGCCCAGAGAAAACCCACGCAAGCACAGGGAGAACATACAAACTCTTTGCATAGTGTCCAAGGGTGGATTCTAACCCAGGATTATGCTGCCCATAATTTGGTCAAATGATATTATGTAAGAAATAACTGAATATGTGTTCTTTTTCATCTCAGTAAATTCTGTTGGACACCAACGATATATACCATAGAGGAATCCCATGGACATATAAAAGCGCAAGGAGGCCTGAGGCCAAGCTCATTTATACCAGTCATATAACTCAAGGGTGACTTTTCAAATCCTTGTACACATAATAATGATGTTCTCTCTAATAATAAACAAGTTATTGTTTGTTTTGCTTGGAGCCATGGTGGTTCTGTAGTGCCCCAGGTTAGTGTTTTAGTAGATGTAAAAGAAAGAGAAAAGAAAAACAAATAAGCTTCACACTCAGACCTATAGTAACTTGGGCATCCTATGGTTGGAGAGCTAGAGCACCTATTTACAGTGTCAAAGGTGATCAGTCAGGGACAAAACATCGACCAATCTTTGTTATGCCACAGTAAATTAAAAATGATTTACTGTTCCCTTAAAGGGCATGTCCACCCCATTTACTTAAAGGGCATGTAAACTAATCACATGGTAATAAGGATTAGTTGCCACCAACCTGAAATCTGATTCCACCTACGTTCTCTTATTTTCAGATCTTAAGTGTTTTAGCAGAAAACTGTCAATCCCCCACTCCCTGTACATAACCCAGCCCCACCCCTTGGCCCCATTGTAAAAACTGTATCCTTTTTATGAAAACAACGCTTATTCCTGGATAATGCTTCAGCATTAAGATCCTGAAAATTAATAAGTATTCTCTGTGCTTTCTCACTGTGCCTGCAGCTAACACTCAGTTTTGCAGTTAGCTGCTGTTTGTGCAGACAGTTGCCAGAGCTGCTTACCTCCCCATAGTAAGGCAGTTTCACTTTTGCTGTAAAACAAAAATAACAGGGTGAATGCTATTGGCTGTAACTCATTGTTTGGAAACACATATCCACTGCACATGCTCCCTACTCTAGCTGAGTGACAGCTTTTGTGTGGGTCTGGGCAAGGGAATGCAAACTGAAATGAACAGGACACAAGGAGATGGTGATATGGTGATAGGGAGCAGAATGGGATAAAGTTCATGGCAGTTCAAAAAATATAGAAAAGGATTAAGGCAAGTCTTACCTTACATTTCTGCTCAAAACAGTTCCCCTGCTGTGCCCCTCCAAAGTCCAGGAAACTGCTGTGTAGGAGCAGTGTGTGACTCATGCTGTGCCTGAGTCTGCCTCAACCTCGTCAAGGTTTGAGGCATGCTCAGTGCAGCCCTTCCCCCACCCTCTCTGACATCTTGTTACTGGTTTGCTGAATGTTAAAATCGCCCCTCTGAGATTTCCTCTGCTTTCTCCTGCTTGAGCCACAAACAGTAATGCTTGTAAGTTCCTTGCACACGCACGTGCATGGAACTCACAGGCATTACTGTTTGAGGCTCAAGCAGGAGAAAGCAGAGGAAATCTCAGAGGGGCGGAGCTTAACATTCAGCAAACCAGTAACAAGATGTCAGCAACTTTCAAGGCACAAAGCTAGGCTCTGGAGGGGCATGGGGAAAAAAACTATATGGCAACAGTATTTTAAAAGCTATGTTCATAATCAAGTTATGAACATAACTTGATTTTACAGTGCACTTATCCTTTAAGCTTGGTCACAAGCTCTAACGCGGCACAGTACACATGTTTGAGCTACTGGAGAGCTTGAAGGTGGAGGCGGAACACTTTTGAAGATTAGAGATAAAGTTCAGAGAACTGCAGCAGGTTTAGAAAGAAGGGTTGGACATGCCCTTTAAAGTTTTATTTTGGCACTGTCAGGCAAATCTGCAACCAGATTATATTTCCTGGGCTAAGCAATTTATTGTGAGCTTCAAGGAATATCTACCAGCCAGCAGGTGAGAATCTTTGGTGAGTTCACATCTTTACACCTAGTAATGGAATAAGGGCTAGGCCACACCAGCCCAATTTATCATGAGCTAACGCTCTTGCAATCCGTTAGTGTGTGAGAAGTATAGCACAGTACATGTCAATGTGGGTGGCCATTTTTGGAGCGCATACAATCACAATTTTATTTTGCAGCTCGCATGCTCTTCAAATTTGCAGAACGCAGCACAAACGGAGGGTAATACGGATGAAACACGTGCTGATGTGCCATCTGTTATAATGTGGCCCTAAGCTTAAAGTTAAAAAAGGTAAAAAGTATTTCTCACCAAAATACAGCTTACCTACACATAACTAACCAAAGGTCAGAAGATACTGTGTCCTTGAAGTTGAACATTGTTTGTTTCTTACATGCCAAAGTCTTGTGTACATGAACATGGGAGAGTATTGCACAGAAGATGCCAATAAAAAAATAATTACACCTAAAAACAAACAGACTGGTCAGTGCAATCCAGTTCAGAGCAAATTACAGGGCAGTTTCATAGACTTGAATTTGTTGGGCAATTTTTTTTCAGCTGATATAATCATTATCTACAAGGTTACAGTTACTGCCTGAATTCATTTTCATTTATAATTTTACCAGTTTCATTTTTATAGACTTTATTTTTATAATATGCTGGTTATAAACCAGATTTATTTAACTGAGGGTGTAAATATCTGTTGCTACTATGCTGATTTATAGAAATGTTTAAAGCTTGGGACAATATTTATATAGTAATTAGTATTAGTACAGTAATTAGCGTTGGATCGAACTTTATGAGTTTGTACGAACTCCGAACTATCTGAACTAGTTAGTTTTTTTAGAATTCGTGGACTTGTTTTTTGATAATTATCGAAAATGTTAATTTTCAAATTGGTAACCATCGAATGTAGCCTTCGATTTCGGTAACCATCGAATGTATCATTCGATTTTCGGTAACCATCTAATGTAGCCTTCGATTTCGGTAACCCTCGAATGTATCGTTCGATTTTGGTAACCCTTGAATGTAGCTTGTGAAGGTTCTCATTCATCCAGGTCATGGTATATCTGTTGTATTCAATTAGATCAACTGGACTTGAAGTTTAGTTCTTGAAGACGTACAATGCTGTTTTGACACCTTACTCTCGGCGTTCCTATAACACCTCTTAGCCACTATCCAATAACGCCCTTAACACCTGGCTGTGATATGCTAATTGGGATTTTCCAGGGTACATAATTGCCACAGATTCTTGTCATTCTGAATTGAGAAAGCCAGTCGGATGACTAGCGAAACGTCTTCAGGAACTAAACTTCAAGTCCAGTTGATCTAATTGAATACAACAGATATACCTTGAATGTAGCGTTTGGTAACCCTTGAATTGCCCATATCCCTCGAATGTAGCATGCGGAAACCAGAATTGCCCGATTGTGAGGAAAGTTAGTGTTTATATTTACGTGTCCCACAGCCATTTACAGTGGGATTTTATTTGTATTTTATCTATTTTTACTATTTTATTTGTATTTTATCCGAACTTTTCAAACTATTATCTCCCCATTGACTTTAATGGGTTCGTTTTCCAACTTTTATTAAAAATTTGGAAGTTCGAAAAACGAACCGAACTTCAGGAAGTTTGGCCATCTCTAATCATAATTACAAATGTATCATAGTCGAAAAAGTACTTCTAGGATTTTTTTCATTGTCTGTAAATATTAATGCGAGACCCATACCAGATGTTATTTTGATACCACCCATTTTAGGTCTTTTTTGAAAAAATATTTGTTGCAGTTGAAAAATAACAGCTGATCTAATTACTTAGATAAATATAAAAAGGTACAAGGAAAATCAGAACTACAGTATACTGATATCCAATCATTTAGGATGGCCATAGATTAAAGGGCATGTCCACCCCCAAAACTATAATCTCCTCCCCTAATGGCCCCACCATGTAGTGTAATAAAATACTCACCTCACATCCCAGTTCCATATGGTTCTCCTGTAGACCCCCCCAAAGTCCCAAAAACTGCCCACCAGGAGGATAGCAGAGTCCATATAGGACTCTGCCTCCTGTCTCGCATCCGGTAGAAGTTTGGCATTCGCACTGCAGCCCTTCTCCCCCTCCCTCCCCCTCCCTCCCGTTTTGCGACCCCTCCCCCTACCATAGAAACCCTTGGCCATATATTAGGGTTCCTTTCCCCAGCCCCAACCACTAAAAAACATTTTTAAGAAAGTCCCCTGAACTCTACTTACCTTCCCTCTATCCCCCGGCATTCTGAGAAGCCGGCAGCCGCGTCCGTGATTGGCTGCCTCTCAGCCAATCACGGGCACGGCTGCCGTTCCCGCTACCTGCTTGCAGTGTATTGCAAGCAGAAGGCCGGGCAGTGCGTCGGAGGAGAGAGGGAAGGTAAGTAAAGATCGGGCACTTTCTTAAAATTATTTTATAGCGGTTGGGGCTGGGGAAGGCATACATGTTATGTGAAAAGTGTTGTATAAGGGTGGACATGCCCTTTAAAGGAAAAACCTATAGGGCTCACAAAACTGCAGATGAACAATAAACATGAAGGCATCTATTGCAAGGCCATATAGAACGCCCGGGACTAACCTCCAACCAAGCGAGAATCACCTGTGTATGGGCCTAAAGATTGTTTACTCAGGCATATCCAATGGTAGCGAGACCATTAATTATACTGTTTACCCCCTCCCAATAAAAGTACCAGGATTAGGACCTAAATGCATCCCTGAGCTTACTTTAAGCTGGGTACACACTTGCCAGATTTTTGAAAGATGACACACAGGATCTCACACACGTGTGATTGCGGGGGCCAACAAGCGATGCACAATGTTAATGCACGTTTAGAGCAGTGCGTCGCTGATGATCTGCCTGGCAAAACGGGTAATGACCCCCAACCGCATGGCCGTTTCAGCCGTGAAAGTGCCCATACACGGCATGATTATCACCCGAAACGGCCGTGCATACACATTATGCGTCATGGGTCAGCCCCCCGATCACACGTGTATATGAGGCTTTATTCTGGGTAATCTAATTGGGAGGGGTGGGGGAAAAGTACAATTGTTTATTACCATTTCTAGACATCCTGGACTCAGCATATTACAACCAACATTTTCTGACCTTTCCATACCTATTTTCCATACCAATAGACAATATTTATGCCTATTGTTTTGGATCCACTTTCAGAATGTGTGTTCTGAAAAATTCAAGTTTGCTAATAGATTCATCTTATTTTATTTTTGCTCATCTGCCACGAACCAGCATTTTGTGTTGGAATTCACAGACTGATGTGCTAGATTCTATCATTCTTATGTCATTAAAATCAAAGTTTGTCAAACCTGTTTTCAGGGGAGTAACTACCAGGGGAGCTGCGGGAGCAACCGCAGAGGGGGCCCATCTTCTTATTTTTCCTATTAAAATATAGCCTCATCCCAGAAAACCATTGTGGATGAAGCACGGATAGAAACCCCATTATAGTTTTGCTGGGGTGCAGTTTTTCCTAGTTACTTCTCTGCCTGTTATTTTGATAACTACAACTCCCAGCATTCCTTTGTTGTTGCAGAATGTTTGTAAAGCAATGCTGGGAGTTGTAGTTTTCAAATATCTGGTTGGACAACCCTACATTATATACATATTCAAATGCATAGCCAAAATCCAAAAAGGAAACAGTATTATCATTGGATTAAATACCTGGGAATTCAATATCTCAGGGAACCTTCTATTATAATAAATTAATTTATATATTTATATTTATCTCTTCTGTCTAATTTATCAATTCATCAAAATACATAATTCATACAGATATCACACGTGGATCAATACATATCTACTGTGCATAAATATCTACATCAAAAAACACATTAATTCGTAACATTAGGGGATCTGTACAATTCCTGACACTATTTCTTATGGAACCCTTAGAAACCTTTTAGGGAGCTCTAGAGGGTCCTCACACTATTGGTGAGAAACACCAATCTAAGCAGCAGGACTAAGGTAATAATCCCAGTATATTTTATGTGCTGATGTCTCATAATAAATCTTTAGCGCATTGAGCCATTGTGTGCCCTTGGGCTGACCTTGTATCCCAAATTTTAAATATAGTTTTGCAGTGATTAATATGAACCTGTAACTCTTGTAATTTTAGGCATTTTCTCTAAAGACGTTTCCTTCAATCCTTATTTCTGATGTTCCGCAGCTTTTACATTTGTGTTTCCGTCTCTTTAAACTACAACCATCACTGAAGAGGTTAAAATCCTTAACATGACAGATTTACATTTTCCAAGGCAACAAAACTGTTATGAATTCCCTTTAAATAGATGTGTATACAACAACAACAACAAAAAAAGTATATATATATATTTGATTTTGTGTAGCGTGACACACATATATATACACACACACACACACATATATATATATATATGTGTGTGTGTGTGTAAGTGTGTCACCTCACACAAAATCCTGCAAAGCTGCCTACATTTAACCTTTAAAATCAAACGGTGAAACTGTACCTTTAAATGGACAAAAAAAAAACAAAAGCTTAAAAAAACCTACAACCAAGTCATGTGACTTGCAAGATTTTGGATTTCAGAAATTATTATTATTAATTTTTTTTTTTTTTTTACACCAAAATCCCTTTGGCTATTTTGACAAAGGTTTAAACACACACAATAAACAGAAACGAGGAAGGGGGAGGACAGAAGGAATTAAGCAGTTATTTCTTAACACATCAAGTGTCACCTAATTATTAAAAGTAACCTAGCTGTTACAGTTCTAAAGTCAAAATGTTATTTTAACACCATTTTTCTTGCAAGTGCGGCGCCGACGTGACACAGAAACGAACAAAGAGACAAATTTTTTTAACAAACACCCCTCCCCCACCGCAATCTGCTAAAATTTGCAAATGTAGCTGCACTCAACCCACCTCCTTCCAAAGGTCTACGGAAATAACCTCCTTTTAAAATTTAATAAGATTTGACTTTTAACTTGCAGGCAAGGGAGGGGAGTGCAGTGTGGGAAGAGCTGTTAATAAGTAATTAGACACATTCAGGGGAAAAAAAAGTAAATTAAATAGATAAGAAAGATAGGGTTTGAAAAAAAAAAAGTTATCTGTAATGTTTGACAAAAACATATTTATGCTTCATATAGGTTTAGTTTCGGTTCCAAAGTCTATGATTAGAACAGGTTTAGAAATTTGTAAAAAAAATTTTTTTTAACCTTTTCAGCGCAGAGAAAGCTTAGAACAGTAATTATCCCTTTAAGGGTTAATGACCTCACCCCCCCCCAAAAAAAAAAAATCGAATTGTCAATTAAATCAGCAACCTTTCTAAATGGCACAGAAACATTTAATCACCCACTGGGTCTTAATCCAATATCATTTTTTCTTCTTTTTTTGTTTTTATTTGGCTGTTTTGTTGTGCGTTGTAACATATATTAATGCTTTATTAATAAGTGGTAATGATAATGGTTGTTGAATAATGTGAATTATATTTAATCTATTTATTTATTTCATGTATCATTTATTTTTCTGGTTCAGATAAATTCCATGTATCATCTTTATCTATCAATGTCCATTCGTTTTTTTTTTATTGCAAATTTTTTTCAAATCTATAGCCTAAAAAAAACGAAAGGACTCATTTAACTTGAAAATAAATATTCTCCCTTTCTATTCCGTTCCCTGTAAATCCTTTGATGCAGTGGATACCATACATAGTCTTGACGTTACCCTATTTTCATATGCAGATGGATATGCAATGCTATTAGTTTTAAGGACTGTTACACATATAACTAGAATGCATGAAATGATGAGTCGAGAGCTCAGCGAAGACAAAAAGAATATAGATTGGAATATAAATTTGGTGATTAATATTTGGAGCCTCTGCTTTAAGCTGCGTTAAGAAATTGCGGGGTAGCAAAGAAATGTTCATTTTTATAAAAATGTGATATATAGACATATACAGTACACGTTCAATATAAAATCTACTAAGCAAGGTGCATTTCAGTACGTGTTAAACACTAAAAAGATAAGAAACAATGCAATCGGCATTTTATTATTAGTTTCTTGGCTTTGGAATTACCTTCCTGTTCTATTTGGTGTGTTTTCTTAGAATTCTAAAGTGATATATGGTTTTGGGGTATTGCGGATACCAGCAACCAGAAATCAAACCCATAGTGTGACACTGGTTTAGATACAATCAGATTTACTTGGTCACTTATCGCACTGTACACTTATGTTTATTTTATTGCCTTGAAAATGATTACCTGGTTGGCAAGGATAGTTGTCACTATTAATTAGACACAAATTGCATTGTAAATAAAACTGTTAATAATATATATTAAGGATGTCAAACTTTCCACCCTCCAGATGTTTGAAAATGACAATTCCCGGCATACGGCAGCCAAGGCATGCTGGGAGTTGTCATATTCAAAAAGCTGGAGGGATGCAAGTTTGACATCCCAGCTATATATTTATATATCTACGTTATATTTTAATAAAATGATATAATTAATTTTATAGTAAACAGCAAAACCATGTTTCAAATAGGGAAAAAGTATCAAAAAGTATACAATACAAGTATATGTTAATCTAATAGCTACATGTACTAAAATGTAAATAAACCTAAATGCATTGTATTATTCCTTTTACCTCTGAAATCAGCACCATTGTGGAGAAATCATCTGTTATTTACACAGGTTTATGGTTTCCTGATTTCCGCAGCTTATCCTTCCTGGTGAGTAAGGGCTAGGCCACATTAGCGCGTTTCTTATGCGCTTACAATCGAGTTTTGCAATCCGTTAGCGTGTGATAAACGCATTCCAGGCTAACACAATGGGGGTGAGTGTGTGCACTGCTCTGCAATCTGTTTTCGGAGTGCATGCAATCACCATTTTTGTGTGTATACTTTCGAACCGATAACGTAATATTGTCAAAATTGCAGCGCTAACGCATGGTAACGTGCGTGAAATGCTCAACGTTACGTTTGCTCGCATTGCCGTGCTGCAGCCTAGAAATGGGTTTTCCAGCTACTCGTGTTTACAGAGAGGTAATGCGAAGGTCAGCCTGTAGTTACATAAAGGTAACTTAAGTTTTGCACTACTATTTTATCCTTATTTTATAATAGATACTAGTAGTAGGGGTTACTTCCGCATTCTGGTGTGATAGGGAATGTCTAGTTGAGTGGGGGAGGCTGCACTGCAAGTTGTCCACTGAATTGTGTATAAAATCTTCAAAAGTTTCTTGCTTGTGCTTAGGGGTTTGGGTAGGGGAAGGGTTAAAAGCAAAAAATAAATAGGTTTAGATCTCTGTAAAAAAAAAAAAAATCTGTTTAAAATTAAACTTCCATATGTTAAAGGGGAACTGTGGTCCAAAAATAACTTTAGGTAAATTAAGATAAATTGATAGGAATTGCTCCCCTAAAAATTTTTGCATCTTATTTCCATTGTTTATTTTGCATAGTTTTGAAGATATTTACATTTTTGTGTGTGATATGGCAGCAGCATCACCAGGTCCCCTGCACTTCCTGCTTCCTGCTCTGAAACTGTCAGTCAATCTGTCCTGTGTGTCCTCCTCCCCTTTGCAGCCCCCCCGGTCCCTCCCACTCATGGACCCCATGGTCCCTCTAGTTGCAGGCCCCCCATGGCCCATTATCTTACAACCTCATGTGGCTCCGTCCACTCGTGGGTGCCTAAGCCCCGCCCACTCACAGGTGCCTAAGCCCCGCCCACTGTATATCTTGGACTGTGGAGCACGTAGAGAGGTGGTTGATGGCTCGTTTTAAAGGTAGGAAACTGGCCTTTTCGTTTAAACTAAACTTGTTTAGAGACCACAGTTCCCCTTTAAAAATCTTAAAACACTAACTTATGCCTATCCACCACTAGGGGTAATGCAGGCTTTATTCTGTGTTGTTCTGATGCTTGCTTGGTCTGTATAAGCCCCTTTGCACACAGGTTACTTACTAACAATAAAAAATAAAAAAAACACTAAAGGTGGCCAATATTCTTCAGATCGGATTTGCAATCGTCCGCACCAGCGATCTTCCGTAGATTTCAGCTTGAAAACTACCAAATGGTATGGTTCTGGTGGATGTGGTCGATGGAAAGTTTTCCATCTTGCCCGATCAGGTTTTTTTCAATAGGTCGATCGATATCGGTGATCAGTCAATCGAAAACCTGAAAAACTGTCAACGATGATCCGATCAATTTGATCGAATTAATTGAATCGATTAAGAAACCTTGCAAAAACAGTGCATTAGCAGTTGTTGAAGTTCCACTTCTCTGCTATGGTGTGGCCTCATTAAATAGTAGTAATGTGCTAAGGTATAATCCACTTGGTGATGGCTTGTGAGGTCATTCCTATCCGTTTCGCTGTTTTAATCCTTACAGCTTCATCAGGGATAGAGTTTGAAATGTCTTTCTGCACTTCTTTTTAATAAGATGTGCAAAGATTTTGCCCATGCTGTTAATTTGCAGCAACCTTCAGATGATGTGTTCATGTTTGCACCTCTTAATAAGCCTGATTAATGTATTTTCAATCGATGTGTAAAAGCCCCGCAACAGAGCACACTATACCTGCAAATCAAGGCTCCAAAAAATAATTACACCGCCCTGTATTTGGGTTTGGGACCACCAACCTGTAGAGATGGCCAAACTCACTGAAATCAGTTTTAATTAAAAATGCAAAAATTCTGCCTTAATTAAGGTATAAATACAAGAACAACAACAACAAATAACATTTGTAAAGCACTTTTCTCCCGTAGGACTCAAAGAGCAGTAAGCATGGCTCAGACCAATGATTGGTTGATTGGTAAATTGTGGTATAGAGAAAGAATATCCAGAAATGCCAGGCTAAACAGGTGGCTTTTCAGTCTGGATTTGAATAACTCCAGGGAAGAGGCTGTCTTTAGTGGGTGTGGAAGGGAGTTCCAAAGAGTAGGGGCAGCATGACAGAAAGCTCTGTCTCCAAAGGTTTTGAGGCACACTTTGGGAGGGACCAAGTTTATGGAACCTGCTGATCTGAGGTTGGGAGAGGTGTGGTGCAGCTCCAGCAAGTCCTTCGTGTATCCAGGGCCCAGATTGTGCAGTGATTTGAAAGTCAACAGTCCAATCTTGAAGAGTATTCTCCATTGTAAATAGCAATGGTAACCTACTGTAAATGTCCAAAATCTTAAAAAAAAAAACACACTGTCCAGTGCCAGAAACTTCATGAGCTTTCTGTATTGGCATTCTGCATAGTATTTTCAATTTTTTTTTTAGAAATTTAGAATTTACGAAATCCAAATTTTTTTTAATTTCTAGGAGTTTTTGAAAAATCTGAAAAAGTCAGAAATCCGCAAAGTGCGAGTTCTGGCAGAACCGTGAAATCCAATTTGAAATCAGGTTCGCTTTCGGCTTCAGTTCCTTCTCTACAAACTTAAAAAATTAAACAGATGTTTCTTTTTTTTAAAATCTTAAATATATAATGATTCAGAGTTTATTTCTCTTTTAATAACAAAAATGGCAGATTTCTTAATTGTGGGTATAAATGTGAATAGTGAGCTGGGGATGGAATGGATGAGGGTACAATATCATATATAATAAAACCCTAAGTGTGCGTCCCTGTGTCCGTGTGTGTGTCACTGCAGTTCCTATGGACTCACCACTAGAGGGAGAGTCTCTGCAGTTCCTATTGACTCACCACTAGAGGCAGAGTCTCTGCAGTTCCTATTGACTCACCACTAGAGGGAGAAACACAGGAAATACATTTGCTTAGGACAGGGGCCCCTGGATTTGGGACAGAGGGGCCCCTGGATTTGGGACAGAGGGGGGCCCTGGATTCGGGACAGACAGGGGGGCCCCTGGATTTGGGACAGAGGGGGGCCCTGGATTTTGTACAGAGGGGGGGCTAGATTTTGTACAGAGGGGGCCCTGGATTTGGTACAGAGGGGGGCCCTGGATTTGGGACAGAGGGGGGGCCCTGGATTTGGGACAGAAGGGGAGCCCTGGATTTGGGACAGAGGGGGGGCCCTGGATTTGGGACAGAGGGGGAGCCCTGGATTTGGGACAGAGGGGGCCTCTGGATTTGGTACAGAGGGGGCCCCTGGCCTTGGACAGGGGGGGACTCTGGCCTTGGGACACTAAGAGGGTACTCTGGCCTTGGGACATAGAGGAGGACTATGGCCTTGGGACACTAAGGGGGCACTCTGTGCTTCTAGCGCCCGTTATTGTAGCGGGCTTAATGTCTAGTATAAATATAATTTACAATCATATATGTGTAATTCATTCCCATCTAAGGAGGTATAGATGGAGCAGATGGCAGTTTGTTACTTTGTGCCCTAGAAATCTAGTGTTCCCACATTTGTACAAATGTATTTCTTGGGTGTTAAAACAAATCAAGCATTTTAAAAAATCCTAATATTTAATGTTGGTGCTGTGGCCAACAAGGAGAAAGTTTAAGGGAGTCCAACCTGCTGCCCTCCAGCTGTTGACAGAGGATGCTGGGAGGTGGCTCGGAGTGTTGCTGGTAAGACATCCCTAGGATCATATTTGGAACATTTTCCATGATCTCAGCACAAAATCCAAATCCTCAGTAAGAGGATTTTAAATTCAATGTGATTGGAATTCCTCACTAACCAGAGCTCACTGACCCTACAGCTCCGTTTTCTAAGAAATATTCAGGCATATACACCCCTCCTCACTAGACCTTATATAGAAATATAAAGTACAATAGAAATGCACTAAACAATTGCTTACTACCCACGTGTGGGGAGGGGGCACTGAATCTCTTATGGACATAAATAAAACATAAAAGCGCAAAGAGAAAACTAATATGGCAGCTCCTACTTAGATTAAATTCCTCGAGCTCTACCATTCCATCAATGCTTTTGATTATATGTCTTCTCTCCACATTCAGCACACAGTGGAATCCACACTAAGAACAAGATATTAGAGTTCCTAAAAACTATGTTGGGAATTTTCAACCTGCAAGATTCCAGCTGCCAGTGGGAGACTGGGAATTTACATCATTTGAATATGGAGCAGAACATGGTCATAAAATCTGGCACAGTCTAAAGCTTCCACCAGTGTTTTAAATACATGTTAATGTGGTCACAAAATATAAAATTCATCCAGTCACCCACAGCAACTGATTTTATTAATGTGCATAGAATGAAAACAAGCTTGAGTTGCTAGATTTGGTAAAACTTCCCTATATAGCAGGTGATATTCAATGTCATACATGTAATGTTTGGTGTAAATTGGACTATGCTAAGTGAATCCCTAGTTCCCTCTGATGAAGTGGCTATAGGTGCTACAAAACGCGTCAGGGATGCTGACCTCATCTCCCCTTGTTACCCCATTGTTTTGATTCACTAATGGTACAATAAACTCCGTGTTCAACCAACCACATTCAATTTAACTGGTAGGACAGGAAGTGGGGACATAGCCCCACCCCCAACAGCAGACAGTATAACAGGAAGTGAGAACACAATCCCATCCCCCAGTAACTATGGATAACATGAGGTGAGGACCAAACAAACCGGCTTACCTAATGCATATGTAACATCACCAAGAAAACATAAGATTAGTTGAATCCCATGACTCCACAGGGATCTTGGTGGCTCATGTGTAAAAAGTCCATACTTAATAGTCCATTCTTGATACTGGTAAAAACCAGCGAAACATATCAAAGTTCAACACAAGATGAAAGACCCACATATTGCCCACCATGGGCCAATGGAGAAACATTCGTTGGTAAAAAGCGATTGGTATGGTGTGTCCATACACAGCAAGGAGCATAGATGAAGAGCATCATCGGATGTGAGATACACCCAATAAGGCAAAATATAGTATATAACAAATAAAGCACAACGTATTGATTAGAGCAACATAACTACATCTGCATAGATAACTGTAACAGTAGCCATATCATTATATTTGTATACCGGCTTACCCACTATGAAAAAGACTATGCCACGGTCAATATCTGAAAAGAAAATGAAAAGAGCAGGTTAGAGTTTGGTCAAATATTAGTTGAAGCAGGCAATATTAACATTATCATTTAAACCCATTGGTTTAAGGGTATTAAGTCTCTTGATCCACATGGTTTCCTTTTGTAATAGGCATTTAGTGATATCTCCACCACGTGGATGTGGTTTGATCACTTCCAGGACTACCCATTTTAGTTGGGTATGGCTATGGCCTAGTTCTGAGAAATGCCTGGAAACAGTGATATCAGAGTATGTATCTGGCTTAAAGTTATGAATGTAACCCCTATGTTCACTGATTCTATGCTTGATACTGCGGGCTGACTGTCCTACATGGGCTTTGCCACAGGAGCATTTCCACATGTATACAACATGTGAAGTATCGCAAGTACCATAGTGTTTTAATTTGATTCTGTGACCCTTGCTCAGGTGGCGTAGTGAATGATAGAGTGGCAATTGAGGCAACTAAGGCAGGGAAACGTACCACACTTTCTTTTACCCAGAAAAGTTTGTTTAGCTCATTGGGTAGTGCCAGAGGGGCACAAAATATCTTTTATGGTTCGGCCCCTTGTGTAGCTAAACAGAGGGAGATTAGGTTTAACCAGTGATGCAGCAGGCACCATCCATGCTCCGTGTATGGCGTCCTTTTACATCAAATTGACCTGATTTCATTATCGAGATGGGAAGAAATATTTGACCAATTGTTATAAACGGTTATGTTCAGCTGATAATATCGGTCCATCCAACCCTAATGTATCTCACCAGATCCCTGAAAATCGTGAAATGTTAGTGGCCTCCACCAACTGGTGCGCTTTCCACATATGCTGGCAAATTGCACAATATGTGGCCAATCAGCCTCTGAGACGATTTTGGCAAAAGGTTAATAAATCAGTTATTATTCAATGGTAATTTACCAAAAACTGGATATATCAAAAGTGAATATTTAAAAAGGTGCGAATTGGTGTATTTCTATATTTACAGTGAAATAAAGAAACACTGAAGCATGTTTAGACATTGTAAATGTTATTAATTATTTACTTAGATTTCAAAGCATTAAAGGGACATTAAACTGAAAAAATGACTTGTCTTTATGTGTTGTATTCAGTTAGATCAACTGGACTTCAAGTTAAGTTCTTGAAGACATTTCGCTAGTCATCCGACTGGATCTCTCAATTCAGAATGACTTGTACAAGAATCTGTTGGCAAGAAATGGTCCCAATTAGCATATAACAGCCAGGTGTTAGGGACCTTCTATTTGACACATCTATCAGCCAATCAGCAGACATTATTGTTAGGAAAATAAGTGGTGCATCCTGGGACAGTTGCAAAACCTGAAATGGTCATTAACTGTTGACCAAACCTTTTGAGCTGCAGAGGGAAGGGGAAAAGAACATAGCCCAATGTTTGTCAGCTTCTTCATATTGTAGTTATTTTTTTTATTGAAGGTTGGAGTGTGTGATTAATTATATATAACTTTTCATTTGAGGGGTGAACAGGTCCTTTAAGCTAATGATAGTAAACAAGTCCTGTTTTAATTTCAGATCAGAAACAGATCAGCCAATTCTCTAGCTAGAGCTCAATTCATCGAGAAATTCTTAGCAAATGCCATGTGTCAGCCTACACTTTTTTTTAAAATTCTATTATTTGGAATATATTTTAATAGTGTTAACTGAGGGCATAGCAGTGTTGCTGAGGGCAATGGGCGCTTTATATTTGATTATAAATTCTTTTAAGTCTAATTTGTGAAAATAAGATAAAAATTCAACAAATGTGAAAGAAACCAGAAACATCTTGTATAACTGTTAACGTGACTGGAAAAGGTATTTTTGTAAATGTCAAGATATTAAAATTGTGTTATAGAAGTAATTCATTGGAGATGGTTGGAAACCTTTCTACTGGGCAAAGATATTTGACATGCATTTTATGCAATGATTGTGTTCATTGCTGACAAGGCGCTGATTTAGCTTCCACCCCATTGGAGGAGTGTGAAGGACCAGTCTCTGTCAATCGAACTTAGACATGTTGATTCAAAACAGAACACTTTCTGGCCTGCAGTGATTCATTATTCCAGGTGCAATGATTCTTTCTTGTTTAGTTCGATTTGGGGTATAGAAGATCATTAAAAATAAAGACAGATTAAATGCAAATTAACCGTACATCTGCTTCCATTTGAATGTTTCTATTCGTGTAGAATTTATTTTTACTTATAATAGAGTTTTGTTTTGTAGTGGAAGTTCCATTATTTTAGGAGGCAACTCCCTTCTTTCTTTGTTTCACAGATCATAGGGTTATGGCCAATTGTGGATTGAATTATTTGTGGGAAACATGTCAGACATTTTAAGAAAGATGTTTTCAGGTTAAACAGAGAAAAAGGTCCTACTATAGAAAGGACAGAGCACTTGGTCCTGTTAAATGGGGTTAATGACCTAGTTAGCCAATGATGGCCTTGTACAGCAGATTAGAGATGTTCGAAACTGGAGAGTTTCATTATGTTTTCGGAATTCTGAAAAATTAGAAAATCCAAAAACAGACGCATAGAAGTGAAGGGGGAAGAAAAATCTGAAAGCTCCAAGTTAAATAAGGGTATAAATAGCATGGTAACTTACAGTAGATGGCTTGGGCACATATCACCAAAATATAAATAATATGGAATTTCATACACGTGAACTATTTTCGCTCTTCCACATGTATATTGCAGGCTATTATCAGTAACCCTTAAAAGTAGATTCGGTAGCCCTTGAAAGTAGATAGCCCTCAAAAGTAGCTTTGGTAACACTCAAAAGTAGATCTGTGTTTTCAAGGGTTACCGAAAATATCAAATGTTCCAAGATTCGAAAATTCCAAACGGTTCTGATATAGCCAGGAGTTGCGAGTCAGCGCCGGAATTGAATCAGACCTGGATTCCATCCCTACAGCAGATAGCTAATGACCCTAGTGATGGCCCTGAACCCAAACCCGAGTTCAGACGAACTCGAACTATCCAAACTGTGTCCAAGCTATTTCAGGTTTTCCGAACTTGCAGACTTATTTTTGTTAATTATCAAAATATTTGATGTAGCCTTCGATTTTGGTAACCCTCGAATGTATCATTCGGTGACCCTAGAACGTAGTGGTCGATTTTGGTAACCCTTGAATGTAGTGGCTGATTTCAGTAACCCTCGAATTTAGCAGTCGATTTCTGTAACCCTATTATATATGTAGCGTTCGGTAACTCTCGAATGTATTGATTTCGGTAACCCTCGAATGTATTGTTCAGTAACCCTTAAATGTAGCAGTCAATTTCGGTAACCCTCAAATGTAGCCTTCGATTTCGGTAACCCTCAAATGTATCATTCGGTAACCCACAAATTGCCCATTACCCCTTTAATGTTGCGTGCGGAAACCCGACAATTGCCTGGTTGTGGGATAAAGTATTGTTTAAATGTTTTTTTGGTGATATATACATGTTCCCCACACCTAGTGACACTGCCATTTACAGAAAGTTACCACTATTATTTTAACTGTAATTTATCCGAACTTTTCAAAATATTTCCTCCCATTGACTTTAATGGGTTCGTATTCAAACTTCCGAACTTTTACTGAAGTTCTAAGTTCCAAAATGAACTAAACTCAGGAAGTTCGAACATCTCTAAATGACCCAAGAGAATTAGAGACAGGATAGGATTGGCAGCCTATCACCCAGTGCTGGGGTAGGGATGAAATGAGCAGTTACTTGTTCCTAAAGTTCAACCCCTTAATGCAGATCCCAACAAGTCCAAAGCGCTATACCTCATATGTACCATCTGCGTTGTAGCTAACAAAACACCAGCTCTGCACAGAAAACAGACAGAAACATGTGTTAGTGGTAAGTAGATAAAGTACCAGGAACCAGCAGTTGCCTTCCCATAAATAAAGGACTTTTCCTGCTGCACAGTGTTATTAGACAGCGCATGTTCCTCTTATCACCTTGTCTGTCTGTGTACATGTGACGTATGGCTTAGCTGATTTATGAGGTTGGCCCTTACATATTTGTGAAATTTACATCAAATTATAATTCCTGAAAAGGCGGCACTTGTGAATGTGACAATACATATGGGATATCCCTGGATATAAATTGGTTTGTCAGTTATAAAACATTTCATGGAGTCCAAGACTCAAGCAGTGGTCCAAACCAAACCCCCTGGCGAATGTTCCAGCTGTGTGTGCACGTATGTGTCATTTGTGTAAATACAAATTGAAATTTTGCGTTCTACATAAAATAGAAATTCTGTCAGCTTAAAGGGAACAGTGATTTGGAACTTGCAAACCTGGTGACAGAGATACAGTAAAATCTAAAATTGATGGTAAAAAGTGGTTTCCCAGGGAGGAATTAAAACATGTGCATGGTATCAGTGCATGAAAACAAACACAAATAAGAAGGGGAGCATAACTAACTGGCACCCAGTTTGGGCCTCTACACATTTCAGCTCTCTCTGACGGAATGATCAGATTTATAGCCTAGTGGCAGCTGGAGGGTCACGGTCTAAACATCCTTTATGTAAATACAAACTGTATATCAGTTATAATCCAATGTAATATGTTTGTTGTACATCAAACATGGACGCTTCATGGTCAAGAAGCCTTCCTCTTTCTCCCTTTTCCTTGGACACGTAAGGCCTACTCTAAAATCAGGCCAGAATTACACCCATGTATCTATGTAAGAATCAGGGTCATGACCACACTCATAAATTTTAACTGAAATCCTTTGGTTTTTTTGGTGTGGGGGAAGGGATTTACTTGCGTTTTTATCCCAAAGTAGTCAACCTTAGTCCTATCTGCTTGGAGATTCAAAAGAATAATTGCAGCCCGTGTTAAAAAAAAAACCTCCTCTAACATATTATTATGAATTCGCACCCGGCATCTTAAAAGCTTTGCCAGAAATAAAAAAAAAAGGATATGTACAAAGCAGGGGAAAAAAAATCATAAATATAAGGAGAGCAATGGACACTGAATTCCAAATAAGGACAGAAAAGGGTATTTCTCCTCCCCCCCCCCCCCCCCTCCTGGTACTGCATTAAACCACCATGAAATGAAAATAGCATTTCCCTGCTGACTGCAAAGCACACTCACACTGCAAGGGAAAATAAAATATGTCTAAACATATTGATTAGACTTTTATGCTGTGGATTTGTGCAGTGATTTTTAGACAGGCAGATAGATCCAGAGGGAGGGAGGAAGGGAGCGATAACAATTCCTAAAGCATGATGTGTGTGAGTGATAAAAGGTTCTATTCCGTTCCGTCCACCTTCTAAACCAATATTCCCGTTATAGAATCAGGTACGAAATATTTTCTCAAGCAAACAAACCTGGAAATAGGAAATATTTGCAGCAAAAACGCCCCCAAGCCTAAAAAGCGTTGACACGCCGAACATAAACAGTTTGTATTTTTCTGGAGACTTTTTCGCCTTTATTTATAAATTATAGATTAGTACGCTACGCATCATTTTTCCCTGTATATTTGTTTATATCAATATTTCGTTTGTGTTTCTTTCATATGCTTGTTCGAGGCAACCTGTGTAATAATCCATATTGCAGGATTAATCAGGTGGTTTATTGATATCATGATATACAGCGGGGCTGTACCATTCAGTCCCTCGAGTACATGTTGTTTCTTTCATTGTTGAGGCTGATTATATGTGAGAGCAAATGCAATTTGGAACAAAGAGACATTCTTCCTATTCATCCCAGGACAGTGGGGGTTTTTGTGTGATTTACACCCTCCTATCAATTAGTCGTTGTTACTAAAGGAGCAATAATTTTGGAAAAGCAAGTTGCTCCTGTAACAGCTACTCGCATTTTATGTAGTAGAATTTCTAGACGCAGTGAGTCGATGGGGCTGATTTACTAACCTGGGAGGCGTAATGTAAATTTATCTGCAGGCCTGGAGTTGCAGAAAGTCTCAGACATGTACATGTATTTGTTATTCTACTTCAAACATTATAGGAGAACTATAGAGGGTTTATCCCCCCAAATCAACCCCAGTATATAACCAAGCATAGCCCCACCCACTCTAAGGTCCCACCCTAATGAACTAACTGCCTTTTTTCCATGCTGAATACTACCAATAAAGTGAAACATTCTTAAATGCTGGTTGGTAATTTAAAGGAGGGAAAAGGTAGTAGTGCTAATTTCAGTGTTACATCTACACTAACATCTTTCCATTAGTGTTGTAAGAGGTTAGCGTGGGTTTACCACTAATAATGTAGTGGCCATAGACGTTTTAAAAATGTTTGTGGTTAGCATGCTGCAGGGAAAAAGAATATGGGTTAAGAAGATTTTTTTGCCCCAAATTTACGCCTAAAAGAAAAGTGTTAGAGTAAAGAAAAACGATCTTTCTGGAAGAACAGGTGGTAAACAAGGACTGGGGGCAAACGCATTAAAGTGTTAATAGTAGCACAGCATACATTTTTTTGTTGCAAATGTGCCAGTGCTATTGGGTAACATTAACATATTTTGTAGGTGTATTCATGTAAACAAATCAATATATATATAATTTCTGCCATCCTCTACTAAGCTTTGCTGACAGGACCCATACAGTATGCAGTTAGGAGTATGAATCTCTAAACCCCATCAAAGTGTAATTAGGTGAAAGAATCTCACTGTACAACACATTGGGGAGCCCCAAGGTGCAATGGAGTAGCCAGAGCAATTCTGTGTGGCCTTGTGGCATGATGACAGCACAGATATCTAACATGGGTCCAGCAAACTTCTTGATATTTTCAGATATCCGTATGGGCTCTTACCAGTTGTAAATGTTAAATAAACTAAACAACCCTTAACCTGTCAGTAGACTTGTTTTTACAATGTAAAAGTGAATGAAGAGACGCGGATGAGACAACAATTAATGTTGCAGTGAAAGGAAAAGAAGTAGATCTTCCCCCCTCAAGAGGAAAAGACATCGTATGGATCAGCTGCATTTCCTCTTTCATCGTTAGATCCAAGACATTAGGTTATAAGAAGTTCACTGCATGAACTTCATAACTTGCATGTGAAAGCTCTCAGTGCTGATATGTACAATACAAAATCATGAATAGGTGAGGGAAATTACACTGACTCCATATAGAAAGTATAAACAAAGTCCTTTACTCGTACATGGGTACAACACTTAAAAACATGGCTGACGTGTTTTGTGCCTGGCCTGGTATCAGAGACATAGGACAATATAATGTACATTGTGTTTGTGTGTGTATGTGTGTGCGCAAACTAATGCCACCTGAGCAAATGTTTCAGTTTGCTTTATGGTAGGGAAACCCCTGCATGGGAGCAAAGAAAAGTTTGGAACTGACTTTGATTTTGACAGTTCCAAACTTTTTTCCCATGGTCCATTCTGCTGATCTGTAAAACAGTAGCAGAGGTGTAATTAATTTTCTTTGCATTTTTATAGAATATTTTTTAGTTCCTTTTAACACCATAAGTCGTTCTTTCTATCGCTATGGCTGGTCCAGTGCCTCTTTATTTTACTTTATTGTATATGTTTGGAAATTTGCCCATAGATGGGGGGCTGATCTTAATCTAATATCCCAAAAAGTGTGTGATTGCAGTCAGGAATCAGGATATTACAGACAACTAAGCCTGACAGTGGTAGTAAGGTTATTATTACGGTTCTTATGTAATTATTATTTTCAGCATTATATTTTAGAGAATCCATTCAGAATGTACAGTATATCTTGCTAGCCTTAAATAAGAATGTGGACTATATCACTTACATTGCATTAAGGCTTTTGGTACTGTGCCATAAAGGTGATTATTGTAAACACAAATGACTGTTGACCATGAAAAATAAAACACATTTAAAGATGGTATTCAGAGAGCAGTTGGATTGTATATTGGAGCCCCTTCTATAAGGGTTTGTTGGCTAAGTAAGTTCTGGAAGCAAGGTGAATACAAAACTATGCATTTAAACACCAAATAGGTCTGTGGGGGTAAATCCCTTTTGGAGCAGAATAAAGCTTAAAGCTGGGTACACACAATACAGATCATCTGCAAGATCCTGTCTGTCATCATTCAAAGATCTGCATACACACAGTCCCGATGCACATCATAGGGAGTATGCTCGGGACTGTATGTTTCCCTCGGCCGATCATTCAGCGGCCACTCACTCATTCGGAAAATGTAGGTACACACAGTAGCGATAAAGCCCCGATACCTGTCAGATCCAACGGTATCAGGGCTTTATCGTTACTGTGTGTACCCAGCTTATTATAGCAAAAAAGGCCCCATCTAAATTGCAGTACGGTTTGTTAATAAAATGTTTAATAAGAACTTTTTTTACTATAATAAGAATATTATTTATTTATATAACATATACTTCAGTAATTCTACATATTCTCTTAAAGAATAAGTGCACTGTAAAATCAAGTTGTGTTCAGTTGGAAGCTGCAGCTTTAAAAATACTGCAATTTTTTTTTTTCCCTATGGCCCTCCAGAGCCTAGCTTTGTGCCTTGGAAGTTGCTGACATCTTGTTACTGGTTTGCTAAATGTTAAGTCCTGCCCCTCTGAGATTTCCTCTGCTTTCTCTTGCTTGAGCCTCAAACAGTAATGCTTGTGAGTTCCGTGCTCACGCACGTGCATGGAACTCACGGGCATTGCTGTTTGAGGCTCAAGCAGGAGAGTGCACGGAACTCACAGGCATTACTGTTTGAGGGTCAAGTAGGAGAGTGCACGGAACTCACAGGCATTACTGTTTGAGGCTCAAGCAGGAGAGTGCACGGAACTCACAGGCATTACTGTTTGAGGCTCAAGCAGGAGAGTGCACGGAAATCACAGGCATTACTGTTTGAGTTGGGAGAAAAAAAGTTGGGAGAAGGGCATCTAAATTAAAAATGGGTAAAATAAAATGAATGATAATATAAATATGTTTATATATTAATTTAACCTTTGCAACCTTTAAACAATTTCATTCAGGCTGTCATATTCCTTTATAAAAGAAATATAGCAGCTAATTAGCATGCAAGAGTATAGGACACAATAACTATTACATAAAGAGCTGAAGAGCTGAAACATGTTAAGCTCATTCCCATAATAGAGGGTGTAAGTTTTCAAAATGTTCCTTTATATCCTTTGAAAGGAAAATTATTTTCTGTAAGACCTAAAAGAATGCATGCCTTGCAAACTGTAATGGGTCCATCATCTAAAACACATTATTGCTTATGTGTATCATGGGAACAGGAGTAACTACCATGGGAGCAGCCCCTGTGACAAGGAGGCCCTAACTTCGAATTCTCCCATCCACAAATACAGGCCCACCAGGCACCAGACTGTGGATGAAGCAGGTAAGGTTACACTACTAAATGGGAACTGCCTTTTTACAGCAAGGTTAAGATAAAAATAATTATGATTGGTTCAGAAACTTCCTTACCAGGAAGATACAAAGAAGCTTATGTAAAGGGCTACTCTTCCTCTCTTTCTTGGTTCTATAATTTAGAGGGTGAGACAGACCCCAGGGGTGGATGTATATGTGTATATAACTTGTTTGTACTGTTTGTATTATATTGTTCACATTATCCACACACCGTGTAACCTATTATTTTTGAATTTGAATGTGCAGTTACTGCAGTGTCTGGTAAAACAGTTATCTGTATTTTCTGAGCAAAGGCGTTGTTGTGTGGAGCATTTCAGTGAATTCATTTATTTCAGGGTGTTACAGTTCTCTTCACCACCATGGTTGTTCCTCCCTCATCTCCAGAGGACCTGTCTTCTGGGTATTGGTAAGTATTGCAGAATTATCACAGAGAAAGTTCTTTCCATAAAAAGTGATCATATTACAAATTGTGTTGATTAGTAGTTTTAGGTCCTGAATCCAAGCAGTCTGGTTGTGCTCTTTAGGTCTGTGATGAATCTGCAGTTTTTAAGGACACAATAGGTGTCCGACAATATTCAGGAAAGAAGAATTTATGGCTAGCTTAATGCAATTCTGTGATGAGCGACAAATGAACAACATTAAATCACAAAATGAATGGATGCTGACTAGTGAGGAGAGTTTAATTCTCAGAACCTCTCTAGTCAGGATGGGGAATACTGACTGAACTTTGGGAGGAAAAACCACTGGTATTTTAAGATATAATTGATCATCAGATCTATCTAATATCTAACAAGGGTATGGCCAGCACAAGTTAGTGATAACATGGGCACTAATTGGCCTTTAGAGGTCATCTAATATAACTACCATTGTTGTTTTATTAAAAGGACATTAAGAATATCAAAACTGGATCATTATAAAAAGAAATACTATCCACATTTGTCAACAAATAATTAGATTATTTAAATGTGTTTAGCCATAGCAATTAACATTTTCTCTTTTTGCCCGGTTCATGTTTTTTTTTTCTTTTCCGTACTTGCTGCGAAAAATGTAAATGTCATCATTAGAGTTAAAGACAAATCCTGCCGGTTCGAGAAATCTGCAAACCATTTGGCCATTCTGTGAAACATCACAACAAAAATCCTTGAGAAATGTGAAACGAACACAGCTCAGTCATCAAGCTGCTAGAGTCTAATCAAGACCGTCAGGATATTTGCATGCAAGACCAATACCTTTCTCTTCCAGAACATGGTTTTAATTATAACAGAGACCATGTTTTAATATTCCATTGAAATGTCATGCATTTATATGTTTATTACTAATGTCAACACCATTTTTATTATCTTAATACATTTTTTAAAAAAATATATACTTTATTTAGAATAGATGGAACTAATCAGTGATTTTTTTTCTGGCACACTCAGCGAGGTGAAGCATTTTCGAAAAATGGGAAAGTGCAGATGATCTGTCGATTTTGTGTAGGGTCACTAAGCTCTGTTTGTTTTAATGGCACAGCCATTGGCCAGAGCTTGACCAGTATGGGGTACTGGTCAGTCCATATGTTAAATGTAAAGAGAGCTCTGGCCACTGGGAGAAAAGACAGCTCATGGGATGTCAGGTGGTAATTGAAGGTCTGTCAGTCTAGATATGGACATTACTCTGGAACAAGATTGTTAATTTTGCTGTCTTCCTGGTGCAATATTTAGCTTCTATCCTGTGAACTGTACTTTCTCACTAGGTATGTAGAATATGTAGAATTAACTAAGACTTTGCAAGAGATTGCAACTTGTCTATCAATTAATATGAAATAGAACATTGACTTGGGAAAGCAGAATAAATATTTGTGCCTCGGACTATATAGTAGAAACCAACACGTTTGGCACTTATATCCGACCATCACCACCAGGCACAACTCAAACTTGACTGCAGTTTTTTGTCTGCAAAGGGTTCTTAGCAAATGTAAGTTAACCGTGTTGGGTACAGTAACATTAACATGATAGGTACTTGGCTTTACAGTCTCCATCTATGACAACCCTCTTCTGGAACATATGTGCAGTCATATAGATACAATACTAACACCGTCTGGCTACTGTCTGAGTCAGTACACAAGAAGCATTAACCCCCTCCCAAAAATTTCAAGATAATTAAATGAAAACTGAATTCAAATTGTATGTAATGTGACCAAATGTGAGTAATTAGTAAACACAAGGGAGCTCCAAACAGCAGGTGTGTTAATCCATACCACGCGATGCCAGCTCCAAATCCAACCGATCCCTAGATAGAGAATTTATATACAGCAAGGTACAGGTAAGTCGAAGGGGCAAATTGTTATGGTACAACATTCATCTTTATTAAGAGTCCATACAAAGTCAAGAGAAACAACAGCCCATTTGGGTATTCGCTCTACGCGTTTCGTGGGAGGTCCCACTTCATCAGAATTTCCTGTGTGAATGACTTCCTAAAAAACATTATATAATTTTAGAATAAAGAGAAAAACACGATCCTTTCTTTAAAGCAAACTGCTTGCGTGAAATAAAACTGAATCATTTTGCATCTAAATTCTATCCGTTGTTACGGATAAAAAATGCATGGAACTTGTTAGCTGACAAAAGTATAAAAATGGCATATTTTCCAGGGATATCAGAGTCTGTGAAAATTGCACTGTAGATATATTTATCTCCCTTGACCTATTTGCCAAAGGGACCCTGCAAAATTATCATAACCTAAAAAAGCTTTCCGCTCCGAGATATCTGGAACACTGAAGATAAAGAACCACGTTTCAAGTACACAGAACCACGTTTCAAGTACACAGAACCACGTTACAAGTACACAGAGCCACATTTAAATGCAAGAATCGAATGTGTAATCTAAGAAGATGCACTACCCAATTCTTTGCTCCTACTGCTTGGTCGTGAGGTATCACTGTGGTGTAGCTTTTAACATTTGATTTTGGAAGCCATTTCTGCATTAATGCTCACATTACCTTCCTGCTGCTGTTGATTTCATGCTCCATAAATTGCTGATTTTAAGGTCCTTGATTTTATTCCTCTGCATTCCAGGGTTTTTTAATGGTTCCATTTAGTGATAAAGTCATTTTACATTTTATAGATATTGATTTGAATTCTGGTGCAGTGAAGGGCAGTAAAGAACAAAAGGGCAGCTTTTTTTTTCTTTCACCGCTAGCCTTTTGCCTTTAAAATGAACACAATTTTTATGCTATGTAATCATTCACAGGTGCTAATGGGACAATAATTGGCAGATGATTGGGGGGTTGGGGGCCCATTTATAGAATTGAGATCTTTTCTGTTTTTTCTTTGATTCCTTTTTTCCCCCCCAGTCTCCAAAGATATGCTTCTGCTGATTGGCTGTCACTATGGAGATTTGGGCTCCTATATTTTCTTCTTGGTTTCAAGAGATATATCTTTCACGTTCGTACATAGTCTGTGTTGTTCACATACATTAAACCAAGCTGCCTCTGTACGATGAAAGGCATTTAGCTAACTGATATTAGCATGAACTTCCCGTGTTGGTGGCTTAACGGGATAAAAATGCTTGATACAGAACATCAAGAACAACATTGCAAACGTGATATAGATGGAGGTCATACGTTCTACCTTATCAGGGTCTGAATTAGCATTGAAGGGAAAGCTTATGCCATACTAGAAAAAATATTCTTTAAACTTATTCTCTTCCTTCTTCTCTTACTTCAATGGCTTGTAAGGTCATATCCATATTCCCTTAATGCCTATGACCCATTACTCTTTCAGACCATATTAATCATTTTTAAACTTTCCTCTGCTTTCCTACCTACTTCCATTGATTTTTTTTGTCTAATTTCTCTCCTTCGCTCCTTTTCAGTCATTCGCAAAGCTGGCCCAGAGACTGTAGTAAGAGGGTTTGCCAACCTGGAGTCTGCATTTGTTATACAATTAAACAGCAGGGGTTGGCGGGTGTGGCCGTGGACGCACAACCTCACAGGGATATTGAGACACTTAACAAAAAAATTACCTTGATACAACTGGAAAATGCAAATTACTCTTCTGAGCCAGAACTGAAACTCCCTAAATCCAATTAGATTTTACCAACAAGTCCAAGAGGGTAGAGGATGACTTTAAAACTGCTGTTTAAAGTGATTTATCAAACACTTTGTAACTAATTTATAACTAAATATATACCTGTGTGGAAGTAAAATAATGCAATAAAGCAATTCTGGAGATATTTGCCCTTACATTTTAACCCCTTCCAGCCCTTAAAACAGTGAAATACAAAGTATTTTATTAGACAGTTCATCATTGTTTCTCTGTATGAACAAATTGAGCAAATCATTTCACTGCATACTGGTTTCATAGGCCTAATTTGTAAAGGACAATTATACTCACCTCCTCCTTGTTCCTTTTCCTCCGCTGCATAGTACCTATGGTGAGGACCTAAATTGCTAAGTCCTCACCTCTGGGTACTTTACCATGCAATACTTATTCAAACTCTCTCTTGGCATTCTGGTCCTCCTCTCCTCCCGTTAGCGACAAATCGCGATGCAGACAATTGAAAGACATGCTCTGCAAGGAGTCTTCCCATTGGCTGCACTGCAGACTGTCACTGACAGTGGAAGAGAGGAGGGACAAAGCCGAGCACCGAGGGAGACTTTGAGTAAGTATTGTAGAGTTAGGTAAAATACCCAGATGATTTAAGTCATCACCCTGAGTTTATGCAGCTATTAATAGGGGAGGTGAGTACAGTTGACCTTTAAGGTACTGTCCCATCAGGCAGTAGCTTGGGCATTCCATGGCATGGCACAGTTGGAAAGGGCATAAGCAGGCCCCTTGCTCACATCCCCTTCACCTTCCTTACAAATGTGGTAGGTATTAAAGGAGGAGGATGAAAGTAAGTAAAGAATTTACTTTTTAATTCACTTAACACAGATTGGTTCTTTGGTTAGGAATTATATAGAAATCTGCAGTTTGTGGGGAAACAAAATCTGTTTTTGACCATAGTTCTCTGGCTGGAGACCAGTCTTCTGCTGTCTCTTTCTTGCCCCCCACTTTGGCCTAAGCTAATGAAGAGTTGTGTCATCACATGGTTAATGTGTAAGACAGAATAATAACCAATATATAATGAGCTTTGCTTGGTTTGGTGCAGTTAGACTGAATAAGGCAAGTGCCAGATTGGTTGCTATTGGTAACTAGCTCCGGGCACATTTAACTCATATTCTTAAATTGCCCCCAAAGTCCAAAGTCTTGACACTGCAGAACTAGCGATGCCTTTGAAGTGTCTCTTGAGGGGAAGTTACTCGAATCTACAGTTTTTTTTGTTTCACATCTGACTACACAATGTAATTGCCCTTGGCACTGTAAATATGTCTTAGTTTTTATTTCTTATTACATTATATTGTGTGTGTGGAAAATGAAGGAGGGGATCATCGAAGCCCATGTTTGATTCCTGGTGTGACTTGTTTGAGTTGCTTCACTTTCAAAAATCTGAAGAATTTCCTAGACATAAATGATAGAATATACAGAACTAGCGTTAAGTATTGCCCATTGCCAAGTTTTCTTTTTTCATATATTTATATAATATAATATTGTCTCTAATTTACCATTGGCTGCTTCTAAGGTGCTTTCAGACTACTACAATTGTGAATGTCCATACACAGACAGGCTACTAGGCCGTGCACCTGTGTAACTGGAATCAGGTACCAGATATTGTGAAAAAAACTTTATTAAGACATACAGAGACAGGTGCCTTCTGCATTTTGTGTCCTTGTGCACTTAGTCATAGGCCTATGACAAAGTGCAGAAGTGCACAAAAGGTATCAGTTGGTGGTGTTGGTAATTGAGAATATTTTGGCCCGGTCAACAAAAATAGAATAATTATTATTGTGGATTTATATAGAGCTTTACAATTACATGTATACATTCACATCAGGTTCTGCCCCATAGAGCTTACAATCTGAGCACTTTTTTTTGACACATGGGACCTATCAGTATGTCTTTATGATTGTGGGGGAAACTGGAGTGTCTAAAGAAAACCCATGCAAGCACGAGGAGAACATACACATACAAACTCCTTGTAGATGTGTCCAAGGGAAGATTTGAACTCAGAACTTCAGTGCTGCAAGGCATCAGTGCAAACCACTGAGCCACCTGTGCTACCCATGGGTTCACAACCGCATGGTTCCATGTATGAAGCATATTTCCAACAGACATAACAATTTATTTGAATACGGTCTGTTTGTGTTTGTTATTCTAATTGAATAAAATAATAATGACCCTTTCTGACATCTGAATTTGTCATTCAACCCAAGGTAAAATAGAAACCATGTAACATTTAATAGCTACAAGAAATAACATTTCATTACACATTAAACTGTATATTGCTCTTTATATTATATTACCGTGAACTACTGTGATACAGTGCTTGTTTGAAATTTCTTGATGCACTGAAAACTTCTTAATAAAGCCAATTTAAGAATAAATAAATCCTCTTAGAAAACCTTGTCCCTTTTATGACTGTTTGATCATTGCTTTTTGCAAAGAAAGCTTTGGGGAATCTGGACAAAAAACATCTCATTGTTAACATCCATTTACTGTATATTAGCAGAATTATGGTCTTCCCATTAAAAGGAGAACTATAGTGCATATAACCTTTTTATAAACCAGTGAAAATAAAAAGTACATGGAGCAGGGAGGTAGGATTGGCACTTTCTACCTCCCAATATAATTTATCTGAGGAACGGCTGCATAAACAAAACTGCTTCTGCCAGGCTTCCTAAGTGCTTCATCACTATCTTTAATACAGGAAGGCCCAGGGCAATAGCCTGACAGATGAAAACTACGTGCTGTAGCTCCTCAAATAAACAATATAGTAATGTGGAAAAAATCCTACCTTCCTGTCCCAGGTACTTCCTAAAAAGTTAATTTTACAGTATAGTTGTACTTGTGGTAGAAAAAAAAAGTAATAAAATGCCAAGAGACAAAAATTGTTGTTAAATGTCCAGTCATCCAATTGTGACAGAATGAAACCATAATTGTAATTCACTGTAGCTGAAACTAAAACAAAATGGAAGTGACTGAAAGAAATGTAAAGGAAGAACCACATTTGTTAGGACAGATCAGGGGGAATGCTAAACAGCAGACAAGGAACTCTTAATTAAACAGATGAGGTATTAATCAATATATAATCAAAATATAATTCTACTTTTTTTTTTTAGAACAAAATTGTTCACCCGCTCTTTCATTGTTGTTACTATAGGAACAAGCAAAGCCACAGGAGGTCATTTAGGTCCTCCTGACCACTGTACCAACAATACACATATTGTTAATTGTGATTGGTTAGTTTCCATACTTCGTTTCCATGGCAGTTGTAGTCAACCACTGGCTTTCCAGCTCTTGCTAAGATACAATTCCCAGTTCGTGATCGAATAAGAGTACCGAGAATTGAAGTTTAGGGATAATTTTAGAACAACAGGTTGACTATTCAGTGGAGCAGCAACATTCCATTCTATTGGTTACAATAGATGTTTCAAATTATTATGTAACGTTTGATGTTATAGTGACTAGATTGAAAGCATTGAAATTATCTTGCCAAAAAGAGGTTATAATTATTTGCTGCAAATGTTTTGAGAGTAAAACATGACAGTTATCTCTTAATTCTCAACTATTATAGTGAACGTCCATGTAAAGGATGTTATTCCCATGGACAAGGGTAAAATGGGTATTGCCTTTAACCATCTTCAAAGGTTTGTTTCAAAAATGTATTTTAGTTATCTGTAACATCATTCTAATGTATGTAACATGATTATTTCTACCCCAGAAACTCCTTTATATTCTCCATAAAGTTTTCATCTAAACCACCATATCCAGTTATTTTATTATCACTTAAATTTGACCCAATTTCCTGGTGTTCCTTGTCTAGTCTAGTGCCATGGCACTTAACTGCATTCTCTAAAATTTGTTCTGTTTATCCCCTGGAACGCTGAGTGACATCACACAATAAATCATTAAACACTCTGGAGTATCCCTTCAGCACAGATACCCCAATTACCCCTTGCTTCACCAATAGCCAAGCCCCCATTCACTAGGAGGCTAGAAATGCCTCAAAGGACACGGTTGACCTGTGGACTTAAAGTGCAAAGTATATATCTAGAGGCCGGGATACTGGAGAAAACCACTAATGGGCTGGGCCCAACTAGTGAGATCGCTAGCCAAATCGTAGTACAAGAGGGTAAACAAATCAGAGTCAGGAGCACAAGCCAATAGACTGTCAGTAGGATGAGATACAAAGGATTTGAAAGAAGTCGTAGTCAGGTCACGGTCCAAGGTCAGGACAGATGGCAAATGATCATAAAGGTAAATAGGCAGAAATCCGAACCAGTAGACAAGAACGCCTCATGAGTAAGAGCGAACCATAAACTATAACGGGCAATGATAACTGAAAACAGGAACCTTAAAAAAGGAGCAGGAACCAATTAAAAACAAGATAGAAAAGTAAACAGGAACTAGATAGGCTGAAGCAATTTCAAATTTTCTGCCAAAAACACACAAATAGAAACCAGCTGCATCTCAGGAGATGCAGTTAGGTGATGCAGCTGCAAAAAGACCTCAAATGGAACTTCCCAAACAGCCAAAGATCTGAACGACAGAAAAAGCCAAACTACCCGGAAGATCCAGACAGAGCAACGTGGAGCGGAGAGAAGGTAAGCGGCGTTCGCAATTTCTTTATTATTATTTATTCTTTAAAAATCCCGATTGTCATGCAAAACGCCTTATACCCCTTGTTGTCTATATGATTATACGGGCAGGTATTTCCAATTTCTGACATCACAGAATATAACAATGCAGATTTTGTGAAGTGCTTTCGCCTAGTTGTGAGAAACAATTTTTCAAAATTAAATCCTTTTCTTAGGATTTTTTTGCAGTAATTGCACAGGATATTTTTGTTTAAAATATCAGATATTTTTAATATATAGTTTGAACTTTAATAAATCTCTTTGCATAGCAACTCTCATTAATATAAATAATATAGATACAAATGCTGTATATGGAACCATAGCAGCGCAAGAAAAACAAATAGTCGTGTTTTTTTGCTAAAGCAACACATACAAATATCTGACAATTATTTTTATTGATAGTGGCGAGTGCAAGTTAAAATTTAGCATAGTTATAATGAGGCAAGAAATGACATATTGCTACTGGTATTTACAGTAAAGCAGGATTCTCTTCACTTGAGTTTAGCTGGTTACACATTTTAGCAACTTGTAGCAGATTTCAGATTCTGCCAGTAATCTGAAAAGATTGACACTTAATAATTGCCAATGAGCAATATCGATCGATCTATTGAAAAAAATTCTCCATCTTCTAGAACCTTTAATCATTTTCAAGCTGAAATATACAGAAGATCGGTGGCAGAAGGTGGGGAATTGCAGAAGAGTTCGATCTGTTTGAAAATCCTATTGGAAAGCCATCGCCTATCTATGGCTAGCTTTACACAGTCCTAACCCAATCTCCCTATACAGAGACCCTACATGATCACTATCACTGGCCAAATAAGGTAGTTCCTTGGCCACAGGAAGGGATGAATTTTTACCACACATGATTCATATGTGGTAAACCTTGTGGAATATGACGGGATTTGTATTATATCAGCCATGTGAGCACCCAGGTTTAGGATTCATTAGATCTGGAAGGACCAGGCTTGAATATTGGACTCACT
This sequence comes from Hymenochirus boettgeri, assembly GCA_019447015.1. Taxonomy (NCBI): domain Eukaryota; kingdom Metazoa; phylum Chordata; class Amphibia; order Anura; family Pipidae; genus Hymenochirus; species Hymenochirus boettgeri. The sequence continues at coordinate 46,113,488 of CM033475.1, read as the reverse complement.
TATTCTTTCAAGGGGATTTATGACTTTATTGGATTAAGGAAAGTCTACATAAGTTAAAGGGATAATCACCCCCAAAACTATAATTTTACCCACTACTGGCACCACTGTCTAGTTTTAAAAAAATCCTTACCTTACATCTCTCTTCCTTATGGTTCTCCTGCAATGTCTAGTCCAAGTCCTGAAAAGTGAAGAGTAGGAGCTGTCTTCCTGTGTAAATGTCTCTGCCTCCTGTCTTGCCTCCGGGAGGTAGTGTGACATGCCTTTCCACCACCCGAATCCCTCTTTGCCTGCCCTTCATGTAGCGTAAAATTTTTGGCCATAATCTTCCTCTTCCCTGCCCACCCCAACCACTGTATTAGTTCTGTAATAAAAGTTTCCCAATCATACTTACCGTATATACTTGAGTATAAGTCGATCTGCATATAAGTCGAGATACCTATTTTTACCTGAAAAATTTGTAAAAACTGATTGACTCGAGTATAAGCCGAGGGTAGAAATTATGACCACTACTGCCTTCTGATTCTGTATTGTTTTGTGGCTTAAGTTGCCCCAAGAATTCCCATACAGTAGTCCCATACAGTAATAGCCAAATCCAGTACCAGTAACCCCCAATTCCTTGGCAATCCAGATGTTTGGAAACTACAACTCCCAGCATGCTTTGGTTGCTGGGAATTGTAGTTTCTAAACATGTGGAGTGGCAAGGTTCAATAAACTTTTAATTAAGCTTACCATCATTTACAATTCTCCTTATAGTAAAGAGCACTCTGACCCCCATATAGTAAAGTACACTCTGGCCCCCATATAGCAAAGGCCACTCTGACCCCCATATAGAAAAGGGCACTCTGAGCCCCATATAGTAAAGGGCACTCTGCCCTCAATAGTTAAAAGTGTCACCTGAGATTTGTAGTTTAAGCTGTCATTTGCACTGTACTAGCAAGTGTTTTTTGCCCCAAACTGAGAAGACCCATCATATTTACAGCATCCAGATGAGCAGTGACAGTGCTGAGTGAGTCCAGCAGTCAGACTACAGGAAGCAGAAAGGAGTGTAAAGGCAGATCAGCTCCTGTAACTTTCTATGCAGATGAAGGATTTTTTAACACACCTACTGGTTACTATCTGCAATTGCAGCATTTGGATCTATATTAGGACTTGACCCGAATAAAGCCAAGGTTAGGTTTTCAGGCTAATTTTAAAGCTTGAAAATCTCAACTTATATTCGAGTATATAAGGTACATCCCTTCAATACCGCGGCTTTCTTCTGAGCCGGCAGCCTTGTCTGTCATTGGCTGACTGGCAGCCAATCACAGACGTGGCTGCCGGTCCGGCCCCTCTCTGCAGCTTCTAGTTTGAGGAGCAGAGAGGAGCAGAAGATAGCCGCAGGAGCTGTAAGTATGATTGGGAAACTTCAGATCAACTTTTAGATCAAACACGGTATTTGGGGGTGAGCAGGGGAGAGGAACATTGTGGAAAAAATGGACATTTAGGGTGGACATGCCCTTTAAAATAAAGTAGAACACAGGTTTGTTACAAAATATCTTCTTTTTCTGCACTAAAGGAAAAGTCTATCCTAAAAAAAATCTCCTGATTTGCAGGTAAGAAACTGCAGATTAAATTGTTTTATTTGTCTTTCTAGGTAATTCTTAACTTAAATTTAGGCTAGACATACACTTGTAAACCATGTCCAAACAATCCAGATTGATTGACTACAGATCAGTTTAACCGATTGGTCCATTGATAGTGACCCTGAGTTTGCAGGCTAAATGATTGCGCAGCCTTTTTAAATCATTCAGAAGCATTTGAATGCGTCTAAAGTAAAGGCCGACCAGAGAATTAGTAAAGATAAAAAGCCATGGACACACAATGATGAGATGCTTATAAACTTACTGTGACATGCTCAACATGACTTTGGTCTGTATTGGCGGCTCATTAATTATGCGGAAGAGATTATCCTTACGTAGTGATTGTTTTTACTTTCTTTACACGGAGCGTGCCTGATCTTAACACACTAGGGGAGGGGGAATAACTGTAGGTCTCTCTGTACTATAAGATTAATTAGTTTCTGTAAGTCTGCGAGAATGCATTTTAAAACTATACTGATGCTGATAGTTCCAAGCTACTTAAAGATTTTGGAATGAAAACATTTCTTAAAATAAGGGGAACTGTAGTCTCCATACACGTACCCTGTATTTTATAAGGGATAATGCGCCCCTTACAGTATAATATAAGGATATTACACCACTGAGGAGTTCCCTGACCATGAGGCCATAGGCCGAGTTCTTTTATACAGGGTAGGAAACTCTGAGGTGGCGTAATGTCCTTATATTATAACGTGAAGGGGCGCATTATTTCTTATAATACATAAGTTTTAGATTCCTTCACCCCATTGACATTTTAAATTCTAGCCTTTCTATTCCTACCTTAATTTAAACCCCCAAGCTACTTTCTGTAACTTAAACCCAGTAGGAAGCAACATCCCAACCCAGCATCTATGCAGTTAAACAAATCTTTGTGGAGGGGAGAGACATTGGTTATGATGTGACAGGAAGCAGCTCCAGCAGGTTCTGTTAGTGAAGTTAAACACAGCAAAAAATGCTGAGTCATTGTTCAAGCATGAACATTGAAATTGGTTTGTGGGATATAAGTAATATAAGAAATGAGTCACTTAGTGACATAGCTGAGTGATTTTTATAAGGATATATACCACTGCAGCTCCCATTATAAAATATCACACTTATGTATGATAATGCTTTACAATTATATGTAAACATTCACATCAGGCCCTGCCCCAAAGAGCTAACAATCTAAGCTCATTTATTAGACGCATACAACCTATCAGTATGTCTTTATTATTGTGGAGGAAACCGGAGTGCCCAGAGGAAACCCATGCAAGAACAGGGAGAACATACAAACTCCTTGCAGATATGTCCAAGGGTGGAATCGAACTCAGGACTTCAGCAATGCAAGGCATCAGTGCTTAACACTGAGCCACCATGCTGCCCATGGTGGCTCTCCCTCCTTAAGGTGTCCATATGGTAGGGGGGGGAACGGGCGTTACACAGCTCATGTGTCTGTCTCAGAGAGACAGGACAGATCAGGAAGTGTAACTTTGCAACTCTATAGCTTAAGCTCCAGAGAAACTAGAGACATCATCCTAGGCTTGTTTGGAAAGTATAAGAGAGTTATTTTTTTAGTAGAAGGCACTTTTATGGAGACCATTGTTACCTTTGAATGTGCCTAATCCTTAGGCTGGGTACACACCAGCCAATATTTTCGGCAGACCGACCGATTCACGGCACTTTCGGTCGATTGGCCGAAGATATTGGCTGGTGTGGGGTGGGCGGCCACGACAGATCGTCCGGATCGGACGAACGATCGATCGTGCGGTTCCCTATGGAACTTGCCGCAACCGACAGACATTTGTCCCAGCCAAGTGCTCGCTCGGGACAAAAAGTCCCTCCGTGTGTACCCAGTCTTATACTCAACAGACACAACCACTGTCTCAGCAGTTTTATTAACATTTAAATGGAACTTCTATGATACAGATTTATTCTAAATAGTCTAGCGATAAACTCAATCATTATTTGAATATTCTCTTGAAATTTCCTTAAAGTGAACATGCTTGTGAAGGTTCTCATTCATGGTATATCTGTTGTATTCAATTAGATCAACTGGACTTGAAGTTTAGTTCTTGAAGACGTTTTAAAAAACACTGTATCCCTGTCTGCTTTAAACCGAACAACGCACTGAGGCAGCAATTAGTACATCCGAAAGACCCAATACCGAAACACAAGAAAAGCGACATCATATACGCAGTGCAGTGCAGTATGCTCTGATTTGTATGTGGGGGAGACCAAACAGCAACTGCATCAACGTATGGCCCAGCACAGAAGAGGCAATTCCTCGGGTCAGGACTCAGCCATGTACCTGCATCTTAAGGATAAAGGACATACCTTTGAAAATTGTAATGTTAACATATTGGCAAAGGAACATAATTGGTTCAAGAGAGGTGTCAAGGAGGCCATTTATGTGAAAATAAAGAAACCAAGCCTAAATAGAGGTTGGGGGGGTTCGACACCAACTGTCTGCCATGTACAATGCTGTTTTGACACCTTACTCTGGGCGTTCCTATAACACCTCTTAGCCACTATGCAATCACGCCCTTAACACTTGGCTGTGATATGCTAACTGGGATTTTCCAGGGTACATAATTGCCACAGATTCTTGTACAAGTGATTCTGAATTGAGAAAGCCAGTCGGATGACTAGCGAAACGTCTTCAAGAACTAAACTTCAAGTCCAGTTGATCTAATTGAATACAACAGATACTTAAAGTGAACGGTTTTCTGGGTTATCTGAAGTCTATTAAAGAAAAGAAAATAAAGCCAGAAATACTACACTGTATTTGTTTTAATCTATTTTGATGAGTCCAGTGGCTGTTTGTTGTATTATATTATTGTTTAAGGGAAACTATGGTCTCTATACAAGTGCCTTCCAGGACCCAGGAGTGTAACAAGCCAAGAGACGCTAGAAAAATCTTCCTTGTTTGAAATATATGAGAGAGATCTTTACTATGTGTATCGAGACCACAGTTGCCCTGTTTACCTATTTACAGACAGTCAAAATGTCATCAAACTAAAAATGTTCAAAACATCTGTCTTTTAAAGCCTTAAAATTTGCCCTGGTTTCTTAGACAGCATAGAAAAAAACTCAATGTGCTGAATGAATGAATCTTATTTAGATATAAACCTACACATAGTCTGGCAGAGATTTGTTTCAATCTTAGGAAGCGGGGAAAAGAAATATGAGTCATAAGGGTAGAAAGGATAAAATTTGTCATTTTCTGATGGTTTTTTTTAGCTGTCGGACTGTGGTAACATTGAAATTCATTGGCATAACTAGTTATCACTGCCCCCCCATCAGAGCCATAATGGGCCCCCCCTCCTTCCTCCCTTCATCCACCCCTCATTTTAGTGGTTTTCTGGGAGGAGGCTGTATCAAAGGGAAAGTAACAAGATGCTAACCCCCAGGCTCCCACACCTCTATGGGGCTACTCTCCTGGTAGTTACGCCACTGTTGGGAATGTGAGGATTTTAATGTTTTTATTGGTCAGAGATTTTTCTAGCCCTGAATATTCTAATATTTGACTGGTTACTGCCTTGTTTAGATGCTCATAAACTGACCTTAATAAGGGATTAAAAGAAGTTTAGAATGCCTGAGGAAAATGTGAAGAGAAATACAGATTAAGGATGGAGAATAAGAGAATTAAATAGAAAGGCTGAATAAAAATTGAGGCATTATTGAAAAGGTTAGAGCAGAAGAAATAGTAATGGATTTCAATATAGGGAGAAAGATAAATGTGGAATGTACCAAAGCTGGAAAAAGTACTAGAAAAGTGGTCAGGGGTAAAAGGGTAGAGTTTATGGAACATGTGAAGAAGAAATTAACATACATACCGTATATACTCGAGTATAAACCTAGGTACCTACCGTATATACTCGAGTATAAGCCGAATTTTTCAGGCTTTAAAATTAGCCTGAAAACCTAACCTCGACTTATACTCAGGTCAAGTCCTAATTTAAATCCAAATTCTGCAATTGCGGATAGTAACCAGTAGGTGGCGCTGTGTTAACCTGCATAGAAAGTTACATGAGCTAATCTGCCTTTACACTTCCTGCTTTCTGAAGTCTGGCTGCTGGACTCACTCAGCACTGTCACTGCTCATCTGGATGCTGTAAATCTGATGGGTCTACTCAGTTTGGGGAAAAAAACAGCTGCTAGTACAGTGCAAATGACAGTTTGAAACTATAACTCTTAGGTGCCATTTTTAACTATTGGGGTCAGAGAGTCCTTTACTATATAGGGTCAGAGGGCCCTTTTCAATATGGGGTTCAGGAGAATTGTAAATGATGGTAAGCTTAATTAAAAGTTTACTGAACTCCACATGTTTAGAAACAAACTCCCAGCAACAAAGCATGCTGGGAGTTGTAGTTTCCAAACATCTGGAGTGCCAAGGAATTGGAGGTTACTGGTACTGGATTTGGCTATTACTTATGGGGTTCATGTATGGGAATTCTGCTGTCCATTTAAAGGGCAACTAAAGCCTAAAAACAACACAGAATCAGAAGGCAGTAGTGGTGATAATTTCTACCCTCGACTTATACTCGAGTCAATCAGTTTTACAAATTTTTCAGGTAAAAATAGGTACCTCGACTTATATGTGGATCGACTTATACTTGAGTATATACGGTAATTTTACCTGAAAAAAGGAGTAAAAAAAGTGATTGACTCAAGTATAAGTAGTGCTATAGTAGCCAAATCCAGTATGGTTATTACTGTATGGGACTACTTTATGGGAATTCTGCTGTCCATTTAAAGGGCAACTAAATCCTCAAAACAATACAGAACCGGAAGGCAATTTTTTAACAATAGATACCATCCTCCAGATTCTGTATTGTTTTGAGGCATTAGTTGCCCTTTAAATGGACAGTAATCCCATACAGTAACTCCCATTCCTTGGCACTCTAGATGTTTGGAAACTACAACTCCCAGCATGCTTACGTTGCTGGGAGTTGTAGTTTCCAAACATCTGCAGTGACAAGGAATCGCAGGGATTACTGCAGGTATTACTGACCCCACCCCCACCCCCAACCCCTCCCCACACACCCCAGTATTAACTTTTCTTTGGAAATCCTTCTCCTACCTTGTCAGTAATCAGGCAGCCGCTCACTCCGCATCCTCTGCTTTGCCACCTGACATCATTACTCGGTGCCAAGTAGTGATGTCAGCCGGAAGAGCAGAGGATGCGCAGTGAACAGCCGCCGGATTGTTGACAAGGTAAGTTGTTGGCCCGAGTATAAACCAAGGTTCGGTTTTCAGGCTGTTTTTAAATCCTGAAAACCTTGTTTAATACTCGAGTATATACGGTATGTATGTAAAAAAGGAAGATAAAAAAGGTGGACAAATACTACAAAATGGGAAACAAAATCAGAGGCAACAGGAAAAACAAATATAAGGAAGGGAAGATTACATGCCAAAGGGATGTTTATATGGCACTTATCGCAATGACTTATGTAATGGTGTATGCTTGTCATCTATATCATTCTTGGGCCATAATGTTTGCTGTTCTTTGTTATAAAGTCTGTGATCTTTTATATACAATATCATTTTCTTTCTTGCATACAACATAAGAATGTATACTGAGTGCAGTAACTATGCCTTAATCTATAATTAAATACATAAAAGCACTTATTCTCAGGTGTGTGTGTTGCTGTTTGCCTTTCATCCAGCACAAAGTATCCATCTCCCACTTTTTATCAACTCCTCCTTCCATCTGATATGACTTTTTGTGGTCAGGCATGCACAGTAATCGCTATGAGGCAGCACTGGGAAAGGAAAATTCCCATTGTGCAATTCACACATACCAGCTTTACCCATTTAAAGGGTATCTTTACTCTAAAAATACCTTTAGATACAGCAAGATTCCAGTTCTCCAGAACTTTTTTTCAGATTTTAAATCTGAGCAGTAGATTCTGAGAAATCATCATTTTAATCACAGCATTTACAGGGAAAGACCTGTCACTCCAGAAGCAGAAATTATAATATATAACCCATGCTTGACCTCTTCGGCTGCCTGCCAGCACACTTTCCGCAACATTTAAGAAAATCAGCAGAGGAAAGACCGCAGGGGGGAGGGAGGGGGAGATGTGTAAGCAGAGCAGTGTCCATGGTGAGGCTGTGCAGAACACATAAGTGTCACAGACACTAAAAGAAGGCAGTGAGTAATGGAGGGTGGGGGAATTAGGAGCACTCACTAAACATTAATAATTTAATGACAAAGCAAGCACAGATAAATATGTGAGTACCATTATTTTACTTGTCTCAAATTGTAGTTTCAGAAAATGTAAAGTGAGTATAGTGACCCTTTAAGTAACAGCAAAATTAGACGCAGCAGAAGAGTTTATGATAATAAGGTACTTGATTGTCACCTGAAATGTAGATAGATTGGATATCTAAAGATAGCAATTGGGTTGCTTTAGATTGGATTACTAAAGAAATAGGGGACAGGTCAGCAAAACATGGTACAGTGATCATTGGAAAGAGTAATAGTTTAGTAAAGGGCAATTTAAAAAAAAAATTATATTAAAAAAGTATAGATGGCCTTTTTATAACATAGAAAAATCTCAAGCCCTGGAACCTTTCATAACAACGTTTAGACGCCATTAGTTAAGATGATCAAGTAACAACATCCAACAGGGTCTGTTCACAGCAATAAACTAGATTATTAATTACTTAATAATATTTAACTTGCAATCTTTATGTGTTCGGTATAAAAATCTATATTTATGATCATAACGCACTGAGAAACACCTATAATATATTCCTTTTTTTTAATTTATGCACCCCAGGCATCATTGTAATTGATAACTGTGTCATTCATGGCAGTGAAAATAATATTACACAGGCGTAAAGTTAATTAAAAGAAGTATAATCCACACATGGAAACTATTTGCCAACAGACTCGTCGTCTACAAAACTGGACTTCAGATTGCTTGCAAATATAGAAAGTTTTCTGGATACATTTTCAGGCTTTCCTTTATTTTGTTTTTTTATGGGCATCTTCCATCCTCTTCTTATTGGTCCTTCTTAAGCCTGTAGAAACCTCTCCTGGATGGAGAGAATAAGGCAAAAAAGAGTAAAATATCTCATTTCAGAGGACTCATGGAAATCCTTTAAAACTAGAAGAAAAAAAAGTCTTCCTGCAAATGTGATAATGGGAATAGGGCAAGTGAGCTGGATTAAAAATTACTGTTATTAAAGGGCATGTCCAGCCTGAAAATCACCCCCCAAACCCCACTTTCGTATTATCTATATGTTTCAAAGATTCCCCTGAAGTCACTTACCTGACCCAGAGGAGGAGCGGTGAGGGACCAGGTCCGGTAAGGAACTTTAGTGGCCTGTTGAAGCTTTTTTTTTATGTCCTGACGTGTTAGCGAAGGTTTTGCACAGCACAAGTGATGCAATAAATTTTGCGCCGTTTTTTGTGCTATTATTTTGTAAGAAAATGAACGCCTTAACAATTGTGTCTTTATAGCCACGCAAAAGCTTGCAAGTAAACGCTAGTGCTTTCGCAATCTATTAACGGTGGGAAAGTGGTTAATACATTGCAGGAACAAGTGCAGGTAGGTTGCGAATGTGAAATTCATTGCATCTCCCCCTTCATTCGTGTTGATCTAGGGATCCTTTCCTATGGCCAGAAAGGATTTCCCCCCCCCCTAATTTCCATTTTTTTTGTTTTCTGTTTTGCCTTCCTCTGGATCAACTGTTATGATCTATGAAGGGCTCATGAGCAGGCTATTAAGGTTGGACTAGATGGACATATGCCTATTTAACCTCCATTAATGTTGCAATGGGCGTATGTTACTATAGGTAAGCAAATAGTTGACAGGCCCCTGTTATTAGGTTCTATGTTGGGCACCAGATGCCCAATCTGTCAATGAGAGGAATTAATAAACCTGCCCCAGACCATGATTCCATGACATCATCCCATCCTCACTACCAGTGAGGTTACAGAGGCAAATATCAACAATACACAGTCTTAAACCACATATAAAAGAGACTATTGCCTTTATTGCTATGTATTGAGAGCCCATCATGTTAACGCATTTTCTTGCTTATTAAAAAACCAAGTACAAAGTACAATTTATAATTGTGGAATATTTGGATCCACATTTTAAGCACAAGTTCAGCTCCTAAATGAGCAATTAGTAATTTAAAAGAAACAGAGATTCCACCATTACGGAAGTCTCATTTGAAGTATTGTTTGTTAAAGACTTTGCTTGGGTAGGTTAAATAAAGATTAAATATCAGTGAATAATGTTTGGATATGAACTATAATAAAGGGTAGAATAATTTATGTTCATACAAGTAGATGTGGAGAAAAATCCATTTATGAGCCAGGGGATACATTCCTGCCTCTCTTTGTATTTTGCATTAACGGTAAATTAAGTCATTTTGTGAAAAGAAACACCTAATGGACCTTCAAGGGTTTATTGTAATGTAACACTTGAAACTTGTGCTCAGTAATCTCCTAAAAAATTCTGCCACCTTATTCATCATTCCTGTTAGTTTAGATAATGCAGTAAGGCAGAAATGTATTTACCTGTGTGTTAGTTATAATTAGCTCTTGTTTTTCTCTTCCCTCCTATAGTGAATTTCATTTTGAACTCTAATCAGAACAGCTTCTTGTCTCTTACAATCCCTGACAAACAAATCAGCAATTTTAAAAATAGAAGATTATATTGCAAAACTCATTGGATAGTTAAAAAATTATAGAAATTAAATTAAAAATGCAATACACATTCCTCACCTTATAGGCAACCAACAAAGATACAGAACCTTCTCCTCATGTTGGGATTTAAAGTGATCTACATGTCTACATGAGTATCCATATAGCAGGGTAAGAAATAGGCTTCTTTGTGGGCTACTCTCTTTCCACATCCGTAACACCCAACTTCCAACCTGGCGCCCGCCGAGCGAAATTTATCATGTTTATGAAGCTTTACAGTGTTAAACACTTTCAGAGAATTTTCAGGATTTTGCACTTAATCAGTACAGTAAGAACCCCCACAGCAAAAAGTGTACTATAACAAGATGTACTTTAAAGGGTATGTCTACTATGGGGCTGGGGTGCCCATCCCCAACCGCCAAGTTAGATTTATTTAAAAAAAGCCCCAGAAATTTACTTACAGTGCTTCGTTCCTGCGACTGTCTGATTTCAGCTCCCCGTTTTCCTGAAGTTGCTAACAGGTGCCAGACCGGCAGCTGCACCTGTGATTGGCTAAGAGTCAGCCAATCACAGACGTGGCTGCCGGCTATGCAGACAGCAGTGGGAATGAAGGCATGTAAGTGTATTTTTTGGGCTTGGCAGTTGGGGGTGGGCACCCCAGCCCTACACTACAGCAAAAGAGCTATGAAGGAATCCGGAGGGATGGAGAAAGGGGGGGAGGACTCCCCTGCACATGCCAGAAACCTTTAACAAGGAAAGGAAGAAGCAGGCATCTGGATGACTCAGGGCTTATGCACATTACATCATTTTGTACAACGGATAACAACTTCTGTCCATTTTTCGAAAAGGATGCGCAGGAGTTCCTGTGATGTCATTTCTGTGTTCTTTGCTCCTGCCCCCTTAAATTTAAAAAATGCGTTCAAACGCAACAGACAGAAATGCAGAAAAACGGACACAAACGCATGATACCGTTCAAACAAAAGGTTAGCAACAGATACAAAAACTTGTTAAATGTTGCATTTAAACACTTTGCGTTAAGTTGCATTTTGTCCGTTCCTAGTGTGAACAAGCCTTCACAGAAAGCTCCTACTCTTCACTAGAGATGGACTAGAACTCAAACCCAAGTTCAAACTGGGTTTGAACTATCCCGGACCCAGATTTCTCAGACTCAATAATTATCGAATGTTTGAATCGTTTATGGGATAATCATCGAATGTTCGAACACGGGAGCTCTCTAAAACTGCTAACTGTGTTTATTCCAGCTTTAGAAAATTTGTGCACAACATGCAGAGCAAATGTCTGATTAACACTGAAATAAACAGGACATTTATCAGAGTCTCAAGACAGTTACACATTTCTGTTCTCTTTGGTGATGAGAGAATTGCCTTGGCTGTGTGTGTGTGTGTGGTTAACTAATCTCATCTGCAGTATGGGAATCGGTTGGCTGTGTGGCCATATACAGGAAGATTGTTTTGGCTCCCTCGAATCAAAGAAAAGGGAGGCAATACCGTAAGACAAAATATTATTGTCTGTCTCGACCGACCACATGCCCGAGGGCATTTGTTAAGTATCAGCCACATATATGACCCCAATTTTGGTAAACATAATAGAGATGGGGTCCGGGTTCGACATGAACCCCGGATCCGACACGGAACCCCTCGGTTCCGAAATGCAAAAGATCCACCTGAATCCGGATGGATCCTCTGGATTTCGGGACTTCGGAAGACATTTTCAATAATTTTCGAACGTACAAGGCTATTTTTAATAATTTGCAAAAATAGCCTTGAACATTCGAAAATCTTCGAAAATACCAATGAAACGAGAAAATGGTCTCCTATCGTATTTTTGAACGTTCGAGGCTATTTTTGAAAATAATCGAACATTCGGTCCGGTTTCGGATTTTTGGATCTTTGGGATTTTCCCGAGATCCAGGAATCAGAAAACAGAACGAAACTAGTGAGTTTCGGTCATCTCTAATACTTACCTTTCCCTAGGATTTACAGACCCCTTCCCGGCACTTCAGTCCTGCAGTTTCTAGGTATCTGACATCAATCCAATGGCTGACAATGTCTGTTTCCTGTGCTGCTTTGCATGCTCATAACCAGCACGGTATAGCAGGGGAATCATGAACCAGTTGGTGAGAGATCACAGTCTGTAAGTCCTTTCAGGAGCGTCTTAGATAAAGGTAAGTATCACGAAGATGGGGTTTGGAGGGGTAATTAACATATCTGTCAAAGATAGATTTGGGGTGAATAAAACAGTACACTATATGCAGGGGTGGACAAAGAGAGGTGACCACCAACTAACTCTAAAAAGGCAAAATTCACAAGTGCATTTACATAGAAAATATTCTACCAACTCTCTATTTTGAACAGCTTTCAGTTTTTCTAACTAAACCCCCCAAATCTCAGAAATACCCCCTACAAACTGTATATTTCTGGAATGTACACACCTTCAGCAATGTAAAAGTAGCATTCTTTCATTTATATGTGCAAAATTCTGAATGCAGATGCATACAGTATCTCACAAAATGAGTACACCCCTCACATTTTTGTAAATATTTTATTATATCTTTTCATGGGACAATGCTTTAATACAATGTAAAGTAGTCAGTGTACAGTTTCTATAACAGTGTAAAGTTACTGTCCCCTCAAAATAACACACAGCCAATAATGTCTACACCGCTGGCAACAGAAGTAAGTCCAAATTTTGCCAGGTCAGGTAAGTCCCTTCAGGGACATTTTTGGCCTTTCTTTATAATGCAAATGGGGGTTTGGGAGTGGGGTGCTCTGCATTTATATCAAAAGTATTTTTTTGACTGGACATGCCCTTTAAATATCAATCTCCTACATATCCTGAATCAAACAGTATGCTACATGTAGGGGGGCACACACAGACATGGCTACAACCTAACCCCAAAGGGGAACAATACATAAGTGCAATTATAGAGAAAAATTTCAGCTTTTAGTTTTTCAAACTAAACACCACTCATACTTGACAATACCCCCACAAACGATATATTTTTGGAATCTATACTCCTTAAGCTATTTATAGTGTCATTCTTTCATGCATACATGCAACATTCTGTACAATTTGGCAGTTTTATCAGATTTTCAGAAGGTTCAAACTTAGAAATCTTGACCAAACCTCAGAACAAATAATAACTCCCACTAGCTATTGTTCTTTAACATGTCTTGAATAAGACACGTTCAGTAAATAACCTCCAATACATAACTTTGCGGGTGTGCTCTGTGTTCATCCCCAAAATTATGTATTATTGCAAACTTTAGCTATAGAACAGTGTCATTCTTTCACATGCATGTGTAGAATTCTTTTTTTTCTGAAAAAATATCATTCAAAGTCTTCCCAAACCCATATGATAAGTAAAATAATCCCACTAAATATAAATATCCCACATCAAACAATGTGTCACATGCAACTAACCCAGGGACCAATGAATAAGTGCAATTACAGGAAAAAAATGAACTAGTTCTATATTTTGAATATCATCCAGATTTTTAACCTTAACACCCCTCAAACTTGGAAATGCACCCACAAACTGTATATGACTTGTAATTCTTTTACTTTTACTTACTTGCTAGAAATGTGCACTTTTTGCCGATTTTCTGAAAAAACCTGGAAAATAATATTCAAAATTAGATCAATCCCCAGTACAAATTAAAAACTATCTTAATATTGATATCTCACATTTAATATAAATAAAACAGTACCCCACTTGCATCAATACATGCCAAGACAATGCCAGAAAACAAACCCAATAGGAGTCAATATTTAATTTTGGGCCTGCACTAAGGGCACACTTCAGGCTTGAACAATCTCTTTTGTCTATATATAATTCTTCACAAAACAAAAAACAATCCATCACTAAATATTTTTGTATTGGTTTACAAAAATGTCAGGAGATCATTTTTCTTTCTTCATTTTTGGTGGGTAAAATCTGGTAATGAAATGCCACAAGCCCCCTTATTAGTGCAACATTACAAATGTTTAGAAACTACAACTTGCAGTTTCCAAATATCTTGAGGGCCACAGCTTGGACATTTCTAAAGTGTCACAAATTAGTATTTCTGTACAGTAGATATTTTTGTGAACACTTATGAGTTAATGATATAAGACATTTGACTTCACCCAAATTCTATTACCGTATATACTCGTGTATAGGTTGAGGTTTTTAGGATTTAAAAAAAGCCTAAAAATCCTACCTCGACTTATACTTGGGCCACTAACCTGAACTCCGGCAGCCGAACACTTCCTCCTTCTTCCGCATTCAATGTACAGACGTCTGACGTCACTATTCGGCGCCGACGCTTGAACATTGGATGCAGAAGAAGGAGGAAGTGTTCGGCTGCCGGAGTTCAGGTTAGTTACTCCAATAATTTTCACAAACAGGATAATGCACTTTGATTCAGGAAATAATGGATGTAACAGGAAATTTTATAACAGGCTGTTTTATCACTGGGTAATTAAACTTATATGGTACATGTGTTTACACAGTGATTGCCACTGAAGATGTTTTGAAACTTCAACTCCCAGCAACTAAAGCATGCTGGGAATTGTAGTTTCTAAACATCTGGAGTGGCAAGGAATTGGGGGTTAGTGTGTGGGATGCCTCCATTTAAAGGGCAACTAATGCCTTTAAACAATATGGATTCAGGACAATGGTAAATTGTTAAAGATTGCCTTCTGATTCTTTATTGTTTTGAGGCTTTAGTTGCCCTTTACATGGACAGCAGAATTCCCGTACAGTAGTCCCATACAGTAAAAGCCATACTGGATTTGGCTATTACTGTAGGGTACTACTGTATGAGAATTATGCTGTCCATTTAAAGAGCAACTAAAGCTTTAAAACAATAAAGACTCAGAAGGCAGTAGTGGTCAATTTCTACCCTCGACCTTATATATAAGGTCAATCAGGTTATTTTTTAGGTCAAAATAGGTACCTCGACTTATACTTGGGTTGACTTATATTCGAGTATATACGGTACTCATAAAGGTTTATTGACTATCTCATTCGACTAATCTTTCACAGGAAATTGTCTGGAAAATTCATCATACTGTAACTAATAATAAAATAAGATAACAGAAAAAGACTCTTTTTAGCACAAATGGCAATGCTGAAAATTCTACCCGCGTGATCTAACCTGGCAAAATCCTTATTTGGTCCTTCCCACTTTGGTTAAAGCTTTGGCTTCACAGCTCTTTTGTACCCTCAGTCTATTCCAGAATCATGGATACAAAACCTGCCACATAAAATTATGAAAGACAAATTACTATGTATAAAAAAACATTTATTTAGTGATATTACTATATATATAATAAATTGCTGAGCAATAGCAATTTACATGTCTGGTAGCAAAAAATGCTTGAATAAAAAACAGTACACCACTGCTATGATCTAGCTATATTCTTATAGCCCTTTATTAGACTTTTGCATAGTATATGAGTCAGTGCTGCCTTTGCGGTTACGGGAGGTTCTCCATTTTGGAGCCTAATCACAATATCAGTTGCCTAGCACCCAAACAGCTAATTACTATTAAGTATGTAATCCACAACATTCTGATTGCAGCCCTGGTATAAGTAAAACACATCAAAAGAATGAGACCAGAAGCACTGGTCGAACTCTTGTGTGACATAAACTGAATTAAATATCCAAGAAGTTCAATATCAAGACCATACACACCATTTATATGTATTATAAATATTTTCTGAACATATTACAGAATGATTTAAGTTTTAATAATCCATTTACAACAGTCCCTGCCCCAAAGAGCTTACAATCTAAGTACCAAATACTTACAACCAATCATTCATATATTATTTCAACTCTGTTTCTTACCTTCTCTCCTGTCTCCTGTTTGTTCTATTGAAGAACGGAAGGTAAGGCAGCTCCTTTACCTTCCGTTCTTCAATAGAACTGGATTCCAAAATGTTAAAATACGAGTGGAGATACCCTTTAATTATCTTTCTGTATAGATTTTTGGCAATAGGATCAACCCAGAGCCTTATCTACCAGAGGAGCAGCCCCTGTAACCACAGAGGCCCTAGGGTCAGGGTGACCCACTTTTATACCCTCCCTCCCACAGATAAAGAGACACCACTGTCAGCTGCTGTAAATAACGCAGGGAGGGGGCCCCATTATAGATTTGCTGCTCCATGATATCTACTCACATCCGTGGATCTACCTGAAAATTTCCATCACTCGTCCCTGCAGATAACCACCTTGGGAATGGTGCTAGGATTATTCTCAAACTGACATTTAAATAATTTACATAATTTATATTTTAATTCAAAAAGATTGAAGGCATTTTATGTCACAGAGAAATAATAATGCATCTAAGAACATGAATTCAAAGGTGAAACTGGAAGTGAAATTAAAATAATTTAAACCAATAGTGTTGGCCTCTAATACTTGTATCTGAAGCCTACAAGTGAGTTGCTCCAGTTACAGGAGTTGCAACATACAACTCCTGGAAACCACAGCTGAAAACTTGAGATGGACCTGATTCCAGTTCCAAAGTAGATTTCTCAGATCTCTGACTTTGCAGATTTCTGACTTTTTCAGATTTTTTCAAACCGCGAACTGTTTCCGATAATTCTTTTGATCAAGAATTTTCTTATTTAAAAATCTAAATGTTCGATGTTTCTAGAAATTTCAAAATTAAAAATCAATAAAAAGTAAATTTACCAAATTTCTAGAAATATCAAAAATACTACACGGAATGTCAAAAAAGGAAGCGCATGAAGTTTCCGGCACTGGACGGTATTTTTAAAAAGATGTATTAAGTAAGTATATAAATGGTCATACATGTTTCTTGATATATACTGACGTGAGTCGGTTTCTATGGAATGTAAACCCATTCGAACTGTGCCATTTATATGAACTAATGTTGTATCTTTTGCTTTAAACTAATGATTATAGTAGAACTGAAGAAACTCTCTGCTTAAAGCCATTAACCTAGTTTCAGCAACTTAAGCTAAAATTAGGATCTTAGCGCTATGGCAACTGTTAGGGTTTCACCTGTGAAACGCATTAGGATTTTTCCCCCCATCACTTAAGTGTTTGAGATTGTTAGATTATGGATCGGAATTTGATGAATATATGTCCATCTGGATGCCCTCACCTCATTAAATCTTCGACATTTTGGTCTGCAATGGATGGAAATAAATATACTGATGTATTTATATATGCTTTTACATATGTCATATGGTGTTGCTTTTGTGACAGAAGTTAACAGTCTTTGTGCTGGATTGCCTGTGTTGCAGTGATCCACATCTTCCCAAACCTTTGCCTCACCTTCTTTGTTGTGTTAAATTTCTACCTGCACAGATATGTAGAGCAGAGAAGAACATGCGGGTGCCTAATTTGTTGGGAAGTCTATTTCAGTCAAGGTAATCAAATTTTTGCTGCACTGTAAAATACTGCACTATATTTTGACTGTTTGCAGATACCCAGGACTAACTACCTGAGGTTAGTTTACAGAATGTGTTCAATTGGTATATTTAAATGGCATGTCCACCCGTAAAACAATATAATGGTGATTTGTTAGTTATCTGCCCACAACTCCAACTGCTACTTTTCCCAGTTTATTACAGACCCAGGCCTGGAACTAGCATGGCTGCTTACTTAAACCTAATCACTTTACCATTAATTTATATAATGGAAATGAACAGACAGACACACCGGTTGTGTGAAAACAGAAGGCCACAGCTTTATTGACACATTTCATTACATGTGATCAAATAATTAGCCAGATCTTAAATTATGCATCCTTTGCGACTTTAATTAAATAGAAACCCCAACCTTCGCAAGGATGTGACTCCAACCACTCTTTTATTAATACATCACACAATAACTCCTCAAACTTTCTTAACTTTAGGAAGGGACGGAGGGAAGAACGTCTGCGCTAATGTCATCCTCCTGCGAGACCCGGCGCGGAATCCAGCTTTGCATAGTGACGTGATGATGTCACACACAGGCCGCGACCCACGAGGCGTGCCCAGGAGGGAGGCGTCCAAGGCAGACTACAACTCCCAGCATCCCCGGGGAGCACCTCCAGCCCCAGGTCAGACACTTCGGTCCCTAACAAGGGCCAGAGCTACCATACATTTATAATCAGATATTTATGTTTTGTTCCTTTCTGGCAAAAGGTATCTGCCTCCCTCTGCTCTAAGAGCTTTTTATATGCTTGAGCATGTGCAGAGGAAGTAGCAGGTGAAACAGCAGTCAATCATTGGTTGGAATATAAGCAGTCTTGACTGAATGCATGGAAGGAGGAGCCAGTTTACTCTGCCAGAACGAGAACATCTGGTTAGTAATGCAGGTAATACAGTGCTGAATATATCAGTTGGGGCTGGGGGCAGGTAACTGACAATTTTTTTATTTTAAGGGTGAACATGGCCTTTAATGTAAGCATAGAACATACAATGTAAGGAACAATCGTGTTAATTAAATATAGATTTACAAATGACAACCAGCAACTATCTAAACACAATATTTGTAGCCCTTTTAGTTAACTGCAATAGTTTGACGTAGAGGCTCAGGCAGCATTTTCATGCCTATGTTAATGATTCAGCCTAAGCTGTTATTTTGTTATTGATATGTTGTTGATATTTGTTTCTGTAGACTTGACCCCATGTACCATTTTATGTTCTAAATCCCCCCCATGCTGTTCGAGTCCCAGGAAACTTTTTACGCCCGTACTACTTTCATCCATGCAAAAAAAATGTTATTTTTTTTATTTCCACAGATGCAGCATTCGATTTGTATAGCGTTAAATTCCTTTTAATCCTCATCCCTTTACAAAAGAACTTGCTATGTAACCGTAGAAATGCTACCAAACGGCCTAGAGATAAAAGGAGATTAACCTTTTTTTTTTTAAGTGTAATGATAAATGCATCTGACCTTCAATTTATATGCAATGGCGGAGCCGCATACAAGATAGAAAAAGACAATTCAAAAAAAAAAAAAACACGTTGCGAGCATAGGGAGGTGATCGGTAAACATCCATTTACTCTGCAACAAAAAGAGCCACATTAGTGGTCTTTTGATTCTGTTAGCCCCTACTAATTATCAGCAATCTAGCCATCCCTTTTCAGACTCATTTGCTCCCTAATGTTGGCACCCTGAAATGCGAATGTACATAAATAAGCGCATTATTGGAGTGGGCGTGCGAGTGCATCAGATTCATTAGCCAGAGTTTAGTGACTTTGAAATAAAGGAAACACAAGGTCTATTGTGAAAGAATAGACTGCAGGTGGGAAAAATAAGGTATATTGATAGCACTTAAATACAGGTTTTATTTGATGCTGGTTTATTTATTTTTTTCAGTTCAGATAAATCATTTTATAAATGTCCATGAAAATAAATTCGCTTGTGAAATTTAGTTGATGATGGTATTAGTCAAATAAATTCATACATAAAATTAACATAAAACTGGAATAAAGCACCATATTACATTGTCATTTATCACTTATCTTACCCAAACAGATCATCTGAAATAAGTTATGTTCGTGGAACCATATGGAACGGGCCTTAAACCGGTAGGAAACGCAACACTGCTGGGATAAATCAGGGTCATCTGTTTTCTGTTAAAGACACTATTCTGCATTACACACATTCTGTGAGGGTAGCCAGAAAAAGCACACCATGTAAATATACATATGTATAAACATATGTATATAAACATATATATGTTTCTCACATCCTCCATTAAGAATTTACTGAGACAGTTCAATCTGGTACAGTGTAGTATTATTTTTTCTTATTATTTTTTGCTTACAGGACTTGGCATTCCAATTTTTTTGACTTTGTAGGATCTTTTTCCTATTCAAGTAATCTAATTGAGCTACATTAATGTAAACATAGTTAAATAGTAATGAAGGTTGAATAAAGACATTAATCAATCCAGTCCAACTTTTACTACTCATTATTAGAGATGTAATGTGGGTTCGATTAGAACCCAGTTTTGAATTAAATTTGAGGGTTTTAAAGTTCCGACGAAACTTTCGGAACTCCCGAATTTCACGGAACCCAAATTTTTCGAATTTTAGATTTTTATCGAAAATTGAAAGAAGATAATAATCAAAAATCGAAAGTAGATAATTATTGAAAATCGAAAGTAGCTGTTTTTTGAAAAATCGAAAGTAGCCAATTTTCGAAAAATCGAAACTCAATCTTTCAAAATCTCTGAAAATTTCGAAAATTCAAAAACGAAACGAAACTTAACAGTTTCAAACATCTCTACTCTTCATGAACCCTACCTAATGGGTAGGAATGTGAAAAAAAAATCCTTCCTGACTCCAAAGGGCAACTGGAAAGGATCTCTGGATCAATCCGAATTAACAGGCCGATGCAGAACTAAAAAAGTTCTGTGATGCTTTAAAGACGTACGTTTTTTATTTCTGCCTTTGCCCCGTACGCCAGAGTGGTAATGGCCATAAAATTAGCACAAAATTGGGGGGGAAATTTTGAGAAATGGTGTGGCCAGTGCAAAGTTAGGTCAAAACCCACGTTACTGGGTTTCGTGGGTTTTGCACTAATTTCAGGAAAAAAATTCCGATATTGCATCGGCCCATAAATTTATTAATACTTGTACATACATTACATTTATCGATAACCGATTCAATACATTCATATAATCTTTTTTTACAAAAGACACCCATGACTTAATATCGCGTTTGCGCTACTTTTAGCGCAAGATTTAGCACAAGCTAGTAGCCGGTGTTAAATCCCTTTCAGGATTTACTCACGATCGCAAACACTGGATTCCCGTGGCGAGAGTTGCCCAGCGGGCTTCCCGTAATTTTCAATATATTTGAATTTTAGAAACATCCACCCAGTCCACTCTTAAAGCTATTCAATGAACCTGATATTACCACATCTGCTGGAAGAGAGTTCTACAGTTTCCCTAACCTGAAGATGAAACTTCTTTTCTTTTAATCTTAAAGATTTCTGTGCATTCTCCCAAACGATCTATTGGTGAACAATGCACCACAGAGTTTAATGTATGGCCCATTAATGTATTTGTAAAAAGTGATCATATCCCAGTGTAGGCGCCCTTCTTCTGTTTAAAAAGACCTAAGTTGTTTAATCTGTCTACACAGTCAAGCCCCTCAATTTTCCTTATTCATTTAGTTGCTCTTCTCTGTTGCCGTTTCTAATATGTCCCTTTCAGGATTTGAATGCATATTCCAAATGAGGCTTTACAAGTGCTTTGTGAAGAGGGAGAATAAGATATGTTGTTAGTGACTACAAATCATATCACACAACGTTTCAGGAAGAATAACATGCCCCCCTTTCACACCACCTGAGGAAGGCGGCACGTCATTCCCCCCGAAACGTGTGATATGATTTGTGGTCACTAATAAAGATTGAATAGTATTTTTGGAGTGCGACCGTCAATTCTGTTGATTCTTGATGTCTGTGGTCCACCAAGGGTTGGAAATAGTGTTAGCACCCACACTTGGACAGAGTGCATAGGACTATCTGTTTTATTAGAATAAGATTTTTTTCCTTAGAATACATAGTAACATAGTAATTAAGGTTGAATAAAGACATTCGTCCATCAAGTCCAACCTATTCACTTTTTTTTTTTTTTTTTTAACCCTAACCCTAAATTCCTTCCTGACTCCAAACGGCAATCGGACAGTATCCCTGGATCAACCAGATCTATATGCATTAATACCAGTAATTCTCAATATTCTTTAGTTTTAGAAACTTATCCAGGCCTTTTTTAAAGTTATTCAATGAACTTGCCATTACCACCTCTGCTGGAAGAATCTATACCCCTCTTTATACAAAACAAAGTTTGTTAACTACTAGCACCCCCAAATCTTTTTCCAGCAAAGATTCAATTCAGCACATAACCATTTATGGTATAGTCATCACAAGAATTGTTAAATCCCAAATGTATATGTACACAGCCTAATTGTTTCTGTACCATACCCTCTGTCAGCCAGAGTGAACAGTCTTCTTTTATACCATTCTAAAGCTTTGTACACACATTGGATAATTTTAGTGCAGCCGACAAACGTTCAATTACATTATCGTTAATCCTAATAATTGAAATGACATCTGTACACATAGCAACAACAGTCACCACGATAGTCGATTCTTATCATTGCGCAATTACAAAAGCAGCGCATGCTCCTTTTATATATTTTTTCGTAGAACGATAACAATAATCTGCCGACCATGTACAAATAAGTTAATCGGCAGAACAAATCAGCCAGGCTGATCATTGGAAAAAGCCAATGGTCATTGGTCTTTGACGATCGTTGATGCTATATTTTTGTACGAATATTGTGCGATTGCTCGTTCGTCGGCTGCATCTTAAGACAATTATCCAACGTGTGTACGAAGCTTAAAGGGACAGCTCAGTGGAGATTATCAATATTTGTTAAATTGTTAGTTTGTGTAATGCCTTCTTAGTTATTCTACATATTCTCTCCCATTTTGAAAAATCAGTTGATTTCATACCCTTTGCTGTTCCCTGCTGTTGACATTAGTGAGCTGACAGTTTAGGTTCTAACGGTCCTTCTTCTTCCCAGGATGCACCACATCCTTGGGATGTTCCTAACAGTAATTTCTACTGATTGGCTGTTGGATGGGTCAAAGATGCTCAGATCTCTACTGAGCAACTGAATCAACCCAAGCGCTGGGTCAAGGGCAAGACCATAACGGTCTCTACTAGGGGTCCTGCAAACAGGAAGTCAGTATTTCAGTTGCATTTATTTATAAACAGACACAATGCTGAATTGGCAAATTAAGGTCATTGGGATAAAAAAATACTGCTCTTTTTCCTGAAAAGCATATGTATTTGCACTGAACTTCCCCTTTAAGTATTACAGTCTCTGCTATTAAGAGTAGGCTACTCTATAGTGTATACAAAGAGGGAGAAATGGTTTAGCACATCTGCCTTCTCAGCATCCTCTAAAGCCATCTTAGCCCATTATTGAATTGTCTCACATTCGCTGTCCTTATCTTTTATTATTGATATAATTTAAAAAAACAATTTAGGGTTGGTCTTGCTTTGTTCTGCTATTTACTTCAGTTATGTACTTCATTTTATATTTTAGCAATTGCTTTCTTGCAATCGTTATTACAGCTTCCTTCCTGACTCCAAATGACAATCGGAAAGTCTTCCTGGATCAACCAGAACTACAGTATATGTATTAATACGAGTAATTATCAATATTAAATAGTATCCATGTACCAACCAGAACTGCAGTATATGTATTAATACCAGTAATTCTCAATATTATATAGTATCCCTGTACCAACCAGAACTGCAGTATATGTATTAATACAAGTAATTCTCAATATTATATAGTATCCCCGTACCAACCAGAACTGCAGTATATGTATTTATACCAGTAATTCTCAATATTATATAGTATCCCTGTACCAACCAGAACTACAGTATATGTATTAATACCAGTAATTCTCATTATATAGTATCCCTGTACCAACCAGAACTACAGTATATGTATTATTACCAGTAATTCTCAATATTATATAGTATCCCCGTACCAACCAGAACTACAGTATATGTATTAATACCAGTAATTCTCAATATTATATAGTATCCCTGTACCAACCAGAACTACAGTATATGTATTAATACCAGTAATTCTCAATATTATATAGTATCCCCGTACCAACCAGAACTACAGTATATGTATTAATACCAGTAATTCTCAATATTATATAGTATCCCTGTACCAACCAGAACTACAATATATGTATTAATACCAGTAATTCTCAATATTATATAGTATCCCCATACCAACCAGAACTACAGTATATGTATTAATACCAGTAATTCTCAATATTATATAATATCCCTGTACCAACCAGAACTACAGTATATGTATTAATCCCAGTAATTCTCTATATTTTTCAGTTTTAGAAACTTATCTAGGCCACTTTTAAAGCTATTCAATGCATTTGCCATTACCACATCTACTGGAAGACAGTTCCACAGTTTCACCACTCTCACTGTAAAGAAACCTTTCCTAACCTGAAGATGAAACTTCTTTTCTTCCAACCTTAAAGGATGTCTACGTTTCCTCTGATATGACCGATTAGTAAGCAATGCACCAGAGAGTTTATTATATGGTCCATTAATATGTTTGTATAAAGTAATCATATCCCTGCGCTTCTCCAGTGTAAACAGCCCTAACTAGTCTACTCTGTCTGCTTAGTAAAGCCCCTCTATTCACTTTAGATTCTCTGTTCTTTTTTTGCCCAAGACAAGTGATCTCACGCAGTGCAGTAATATTTGAGGTGTTCAGGCTAATTCTGCAACTGTATCAAATGCAAACCTCTGTGGTAGGAAAACTAAGAATTTGGCCCCTGATTGCACGAGCTGCGCCTGTGGTAGTCATGCCCATAAAAAAGTTGGTAAGGCAGATAAGAAAGCAAAATATCTTACAGCGCAGTAGGAGAGTGTAATTTACGGTAGGTACATTGATCATTTCTTGTCTGGATGTGAGGGAGCTATTGATATCCTCAGTTTTAGATCCTTTGCTGCTTGATTGGGTAACATGGCAACTTCTACTTAATTGTACTGTGAGAAACATGATGAGAAAGAATGTTCAGAGGACAGACTGGATGTTTTTATTAATATTTGCCTGATGTCTATAAAGATACAATTCTTCTTTTTTCCAGACATTTGTACTGCACATATTGCCCTGCACCCACCCCTGCTCTGGAAATACCACCCTTACGCACACTAGAGGGTACGTGTTACCTTTAATCCTCTTCCGTTTCATTGTTGACATCATATTCCTATGGACAAATGGGTACAGCATTCCCAAGATGATTTATCCACATTGTAGGACCCCATATAGTATCATAGTATTTGTACTAGAGTCCAATATAGTATTATACTATCTGTGCTAGTTCCCATATAGCAGTGGTGGCGAACCTATGGCAAGGGTGCCAGAAGTGGCATCACTGTGGGCACTCATGCACAAGTTCACCAGAGTTTGTTACCCAAACAAGCACCAGACAAGCTCAAAATACCGTAAATGTAAATAGATTTTATGTTTGTGCTTTAAAGTTCATCTCTGCTTGATTCACCATTTCGGATATCAAAATCTATCATCGATTCTATCTACTGAATCTGTCTGAGTTGTTTTTTCTAAAGTTAAGACCTCAGTATTTAGGTTACATTATCGTGTTGGCACTGTGCAATAAATAAGTAGGTTTTGGGTTGCAGTTTGGGCACTTAGCCTCTAAAAGTTTTCCCATCACTGCCATATAGTATTATACTATCTGTGCTAGTTCCCATAGTAATCTTCCATCTAGGATCACCCAAACACTCTTCAATCAGCATTGCTAGAGTGAGGCTAAAGGCTTCAAGATTAGTCCCCTGCAGTGGGGACAGTCCCATCCAAATCGGGATGTCTGGCAACCCTGTTACCACCATACATGACTGAAAGCTGCAGGGGGTAATAACTGAACCTATTCTGACATACAGGCATCTCTGTAGACATAAATTTAAAAAAAATGTTTTGTTGCTCCATAAAACACTAATTGCCGTTCCATGTTCTGGATATTGAATTCTCTTCAGCTTGTTGCTATTTTGCAAACTGAACCATACAGCACCATTTGTTATTATATTTTTACCTGGATAAAGACCATGCAATTTTCTGCCACATTGCTCTGCAAGATGCTGAGTGAGAACTTTTAATATTGAAATGGGTTTTGGGACCCACTAGAATATGTAAGACTAGGGGGCCACCAGGAAGCACCCAACATTTAATTTCTCCTTCTCTCATTCATTTATGTATTCATCTCAATCTTCCTCCCTTCTTAGATTTCTTAACTTGTCATTTTATACTGGCTTTACACCTGTATCTATATTTTAACAACAGTGAATAGACAACGGGCACACTGGGAGTTTCCCTGGTGTCCTGGTGGGCCACTCCATCTGGGAAGTGTTAGGTTCTGTTAAACTTCCTCTTACTCATAGGTAAATATATAGAGCATCATATCCCATAACCAAAAGCATACCAGAGTGTTTTAAAGACACCACAGATTTCCTCAATAGACTCCAAAATATACAAAACGTGCAAGAATGCACATATTAAGTTACGATGGACATAAAATCTTTGTACACATGTATACCACATCAAGAAGGAATTGCTATAGTAGAAAAAAGACTCTTGGAACAAAATATGATCACATAAAAAGTTTATTTCCTCCTGGACTTGCTTGCAATAGCACTCACAAAAAACTACTTCAGATTCGATAACAAATACTACAGCCAACAGTGTGGGACAAGTATGGGTGCGGTTTTTGCACCATCGTATGCGAACATCTATGTAGCAGAATTTGAAAGCAAATTTATAAAGAATGAGGAGTTGTATGGTACAAAAATGATGTTTTACACAAGGTTTGTAGATGATATTTTTCTTCTATGGTCAGGTACAGAAAAAGTGCTAAAAGAAGTTGCAGTAGCCATAATTAAATGGCATAATCATTTGAAATTTACTGTACATTATGACATAGAAGAGATATCATTTCTTGATGTAAAGGTAAGAAAGACAGATGCTGAGT
Source organism: Hymenochirus boettgeri (assembly GCA_019447015.1). NCBI lineage: Eukaryota > Metazoa > Chordata > Amphibia > Anura > Pipidae > Hymenochirus > Hymenochirus boettgeri. The sequence goes on along the minus strand of CM033475.1, from coordinate 46,086,616 downwards.
TAAATACTGACCTCTTCACGAAAATAACAGATACAAACAATATGGCATCAAGTTTCCATCCTAAAAGTACAGTAAAAGGTATACCTCTGGGACAGTTTCTTAGAAGAACGTGTCAGATGAGGCAACTTGCAAAGAAAGAATAGATAAAAAGTCACAAACAAAAAGAGGTTACCATAGAGAAATAATCAGTAGAGCAGCAAAAAAAGCATTGGAGACCCCCAGGAACACATTGCTCTATAAAAGGATATACAATGAAATGAGAATCGTATACCGTATGTGTCAACATACAATACACAATCTCAAAAAAATAAAGAAAATTGTTAAAAAGTATTGGAATATACTGAGCAATGATGAAAAGGTGGGGGTTCTCTTTAAACAACAACCTATATTTGCATATAAGAATAGTGCTAACTTAGGAAGCCAGTTAGTCCATTCAGATTTTAAAAGTGAAAATACCAAACTAAGCCAAAAAATTACTAAGAAAAAGGGCTCTTCCATTTCCTCTTCCATTTATATTCTTCTCTGACCATTTCCTCTCTGTCTGTTATAGCAGTTAGTTTATCTATCTTGCTCCTGGTGTGCTCTGTTTGTTTCCCTGTTATCGCCCATCTGTTTATTATCTTGACCTTGATTCTGTGCTGCCTGTCTTGACTCCCACCTGTCCACCACTTCGTCTCTCTCTCAATCCTCTGTACCTTGCCTGGCCATTTATCTCCTGTGTATGACCTTTTGGTTTCATCCAAACCATCTCCTCATGCCTATCTCTTGTCTGTACCCTGCTCTCCGGATACCAGCTTTCCTCTCTTCAGTAGGACCTGTGCCTTACTGTCTGTTTCATTCCAGACTTCTCAAATATTCTCAGCCTTAGCTCAGATACCTTGCACTCTAAGTCCAGGGGGCAACCGATCCTGGTGAGGCGCTTCAAGCAAGTGAAGCAAGAGTGGTGTTAGATTGGGTATGGGCAAAAGGAATATTGGGGGATCCGGAATGTTACAAGAACATTACTGTCTTTTCATTAAGTGATGTTCATCTGATGAAAAATTATATCCGTGTTTCTGCCATTTGTAGAACATAAGAAAATCTTGCTGTTTAAATGGCATTTCTTTTTAGTTGTATATATTTTAATGCTAAATTATGCTCTCTGAACAAATATGCACTTACTCTCTAGATAAATAGCTTCAAACATAATTAACTCTGGCAGACTGTGGCTCTTTACTCAGAGTTCAATCTTTCCACTTTTAGATTACTTACAAAATGTAAAATAAAATGGGAACTGCGTTTGAAAAAAGCAAATGACATTGAGTGCATCTAATGAGAACTGATATCATAGCACATCCAAAATCAGTGGCCCTATTCAGTTAAATGCCATTTCTCTTATTTTTTATTGGTTATATAGCTATACTTAAAAAATAATTAAAACAAATAGGAATATAAAATAAACATTTTATAAGAAGTCTAACACTACTTTCAAGACTTTATTTCCTTGCTGAAACCTACCACTTGCTTCACTTATTTGACATTGGAACCTGACTCTGTTGGAAACTATTGTTGTCTTTGATCCATAAACTTATTAATTTCAAAATCCCATTTATTTGTATTGCTTTTAGTCCCTTGCTTGGTTTTGCAAGTCTGTTGATGGTCCTATGAGAGAGCATTAAATATCCCTAACTAGTCTATTCTGTTGCTGATCTAAATGATTTGAAGGGGACCATAAACATGTTTATGAATATAAACACACGGTTTGAATATGAGTAATGGTTTATTAGGTAATGTGTCCCCCATCAACACATACCATAAGTTTTTATGTTTTCTATGTTTTTCTGTTTTGCAGATGCTTTTTATGCTTTTATATATTTTTCACAATACTTTTACCATATTGATTTTATACAAAATTTTAGTACATTTTTATGGATATTTTTAGTATAGGTAGGCTGCTCTTATTTAAATTTAGAAGCATTTAATGATTGTAGGAATATTTTTAGATGTTAACATATGTTTTTAACCATGTGTTTATATAGCTCCATGGAATACTGGCATCCTCCATAGCACATTACTGTTAACCCATTTTTGAATAAATGTAGTGTTACACCACTACTACAGTCTCCAGACACCCAGAGCAAAAAAACGCTTTCAGATAACCCATTTTTTGGCCGAAATTATTCACTTTAATGTAAGACGTGATTCCAACATGGCACTGGAATGCACGGTGGAATGCAAATTACGCACTTCCGGTTTGGATTTTCCGGAGCCCGGGAAAATTAATTTGTATAAATGAGAAGCCACTAGAGGCTTACAGTTCTTCTGGTTTTGATTCCTGAGGTAGCTGCACACAGAGCTAAGCAGCGAAACACGTTTAATCACTCTCTGACACACCTAAGCAGGGCCCCTGGCATATAGGTAGCCAGTGTGTGTTTTTTGATTTTTAAAGGCACAGTAAATTTTAAAGATGAACTTGATTTTATTGCATATTGCACTTTACTGATATACCCAAAGATTTTTGAAAAGTACACTGGAAGAGTGGACCTTCATATTATTTTTTACTAAAATAAGTGGGTACTTTTATATGTTTTATCAGATATTAATGTAGATAGGAACTTTTAAAACAACTGATCTTAATTTCTGTTATCTTTTTCTTTTTATGTTATTGGAGCACAACCAACACAAAATACTTTTTACTGTTTTAAAATCAGTTGCAATCTATTTTGTTGGTAATATAGAGCACTGAAAATGCTATATATGTATAAACTGGCTTGCTGTGAAATCAGACTTACGTTAAAGATTCTGAATCAGGCAAACAGCACCACAAACACAGAAAAAGCAGTTTATTTATCTCGTATATACTCGAGTATAAATCAAGATATTTTACCTTTAAAATCATCCTGAAAGTCTCCCCTTGGTTTAGACTCGGGTCTGTGCTGATCTGGATGCTGCTGGACAAAAACACATAGCCCTGGGAAACAAAAGCTGTACCCTGTAGCACAGAGAATAATCTTGATTTCAGTGGGTAAAGCAATTGTTGTCACTCAGATCAACTGCAGTTGCTCACTCAGATCAACCCAGACTGCAAGGGAATAGGAAAAAAACATCTTTAATTGTTCAGGCGGCACAGAAAGGTATGTAGGGCACGTCTGTGTATAAGGCTGTGTATGGGACTTTCTATGGGCTGTGTATTGGACTTTCTATGGGGCTGTGTATTGGACTTTCTTTAGGGCTGTGTATGGAACTCTCTATGGGGCTGTGTATTGGAATTTCTAAGGGGCTGTGTATGGGACTTTCTATGGGTCTGTGTATGGAACTTTCTATGGGTCTGTGTATGGTCTTTCTATGGGTCTGTGTATTGGACTTTCTATGGGGCCGTGTATTGGACTTTCTAAGGGGCTGTGTATGGGACTTTCTATGGGGCTGTGTATGGGACTTTTTATGGGGATGTGTATGGAACTCTCTATGGAGCTGTGTATTGGACTCTCTAAGGGGTTGTGCATTGGACTTTCAATCAGGCTGTGTATGGGACTGTGTATTGGACTTTCTATGGGGCTGTCTGTGGGAGAAAGTCAACCCTCGGTTTATACTTGAGTCAATCAGTTTTCCTAGTTTATCAGTTAAAAATATGTACCTTGGTTTATATTCGGGTCGGTTTATACTCGAATATATGTGGTAATGCAGCAATGACCAACCCTACCTCTGAAAATGTAGTTAAAGGAGAACTAAACCCAATTTTTTATCCTTCAGAATCTGAAAACCACCCCCCTAAAAACACCAATAAGCTATCAAATACCACTTCAGTAAATTGTATTAAAGTAAATGTAAGCCTGTTAAGAACTGGATAAAGTAGTATCTGTGTGTATGTGCAGTGTCAGGCTATACTTCCTGACCTAGGATTGGCTAGAGATTATTAATGGGTGTGACCAACTGTAACAAGTTTGTGCCATAGCAAAGGACTGAGCATGTGCAGAACATAATGGTCATTGACCAAACTGTGTGATAATAGAATGCTGAGAGGTAAAGCACAAACCATATGTTATTTAGGTAAATTTCCCAGTGCCCTTATCAAAGTAAGAGGTAAGACACAGATTACTGGTTTTATATCAAGGTGTTCTGCCTTCTGGTTCAGTGTTGTTCTGTGACTTTAGTTGTCCTTTAAACAAATAGTTGCAGTAAGGTAGTGACATAAAAGAATAAAGGGGGGGATGTTAAAGTCACCACATGTACAAAAGTAAGTAGAATTGCCTCTTCTGTATTGGGCTTTGCTTAGACAGCTTTTAAACATGACTTTTTAATGCCATTTAACTGGCTTTAAAGTCACACAGGTGATAAGGCCTGATTGTAATTTACCCTTAGCCACAACCATAATATTAAATAACTGCAAGAAGGGCACTTGAAGCTTTAATTTAATTCCTCCAAAATTCTTAAATCTTTAGCCTGTTTTTGAATGAACTTCACAACAGGACTATGGCAGGTCAATGTTTTGTGCTGTGTTGAATTGAATATTAACCTATTAAATCAAAGAAAGTCACCCTACAATACTTACAAAATGTGTATTTCAGCTTTTGGTTTTATATCCAACAGAATCTGACCTACCAATCAGATTGTGTGAAGAAAGCCAAAAAGGTTAACGCTGCGCTTTTCGAATCCTATCTAAAATGATTTCCCTCTCTAATTATAATGGTTATTTGTGGTTAAAGAACATATGTTTTACCTGATATTAGTATTCTACACATTTTTAACAGATTGCAAGGGATGTTATTCAACAGGGGATGGTGCTAAAATAGAGGTTATTTGGTGTACTAGAATAAGAGGGTTTAAGATGTCCCAATAAAACATTCATGTCCATTTAGTTATAACCATAGAGTGCTCCAAATTAATATATTTGTTTACATTTGGCCCTGACTCAAAAAACAATCAAAGTTCACCACTATAGGTAGGCAAACCTCTGAGTTTGTGGGCACAGTCAATGGGAGTTTATAGGGGTGAAGCCTTACCAGTAAATATGACTGTTATGCCCACCCCTAACTGGCCTGCAAATCAACCTTCAGGCTGGGAGGTAGCCTGCTGGCCATGATAGTGTGTTTAGAGGACTTCCCCTCCTGTAGGAAAATCCCACCCCTATCAGGTTTGGAGGTCATGCCTAAAAAAAGCAGGCCCCTGTGTACCTTTTTGTTCAGAATACAATTGGGTGTCTGAGAAGAAAGAAGCAAAAGTTGACAGGGCTGGTTCTGGACATTTTGGTGCCCTAGTTCCAGTATCCCCAAGTACCCCCTTCCGAACTCAAACTACCTCATGCATTAGTCTTTGAGTAGAATAGAAACCTAATTAATTGACAGAGATAGGGGGTCATCCTTTATATGAAGACCTGGTGGGGTTGAAACATGTTGACTCTTCAATAAAAGTTTTGTATATAAAAAGACATATGTCTATCTAGAACAATCTTTATAGCCTACCCATGAACACTCCCCTTTCCGCTGATCCAGAGGAAGGCAAAAAAACAAAATATCCTACCCGACTCCAAATGGCAATCGGAAAGGGTCCCTGGATCAACCAGAATTATATGTAGTAACACCAGTAATTTAAGATATTTTTTAATTTAAGAAACTTCTCTTAAAGCTACTGTATTTAATGAACTTGCCATTACCACATCTGCTGGAAGACAGTTCCAGTGTTCTCAATGTAAAGAAACGTTTCCTAAATTGAAGATTAACTTTCTTTTCTTCTAATCTAAAAGGATGACCACGAGTCCTTTGAAATTACCTATTGGTAAACAAGAGTGTTTATTATATAGCCCATTAACCCTTTCACTGCCACAGATCGTATATTCACGATCTGTGCAGTGAATGCACAAACTGCCACAGATCGTGAATATACGATCTGTGGCTTCCCCCCTCCAAAAAATTTTTTCCCCCCTGCTAGGGGCGATCAGGGGGCAGCATTCAACTGCCCCCCTAGCCCCCTCGATCCCCCCTCGGTTTCGTCCAAATCCGAGGGGGGGATCGGGAGATATGGTACCTCTTTTCCTGTGATCGCCGGTGAGCTGCTGGTCCCTCTTGGAGAATCATCCAGAAGCGGAAAGGGAGACCCCGGTGACTCACAGAACTTCCTCCTTCACCGGGGTCTTCCCTAAGAACTGTACCATGCTGCCCCTGGTGGTCTAGTGGAGGTACTGCAGCGTGATCTCCATATAGATCATGCTGCAGTACCTGGTATAGCAAAAGCTGTCATGCTTGACAGCTTTACTATACATTTTGTGAATGGAACTCAAAGTTCCATTCACAAATAGGATTTTTTCTAAGTTTTTGCTACTTAGCGAAGACTTAGAAAAAAAATGGGGACAGAGATCAAAATTTGTGATCACTTCTGATCACCAAATTATTGATCTTTGCCAATAATGAAAAATCACTTCCTGGAAAATGATTTCCGGAAGTTTTTTTCCGATCGGATTTCGAGTTCGGTATCATTCCCTAAGATGATTTGATGATCATCTTTGGGAATGATCCCCAAAAAATAGGGGAAATGCACACAAAATAAAATTTAAAGTGATACACACACCTTTTTTTTAACCTAAAAACTATAAATTACAAAAAAAATTGTCTTCTCCAAGCTTCCCAATGTCCCCGGTGATATCGCTAAAGTAAACGCGGATCATTATTTGTTCGATTTCAAGGGAAACTAAGCCTATTTTAGTAGGGAATTTTGCAGAGGTACCAAAAAAAGACCGGATTTAACTTTTAGGATCAGTAAAAGTGTGCAAAAACTTGTGGGACTCTCCGTACTAACTGCTTTTCACAAAAATACCACTAAAAGGGGGAGTGGGGATAGGTGTGGGGGTGGGTTGTGGCGTTTTTTAATTTTTCTTGTAATTGCAATTGCGCATGGATCCCATTTGAGCTAGTTCGTGCCCTGTCTCTGTTTGCACCCACCCATACGGCATACCGTTTGATTCAGGACATGTGGGAGATTGCCGTTTAGTGGGTTTTTTTACTTGCCAAGTGGGTTTAGGTAGGATTTCAACCATTGAGTCCTCTTATTTTATTTTTTCACAAAATCTCCTAAAAGCACGGACTTCTTTGGATCAGTGGGTCTGGAATTCTTCATGTATGTATGAAAGCATGGCATGGTAATGTAGCTGAAGGTGTGTAGATTCCAAAAATATATAGTTTGGGGGGGAATTTCCATGTTTTGGGACTGTTTCCTTAGAAAAAGTGTAGGCTGTTCAAATTACAGAGCACTTTGATTCTTTCTTGTAATTGCATTTGTGCATGCGTCCCATTTGAGCTAGTTGGTGGCCACGTCTCTGTGTGCATCCACGCATATGGCATAACGTTTGATTCAGAACATGTGGGAGATTGATATTTAGTGGGGGGTTTTATTTGTGGGGGGCATTTCCAAGTTTTGGGGCTGTTTGAAATTACAGAGCACTTTGATTTTTTTCTTGTAATTACACTTGTGCATGCGTCCGATTTGAGCTAATTGGTGGCCACGTCTCTGTGTACATCCACGCATATGGCATACTGTTTGATTCAGAACATGTGGGAGAGTGATATTTAGTGGGGGGTTATTTGTGGGGGCATTTCCAAGTTTTGGGGCTTTTTGAAATTACAGAGCACTTTGATTTTTTTCTTGTAATTACACTTGTGCATGCGTCCGATTTGAGCTAGTTGGTGGCCACGTCTCTGTGTACATCCACGCATATGGCATACTGTTTGATTCAGAACATGTGGGAGAGTGATATTTAGTGGGGGGGTTTATTTGTGGGGGGCATTTCCAAGTTTTGGGGCTGTTTGAAATTACAGAGAACTTTGATTTTTTTCTTGTAATTACACTTGTGCATGTGTCCCATTTGAGCTAGTTGGTGGCCACGTCTCTGTGTGCACCCACACATATGGCATACCGTTTGATGCAGGATATGTGGGAGATTGACATTTAGTGGGTTTTTTTGCTTGTCAAAAGGGTTTAGGTAGGATTTCAACCCTTGAATCATCTTATTTTATTTTTCACAAAATCTCCTAAAAACACGGATTTCTTTGGATCAGTGGGTCTGGAATTCTTCATGTATGCATGAAAGCATGGCATCGTAACGTAGCTGAAGGTGTGTAGATTCCAAAAATATATAGTTTGTGGGGGGAATTTACCTGTTTGGAGACTGTTTCCTTAGAAAAAGTGTAGGCTGTTCAAATTACAGAGCACTTTGATTCTTTCTTGTAATTGCATTTGTGCATGCGTCCCATTTGAGCTAGTTGGTGGCCACGTCTCTGTGTGCATCCACGCATAGGGCATAACGGTTGATTCAGAACATGTGGGAGATTGATATTTAGTTGGGGGTTTTATTTGTGGGGGGCATTTCCAAATTTTGGGGCTGTTTGAAATTACAGAGCACTTTGATTTTTTTCTTGTAATTACACTTGTGCATGTGTCCCATTTGAGCTAGTTGGTGGCCATGTCCCTGTGTACATTCACGCATATGGCATACCGTTTGATTCAGGGCATTTGGAAGATTGATAATTGACAAGTTTTTTTTACTGGTTAAAATATTAACCCAGACTGATCAGTACCAATGCTTGTGAAGGTTCTCATTCATCCAGGTAATGATAAATCTGTTGTATTAAGTAAGACCAACTGGACTTTAATTCTTTAAGACGTTTCGCTAGTCATCCGACTGGTTTTCTCAATTCAGAATGACTTGTACTAGAATCTGTTGGCAATAAGTACCCTGGAAAGTCCCAATCAGTGTATAACAGAAAGGTGTTAGGCTGGGTACACATTGAGGGACTTTTTTGTAGCGAGCGCTCGGCCAAGACAAATGTCCGTTGGTCGTGGCAAATTCGCACGCGGGCGAATTTGCGAGAGATCGATTGTTCGGTCCCATAGGGAACCGCATGATCGATTGGAATTTACCGACACGTTCAATCATTCGTTCGGCCAATCTGGCCGATCGTTCGTGGTCGTGGCTGCCCGCCCCACACCAGCCAATATTTTCAGCCAATCGACCGAAAGTGCCGGGAATCGGTCGGTCGACCGAAAATATTGGCTGGTGTGTACCCAGCCTTAGGGACCATCTGAATGCAAGGTGTTGATTGCATTGTGGCTAATAGGTGTTATCGAAACTGCCCAGGGTAGTTCACTAACAAGATTCAACATGTAGTACTCTATAGAGTACTATGGTATGTGACATCCCTCTTCACCTGTATACCCACCAAGGAGGCTGTTGAAATGGTGGTAAAGCAGCTATGCCAAGATAACTCCCTTACCAGTATAACAGAACAGGTGTGTTCCCTGCTCGACTAATGCCTGAATACTACATATTTCAAATATAAGGATAGGTTCTACGAGCAAGCAAAAGGGTCCAGACCCGCATGTGTTCTTTGATCCAGGAGAAAATCTAAGGTATGCCAACTTACCAAGGGACATTTCATGAGACGGTGACATATTTTTTTTTCATTATTGTACATATGCACAAAATGAATAGCAGAATCCCCCCTCAAAAACAGATTTCTTAGTAAATATTACTCTCAAAGAAAACTAGAGTTACTGCAAATTCTATTGTTTGTCAACAGCTTGTGCACACTTGTGTTTTGTTGCACGCCGATTGGCCATTTTGGCTGATAATCACATGAGTGATTATTGGCTGAAATGGGCATTTGCCACCCACATGCTCGTTTGTGTGTACGAGCCTTTACAGTCAGTAAATAATTGAATGTACATTCCACTGCCCAGACCTCCTGTGGATTTTGGGACATTGTAGGAGTGGGACTTTCCTGCAGGTTCAGGTTGTTTAATTAGAGTTTAAGACAAACAAAATAAGGGCTTTCACAGTCATTGTACTTTTCGAGGGGGGGGGATTCATTTCTTCACTTTGGTTCTCCTTTATATATTTTATAAAAAATATAGTAGACAGTTGCAGTTTTTCAATTTTGGTTTTGAGAAACTAAAATATTTCCAGAAATTACTGTTTGTACAAATGCATTGTAAAATAGTAAGTGTTGTAAGATAAAGATCAGTATATTTTTGGGTTGAGCAGGTTCAAATAATCTTTGGTCTCTAATGTTTACAATACACACCTAGGCAGTTTACTTAGTAATGTAGAATTTATAGCGCAACCAGGGTTATAATCAATTTCCTGGTTAGCAGCTCTTTGCACACGGGCGTTTAAATAAGAATCATTTATTATTCTTAAGGCAGATTTTTTTGTTCAATGCAGCTTTTGGCTGTGAGAAGATGCTGGTTACCCCTCCTTCCCAGGAACTAGTCATAAATCCCTGATAAGGAAAGGTTTTATATAAAACAATATACAGAGAGCTGCAAATGCCCCCCCCCGCCTGTGGATTTAATGGTGTAATTGTGTCTAGGGGTAAGTTCCAATGTGGTGTTAACAACTGCACAACTTAACCGCAGGTATTTGTTGGCATTGAAAAAGCCACGCTAATCTTCCATGAACTTATTATTAAATCAGTCTTAAACCTTTGCTAAGGATTTGAAGATGAAGGGGATAGGCAACCAGTATTCTTCAAAATTAAAGGAAAAGTTCAGTGGAAAATATCATTATTTTTAAAATTCTAAGTTTATATTATGCATACCTAGTTATTCTATATATTCTCTTCCATTTTGAAAATTAAGTTGAATTTATACCCCTTGCTATTCCCTGCTGTTGACATTAGAAAGCTGACATTTTCAGGTTCTGTAATGGTCCTTCTTCTTCCCAGAATGCATACTACCTTGGAATGTTAACAGTAATTTCTACTGATTGGCTGTTGGATGGGTCAAACATGCTCAGATCTCTACTGAGCAACTGAATCAACCCAGGCACTGGGTCAAGGGCAAGACCATAACGGTCTCTATTAGGGGTCCTGCAAACAGGAAGTCAGTATTTTGGAAGCATTTATTTATACGCAGACAAAATGCTGAATGGGTAGGTTATGGTCAATAGGATTTAAAAATGTTGCTCTTTTTTCTTAAAATTTTATGTATTTGCACTGAACTTCCCCTTTAAATTCACCTTCCATCGCCACCTAAAGAGTACTAAAGGTGAGGCCAATGGGAAGACGTGATCTGCAAGAAGAATGTCTTGTCATTGGCTTCATTGTGGACTGTGTTAACAGAAGGCTAGAGGAGGAGCGGGCTGGTAAAAAACAATTCAAGTAAGTATTACAGATGATCTTTAAAGAACCCAGAGATAGGGACCTAGTGGTCCTCATCATGGTTACTCGTTAGGTGCGGATAGGAGGTGATTACAATTGTCCTTTATACATTTGGAAGGATACTGGTTGCCTATCACCACCATCTAAAAAGGTTTAAGACCAATATAATTGGTCACATAATGGACTGCAAGCAGAAGAAGGAAGAGGAGCCAGCTGGTGGGGGAAACTTAAAGTAAAAATCCCAGATGATCTGTAAAGTACCCAGAGGTGAGGGCCTAGCATTTTATGTGCTCACCCAGGGTATTATTCGGTTGTGAAAGGAGAGGAGCGAGGGGGAGGTGAGTAAAATTGTCCTTTTAAACTACAACCTCCAGCATTTCTCTACATGCACAAGGTAGGGTACAATAACTGCAGCTATTTATACTGTAAGACTTTAGTGTGCATCTTTGAGTAGGGATTTTCAAAAAAGACAACTAATATATTTTTTTAAGTCAGCAGTTTCTGGCCTGTAACTTTAAATAATTTAAATAATACAGAGTGGCAAAATAAAAAAAGGGAAGTTGTCTTACCTGCTTGTTTCTATTAAGCAAGACATATTAGCTGAAGGTGGAGATAGGGTGATGGCCAGCCAATTCTTTGGATATTGCACAAACATTGGAGAACGTTGCAAGATGAGTTTCTAATGTAGGGCACCTTAAGGAGTCTGGTTCAATTTTCAGCTGAAATGGTTCATTAACATATTTCACTAAAACTACTCTACCCCTTTTTTATCCTCCAGTCAAGGTAGAGGTAAGGCCAGTTTGTATGAAAACAATAACATTTACAGGAAATCAAGCTAACAATAGCTATGTGTATTAATTGTTTTTTTATACAAACCATACAACAAAACCAAAACTAAAACCATTTCTTTGTTTTTCCTATTGATAATAATTTGAGTTGGTTTTATCATATAGTGTAGTCTCACCCCAATCTCTCTATTGTGATACCTGTTATGCTACCTTATTTTATACATACTCTAATAATAAACTCATTTTCTTGAATATATAAATGTAAGTAGTTCCTGGGAGTTCCATGAACACTTGGACCTTGTTCTTCGTCATTCCTGATGTTCTTTTATATTACATTAGGGACATAATATTCCTTGTTAATAAAAAAGTGTTACCACTTAGGATGGACTCTAAGTATAACTGAAATTAGAAGAAATTTATGAACATCTACCAATATGGCACATTAACTCTTCTTTCTAGTTTAGTTTGAAATAATCTGCTAATACCCTATACTGCTTTGTCTAAAACATAATGGTCATCATATAGCTAGAGTCGCAGTCGCTCAATTAATATCAGCTCTGGGTAAATATACTGGGTAAATATACAAACGCAGGTGAAGCTCCAGCTCAAAGGGTAGACAGTAAAACTTAACGTTCATTCATATACAGCATAAAAGAGAGCTATGTGCACATAGGGGAATGAGTCATGGCTTGATGCGTTTCACGGACACTTCTGCTTACTCGAAAGCCAGCTCTGGGTAAATACCTTTAAAATCTTACTCCCTGTGTGACTTTAAGGCTACCTTTAGATGAACAGCAGGTTGTCGTTTGCTGAAAGTTAACTGAGCGGTCCCCCCAACGGTCACGCAAGGGAAACTCCACTTGTAACAACTAGAACCACTCAAATTTACCATCTGCCTGAAAGTAGCCTAACAACAGCAAGCAGAACTTGTGCAGCCACTGCAATTTCCTTCTTAAAGGAACCCATTTTTGTAAGTATATTCCATCCGTTTCTATTATTCACAGGGAGATGAGAACGCTTATTCCCACCTCCCTGTGAATAATAGAATGCCCGGGGGCACGGGAACTTACCTTACCACCGCTCCACTCGCAGATGCTTCTGCACTGACAGCCGTGCTGTCCCAATCGCGTGCCTATCTTTTGTATTGGCGTGCATGCGCCTAAGTTAGCCGCTTGGTCGGGGCAGCGCGTCTGTCAGTGCACAAGCAGCTGTGAGTGGAACGGCAGTAAGTTCCAGTGTCCCCCGAGCGTCCTATTATTCACAGGGAGGTGGGAATAAGCATTCTCATCTCCCTGTGAATAATAGAAACGGATGGAATATACTTACAAAAATGGGTTTAGTGTTCCTTTAAGGTCAATGCTAATCCTTAATAAATGGGGAAATGAGACTTAAAAGGAATAGTTCACTCAGAATGTGAACTATTCCATTACTGCATTAATTGAAGAACTCAAGGTAAAGGAGTTATGCCTTACACCCCGTCCTTCAATTAATTTAGATAGAGTCAGGAAAAAAGGAGTGAAATTTACCTTGCGCGCGATCCACCACCGGCTCCACTGACAAGTCCTGACCACTTCTGGTTTCTATTTAACTATGCTCGATAATGCGTGCTATAGTTAAACTGAACAACTGCATTTCCTTTACCATATTAATGTCCATAGACTCCCTGTCCAATTATACCCTTATCTCTACCCTACCTTTGTATCCCAGAACTGATTCCCTTTATATTTCGCCTATTACCACATTCTTCTTATTTTTGTTTTGCTTTGGCAATGTAAAACATGTTACTTGATCGTGACAATAAAGCTCTTTTGATTAAATAGATAGATGATAGATAGATGATAGATAGATAGATGATAGATAGATAGATGATAGATAGATGATAGATAGATAGATAGATAGATAGATAGATAGATAGATAGATAGATAGATAGATGATAGATAATAGATTGATAGAGAGATAGATACACAGACAGACATACAGAGAGATAGATTGATAGATAGATACAGTAGATAGATGATAGATAGATAGATAGATAGATAGATAGATAGATAGATAGATAGATAATGAGGGAAGGGATTGAGCTGGAGTGGACTGTCAAGTGCGAATGTCTGTAAGTATTGTGAGTGATCTAATGTATACCCAGGGGCCTAGTGTTTTAGTCCTTAACCTTCGCCCTTTTAAGTAACGAGCAAAAAAAAAACCCTAATTGTAGCAACTGTAAAACAGCATGAAGTATCTGTGTCCCTTCTGTTTACTTTAGTAAATAATAAAAAAAAGTCTGGATGGGGCACGGTTATATGACAGATACTGCTTTAGATACTGAACTCAGTCAAAAATGTGGTTAACAAATATTCCAAAAATGGCCAAGGCTTTTAACAAATGCACTAACTAAACACTGTAAATACAATGAAACATCTTAACGTTTTGTGTACCGTAAGTTACCTTTCACACATTGTAGATTAAGTTCTGCTTTGGTGTTACAGGAAACATTTAAACTAAATAAAGTTCTTTGGAGAACTGTAGTTATTGTAAAGGATTGCTCGACGTCCCTTGATATGGACCACATGGGGGACGCTAGAAATGCTTTAACTGATTTGTGGAATTTAATGTAACAGCCCAAGGTTGGCTCAGCTTGAACTCTACTATATATGTACTTGCTGTGGACCATGTTCTAGGCTCTGGGGAAAAAGCATGGCCATTCCTACCGGAAACAACTCAACCAAAACAAAATGGCTATTGCTAACTAAAGTTATTTAAAATTGAACCGAATGTGGATATGGGTTCACTGTGTTTTCAACAAACTTATTTTTGCCTATCCAAATGTCTGGCAGGTCTGATAGTGATTTGCTGTGCTGGTAAAACAGAAAACACTGTCAGAACAAAAACAAAACCCATAAAATTAACTCCATAAAGGTGTCACGTTTATTGGAAACGTTGACCAAAAATAGTAAACAACTTAGATAATGGAAGATAAAATAGCTTCCATTCTATAAGCATATAACATTAGCGGGCAAATAATAATAGAAAATATCCTTGGTAAAAGAACAAATTACAGATTTGCTCTACACAGTTATCCAAGCATGATACGTCTATTGGTCCCAGCAAATGTATCTTATTTTCAAGTAGAGAGTTTGACTCTACCTGCCCAGAACCATTCTTCTCTAGCTCTGGCCTTGAGATGAAGAATAATGATAGAAGCCTGGATACTTTGTATCCCAGTGTAAAATAATTTTATTTTATGTAGTTCAGATACATTTAGCTGTAAGTTTTATTAATGTACTTCACAATGGAGCTTTATTTCCCAATAATTCATACCAACATGTGATAAACCAGAACGTACACTATCAACTGTAGAATGATTCAAATGATTTAAAACCCCTTCAATTAGCACCTCTAAATATCGCACAGTCCTCATTCTACACTATTAATCCTGATGAAAACAAGACACTCCAAGGTGACATAATAAAAGGTTTGAGAACAAAAAAAAAAGCCTGAAGACGATAAGCAACCCGTCTTGTCTTTTATTTCATACAATTTAATGCATTTCTGTATACATTGTATAAATAATAATGTCTGAAATTGTAAGGCCAATGAATAGTAAAGACTGCATGGCACAAATACATATACTAATGCACTCATTTATGAAGGTTAAGAATTTTCTCTAATAGTAGTGCTGATCCATTTATCAACTATTCGATACTTCCGTGAAACAAGCAAACATTTCCATTAGTCGGGTAGTCAAGGATAAGCATTAAACTGCATCTGGCCATGAAAGGATTTGGACTGTTCAGCTTTTTAGTCATTTTAACTATCCCTAGTGAACCACATTTAGGGGTGTAAAGAGAATCACAGGACAAGTGATTGAGAGGGTGTATATTTCACCCAGAATTCTATCCTATGTGTTAGCCCCAGTGAAATGCTGTGTGTTAAAAGTAAATCAATTTGCTTTTCTGGTCCAGGTTTGTTAAAGGCTGGCTATGGGTCCCTGAAATGAATGGAGGAAGAGGTGGGTGGGTCCTCAGTTCCCTTTAACTTTACAGGTTTTGCAGCTTTCCAGGCAAGTTTGTTAAATAAGCAGCATCTGGAAGGGAAGTACAAGAGTCTTGGTAAAAAGACATGGAAGATTTAGTCTCTATGCCTGGGAGCATCAGTGCTGTGTTGCATATGAGAGGGCGCTGGAAATATGTGAGTGCTAAACTGGGTATACATTTTAAGTTCATAGACAGGGACTATTATTGTTATTATTATTATTAGTTAGGGTCAACGTGGCCTAGGTTTTTTGATTTGTTTAAAATAAAAATGGTTGTGGCCATTGTTAAAAACACCCTGTGTTAAAGGTTTTGTCTGTGAAAGCCCTGTGGCCAGGAGGCCGCAATCCTGCCAAACCTAATCCCTACAAAGGCATACTTATAAAAGGGCAAAAAAGTTGGGTTTGGAACTTCTAAAGGTAAGTACAGGGCAGGTAGTTAAAGGGGAACTGTGGTCCAAAAATGACTTTAGGTAAATTGATAGGAATTGCTCTCCTGAAAATATTTCCAAATATTTTTATTGTTTATTTTGCATAGTTTTGAAGATATTTACATTTGTGTGTGATATGGCAGCAGCATCACCAGGTCCCCTGCACTTCCTGCTTCCTGCTCTGAAACCATGTCAGTCAATCTGCCCTGTGTCTCCTCCTCCCCTTTGCAGCCTCCCTGGTCCCTCCCACTCATGGACCCCATGGTCCCTCCAGTTGCAGGCCCCCCTTGGCCCACTCTCTTGCAGCCCTGTGTGGCCCCGCCCACTTGTGGGTGCACAAGCCCCACCCACTCATGGCTGCACAAGCCCCGGCCACTCGCAGGTGCTGTGGGCCACTCAGACTCCCTTACCTACTCTGTCAGGACTTCACACAGCAGAGAGGAGGAGGGACTTCCTGTCTCCCTCACACACTGAGGGAGTCTGAGGCTGTGCTCGCCGGCGGCACTGTGCAGGAGAAACCTTTCTCGTCAGTCATTTCTTCATATCTTGGGCTGTGGAGCAGGTAGAGAGGTGGTAGGAAACTGGCCTTTCATTTAAACTCAACTTGTTTGGAGACCACAGTTCCCCTTTAACGGTGCCATACACAAAAGGATAATGGTTAAATCACGTCGTTCCGGCATTACGGTCGATGGGGAACGACAGAAAATTCCCATCGGTTGGTATTGGTTCCCTTTACTTTAAAGGAAGCCAATCCGATTGTACTGTGTATGATCGTTTGGGTCCATGTGTGTGGATCCCACAGCATGTGTGCTGACAGATACCAATGTGATCTGTTGGCACACATGCTGTGAAATTGGTAAATGGCATGTGTATGGCCACCTTTAATCACAGAGGTGAGGACTTAGCAGTTTAGGTCCTCATCCTGGGTACTTTTAAGGGGGGGGGGTTAAAGGACAGTATTGTTTTCCTCTTTTGAAATGTTGCAATTTAAAATGCCTCTTTCCCAGAAAATTCTCAAATTTATGTGCTAAAGACATTCTAACTCATTTTACTAAGGGTTAGTGCAGGGGTGGGGAATTTGTTTTTCCATGGGGCCACACGAGAAACTAGGACTGTTCTGAAGGGCCCAACCAAAAGGTTGAATACAATTCTGCTCTATATTAATTTGATATTCTTACAACTTTTTATAAGTAGTTGAAATCAATGTCCTAGGTTAAATGTACATTGGTTATTATTTGATGTTGCAGCTAATAAAATCAAAGAGTAGGAGTTAGGGTGTGGGGATCAATATTTTTAGCTCCATTAATCAATTCTAATTAATCAATTAACCACCTCATTATTTTTTTAATAGAATAAAAAATAAACTTACTTAAAATAAATCAATTCACCAGCTTGAGTGAATTAAATATTATTCTTTTTATATTATTTTTTTCTCAGTTTAGGTCCTCGGCCTTGCTGGAAGCAGGGGAGAGGGGGGATTTAGTTGTAAGTGCAATTTAAATCTGCAGGAGGACTTGTGTTTCGCCTCTTGGAAAAATTCCCTGATGTGGTTTTTGAGAGATGCAGGTGAACAGACAAGTTTATTGCAGATTCTCTTTAAAGACTTATTTCATAGAAATAAAGAGGAAGAGGCTCAGCTCTTTATCAGCTTGGGTGCAAACTGAGCACATCTGTTATAATAGGTTCGCTATGAGAATCATTTTTGCAGCTTTTACCTTGCTAAGAAACTCATAGACTAGGACGATATTTTCTCGGATATAGACATGGAACATTAATATGTATTTTAACTGTTGCCATTCTTAATTTATTCCCATGGGGAGCAAATGCAAAAGATAAAATCAGAGCCCATATGGCTTGGTTAAAATGTAAAGAAAGAAATTAAAACCAAGAAAAGGGCATATAAGGTCTATAAAGCAGATGGAGGTTTTAAAAATAGCAATAGATTTTGCAAATTAGCTATCAAGTTAGCAACAATAGACATTAGAGATGAATTGCCGTATGAAGTTACTCAGACCTGTTTTTGAATTTCCTTTTAAGTATATCATCAATAAAGAGAAGGACTGGGGTTCTGAAGTTTTACATTTATCCTTCCATCATCCTGTAATTATTTACATACATTCAGTTAAAAGATCCACACACTGAATGGAGAATTACTGTAGCCTTACCTTCAATGTGCATTTCAGGGCTGAATATAAAAACAATACTGACTTAATTCATTAAGTCATCACTAATTAGTCATGTAATGCAGAATGTTAAGTGGACGAGCTGCCAAACTGTATTTACATTTAGGCTGGGTACACACCGACCATTTGCCAGAAACGAACGGTCCATAGGCACCCAATCCAGGCAACAGAAGTCACCAGCGGCTGCACACACGCCGGCGCCTTTTTTCGGGTCGACCAACTAATATTCCGAAAATATTGGTTGGTTTGTCTGAAAAATCACCTTGTGTGTACCCAGCTTTAGGCTCAGAAGGGACAATGGCTGCAGTTTGGCAAAGTAAATGTTTGTGGAACCAAGAGACTCACCGCACCTTTTCATATTTATTTTTTAATCCAGCATTAATTCTAAAAAATATAAATTGCATTGGATGGCAGAGATCTGTGATGGTCTGCATGACCATGAATGTGTTTGTCATTTGATAGAAGTAGCAATAGGAAGGAGGATGTTTGTGCCCTTGGACTGGTCGCTACAAATTGGTCCCAGTTTCATTGTTACCTGCAAATGAAATGTGTGAAAACACCTAAAAGGTTTAAAAGGTGCAGTTTAGTTAAATATAATATCAGATAGTCTACATATTTATATTAACTATTCCCTTTGTATTACCTACATGATTGTCTGGATAACAGGATTATGAACATACACCCTTTGATTGTTTTGGCAGATATGTTTACCTTGAATCAGTCAAAAAACATTTCTTCCAGTTAGGCTCCTGATTGATTGATAGCAAAAGGGGGTTAAGCAAATTGGAAAATCTCATGTCTGATGGAAGAACTACAGCCACATGCTTTATTCTACATTGAGTAGTAGTGCCTTTATGAATTCTTGGTCAGAGTGATGGGTCATTTTACCCTCTGCAATACCTCTTAATGATTACAGCTAGCCTTAGTGGACACCTTTATCTCTACTCCCCTCCATACGAAAGTACCCTGGGTGAAGACCTAAATCTTCCCTGGGTTTACCATGTAGCAGCAGAACTTATTCTTCAAATTTGAGATCACAGTCCTGGTTCACCCTAAACCTGCTTGTATTCTGGGTCTGACTAATGGGAACACATGCTCCGCAGGAATGAGTCCTTCACAGCATGTTGGGCACATCCCAACTTTGAAGGATAAGTTCTGCTGCTACACTAAACAATTAAAAAAAAAAATTAAATGTTCTCATTGACTAGCAGGATTCTTGCCCTTACTGTAATTTACTGGAAATTTAAAGCATTGCTACCTTGAAGGAAAGTGCCTTGTGAAGATAAGACTGCACCAAAAGCATAAATATATATTTTATACAAACCCACTTATATATGGTAAAAGTGATCATGTTTTTTGAATTATTCTGTATCTTCATTCTATAAACCCTTCCAGCAATCCCTATAGTGTTAATAAATTAACATTGAAATGCAGTCTTTCTATTTCCAAAAGAAAGAGACAGTATTACATTTCTATTCAGAAAAATTCTTGCAGCTTGGGTAAAAGGATATTTTTCTTTTTAGAAAGCCACTAATCATTTTGTGTGAGAATGCAGCATTTCTACCAAAAATCTGTCAAATAAATCAATCACTAACTTAAAACAAAATCTCCAAAAATAGCGTTGAAGTTAACATCCATGTCCATGTACTGTGTTTTTTTCTTACATTTTAACCCAATTAATCCATAGTTATCATCCAATGACAGGTTAAGAAACTATTATGGCCAATTAGAACCAGAACATAAATCAGGGGAGCATAAGTGGGACCTGAAGTTGACTGTACTTGCAGATTTAGCTGCTAACAGGAACATACAAAAAAAAACCAATCAAATGAGAATTGAGGAGAGAATGCTCTTTTATACTCTGCTTTTTGAGCATTCCGTTTAAAACAAATTTATTTTACCATTGCAGTTTTCCTTTAAAAGGACAGTTAAAATGCGAAAACCCAAACTGGATAAGATTTAAAAAGTCTAAAAACAGGTAGATCATAGGCATGTCCTGGACAAAATTCATTTTCAAGTCTTAAATAGTGATAAAGTTAGTAAAGTTATAAAAATAATATATTAACATTTATAAGGTTTTCATCTTAAGTATAATCATTTCCTATTAGTTTTAGACTGGCATTAAAGAGCATGTCCACCCCCAAAACTTAAATTTAACCCACTGCTGGCTCCACTGTGAAGTATTAAAAAATCCTTACCTTACTTCTTTTTTGCCTAACCAAAGTCCAGGAAACTGAAGAGTAGGAGCCTTCCTGTGTGTGAAAAGGTATCTGCCTCTTCCCTGTCCTTCTGGAGGACTCTGGCATGTGCAGGGGAGCCTTTCCCCACCACCCTTGCCTTCCACCCTCCAGATCCCTCGTCTCTGCACAGCATTGTCTGAAACCCAACCCTAACCGCATGGTTTAAATTGAAAAGAAATGCCCAGAAACGTACTCACCAGACCTTGTTCCTTAGGCTTTCTTAATAGCTGGCAGCCGCGTCTGTGATTGGCTGCCTCTCAGCCAATTACAGATGCGACTGCCAGTCTGGCCCCTAATGATACTCTGTTCCCGGAAGTATCATTAGAGGCCATGGCCATGGGAATGAAGGCACTTTTTTAGAATTTAAACCATGCGCATAGGGTTGGGAGGGGGATGTCTACAGTACAGCAAAAAATTATTTTTAAGGTGGACATACCCTTTAAAGCCGGTATACAGTCCATAGAGGATGGGCCCTGCACATCCTTCAATCTTCAAAATGCTAGATGTGTGTCTGCCCATTCAATCCAAATTCACAGATACAATATACCACCGCACCCCAGTCTTGCCAAATATTGTCAAATTTATGAGGTCAATGTTTTGGTTTATGTCCTGATGAAGGTTTAGACACCAATACACTTGACAATCTTTGGCAAGACTAGATATATACTAGACAATATATAGACTGGTGTTATATTGTATATGGCATTAAAACCAGATCTACATATAAAGACCATGCTTATCTTTCAGCCTATCCCTTAGGCTTTTCTTGCTTCCCAAAAACTGACAGACCTTCAGACAGGCATTGGCAGAGAATGCTCATCCTTCCAGCAGTTCCCTTATCATGCCAGTCATTAATTATGTGTTAACAACACAGGTCTCTCTCCCTGCCAGCTGCTCAGTTCCTTTGGTGCTTTCCTGGCTGTGCCTCAGCCACATAGAAAAGTTCCTGAGTATGTCAGTTGATTCTGCTTATAAACACTAATTATATTATAATTTTCAATCAGATAAATGACCATTTTCTGAGAAATTTTTATTACAGTTTTGGTTGGAAAATGTTCTCCTATAGCTATCTATATTTCCTTTTTAAATTTCTATTCCTATTTATTTCTGATACTTTATTTAAGTACTGGCAGTTATAGTAAATTGCAAAAACTTTGTGGCCTTCTTGAGTAATTAGCATCTTTGTGTAAATAATTTCCTCATTAATATAATTATGCAAATGAGAAGATCAGTTTGCTAAAATACGTAGAATTTCAAACGTTGGGCAGAGCTCGCTAGTTAGGCAGAACAGAAGAAAAATCCATATGTTCTAAATTTCCATGCAGCATGGGTGACTAAACAAGTCTGCTATATGTGAAAATAATCCCTTGTAGTGAAGAATTTGCTGAAGCATAAAGGTGTTGAAAAATGAGATGGTGCAGGATGGAGTTCAAGTATTGTAATAAAAAAATAACGCAGAGTTTACTTAATAAACTAATTAGAAGAAACCTTGCACTTCTGCCAAATTCAGATCCACGTTTCTCTAGCAACAGTTGTGTTATGTCCAATTTTACAATAAACGAAGAAACCTTTCAAAAAGATCACATTTACTATATGGATTTCCCATGCAGAAACGTAAGTGAAACTTAATTACTATTATGAGGGATGATTTTGAAAGAAACATCAATTTCTAGAATATACTGTAAGTTTAGAGCCCATGTAACCCGATGTTAACGTGGGGTTTAGTCTTATTTCCAAATGTGTTTGGAAATAGTGCAATGATCCTGATACAATTCCACTTAAGTTTAATTTTGCACTACCATATAGTGCAAAACTTAAAGGACAACTAAAGCCACAGAACAACACTGAACCAGAAGGCAGAACACCTTGATATCAAGCCAGTAATCTGTGTCTTACCTCTCATTTTGAGCTGGGAAATGTACCTTAATAACATATGGTTTGTGCTTTACTTCCCAGTATTCTAGTATCACACAGTTTGGTCAACGACCATTATGTTCTGCACATGCTCAGTCCTTAGCTATGGCAGAAATTGTTACAGTTGATCACACCCATTAATAATCACTAGCCAATCCTTTTACTGGACAGATGCAGCAAGGAAGCATGTGACTGACCCTGAAGAAGCCATAGCGCTAGGTTGCGCAGTTGGTGAAACGCGCGTAGGTTGTTTACAAGATGGAGTGAGACGACAGCGTCCACGCGGCAGTAGAAGTGGCAACCATAGGAAGGAATGTTTCCAAGGAATACGTTTATGCACCAGTCCGAATTGGGTGAAGAGTGTGGTCCGTCCCGTTAGGGGTCCTGGCTTCTCACGTAAGTCCCCGAAAAAAATATTTCTCATAAGGTTAGGTGTCGTCATTAGGATCAACAGTAACTGATACCTTGGTTTTTCTCCACTATTAAGTCTGAATTGGACTCTGGACTGCTTTTTTGTCTACTGCTCGTGTGGAGTCGGATTCACTTAGTGTTTGGTCTCTGGGGACGCCCAGACACCAGATTTTTAATCATGTGTATGTATATTTGTAGGGTATAATGCTGTCCTTTAATCACATTGTTTTGCACTTTACTATATAATAGGGGTACATTATATAACACATTTGGACGCCATTAAACGCTTTGTTTATTTTTGACCTTTATTGTCAGTGCCTTTTTTTGGGGGGTCTGCCTTCGGGGGCCACTTTTGGCTTCCATTTTTGTACAAGTTTACTCATACCCCTTGAGGCACCGCTAGATTGTTGGCGTTGACATATGGTCTTTTAATAAGAGCTTTTGTGCCACACCAGAATAATAGTTATTGTGGTCTGACACTGCACATACACACAGATACTTCATCCAGTTCTTACCAGGCTTACATTTACTTTAATACAATTTACTGGAGTGGTATTTTATAGCTTATTGGTGTTTTTAGGGGGGTTGTTTTCAGATTCTAGAGTATAAAAATTGGGTTTATTTCTCCTTTAACAGGGCATTGAATGGTGATAGCGGCAATCTCCTCGAAAATGTTGTTTAAAGTTGTCCAATTCTTTAAAGGAACTACACTTATATAAAATACCAAGCGTACACACTGTAAAAATACTCATGATTGGCCATAAAAATATTCGATATCGGAGACCAATTTTGACAAATATTATCAAGAACAATCAGTTGTAATGGCAAATGACAGCCAATCCCCGGCCAGAAAAAAATATAGGTCCAGGTAAATGATCTGGGCAGAATACTTCCCTCAAAAAAATACATCCATCTAGCCCATCCTTTTTGCCTTACCTATAATGCCTGCCAGTTGACTGAGGAGGACAACAAATCCCTGTATGGAAACATATACAATATGTACAGGTTTTGAACTTCACATATAAGTCCTGCTTTCTGAGAAATTTCCTTTTAAAGGGGTTATTCTGTTTTAAAGGGGTTGCCTGTTTTTAAGGGGTGCATTGAGAAACAAAAGTGTTTAGAACAAAAAAGGGTTTAAGAACAAGATTGCTGTTTGTTTCTGTTGTTGTATATTGCTGCTTCTGTTGCTGTGTATTGCTGTTTAGTAAGGAAGTTTTATTGGGGCCATGCAAAATGCATGTATGGGACAGATTATTGGGTTGGGCTGGGAGTGACCCGGCAGTCTTGGTTCATGTTGGTGCCAATGACAAAGTTAGAGGAGGAGGGGAGGTCCTTAAAAATTATTTCAGAGAGTTAGGGGCCAAGTTAAAAATGAGGACTTCAAGGGTAGTGTTTTCAGAAATACTACCGCAGCCACATGCTACGCTAGGGAGGCAACAGGAGCTTAGGAGTATTAATGCGTGGCTAAGAGGGTGGTGTAAGGAGATGGGGTTTGGGGTTTTTAGAGAACTGGGCTGGCTTTTCTGTCTGTTGGCTTCAGGCTCTTTAGTAGAGATGGACTGCATCTCAATGATGATGGTGCAGCTGTTTTGGGGGAGAAGATGGCTAGGGGTTGGAGGAAATTTTAAACTAGGTAAGGGGGGGAAGGTACATTGTACTTCACAGAGCTAGGTAGAGGAGTTAGGGATCAGGGGCTAATAAGATAATGGAGGGAGTAGATGGGGAGGGGGAGCATAGAGCAGTGATGGCGAACCTTTTAGAGGCAGAATTTACAGACCAGTGTTTCTCAACCAGGGGTCCCTGAGAGGTTGCATGGGGCTCCTCAAGAGATTGCCATAAATTTATGGATCCAGCATTTTGTCGAAAACAGATATATTTTTCTATATATTTATCATTCTGTGTTTTATGTTCTGTATGAATTATGTGTTTGGTGTTGATCTCTGAGATATAAATAAAAATAACTGTTTTAATGTAAGGGTTCCCACCCTGATGTGAATTTGTGTGCATTATTTTCGATAGAGATGTATTTATAGATCTATCAATTATATTTGTATAAATTAAGTTTTTGATCATTTGATGACAAAGAAAAATAATATATAATCATAATTTTATGTAGTGGGTCCTCAAGAAAATTGTTTTAAGGGGTCCCCACAGAAAAAAAGGTTGAGAAACACTGGTCCAGACTACAACCCAAACCCCCACTTTTTATTGCATTGTGCCAACATGATCATTTAACCTGAATACGGAGTTTTTACTTTAGAAAAAACAACTCAAATAGACACAGATCAATACGCTAGATAGAATTGATTTTAGATTACCTATTAACCACACAGGAGTTTGATATCTAAAACAGTGAACATTAAACCGCTACATTGTTAGACAGGAGTTTGAGATCCAAAACAGGGACTCAAGCAGAGCTGAATGTTATAGCATGTGACCTCTCTCTGCTACAGCCACTACACTTTCTTTCCGGCAACAAACTCTGGTGAACTCTGTTGTGCATGAGTTCCCACAGAGAGGGCTCAGAGTGCCACCTCTGGCATGCGTGCCATAGGTTTGCCACCACTGGCATAGAGGATAAAGAAGCATGTAGAGAGAGATAGTGTAATTTAATATAGGTTGCAAAAATGCACTAGGCTAACAAAAAATGGAACTTTAGCTAATTTTATGTTATTAAAGGAATCACTCATGTTCATATACTGGGGGATTTGTTCCTAGGTAAAGATACTGAGCAGAAGTGGACTGCTTTTTAAGGGACATTAAACTATTACATTTCTAAATTTATACTTTTAAGGAACATGTGTAAAAAAAAATAGGTCCACCCCTGCCTGGCTTAATGCTCAGGTAAAAAGGGAAATGGAAAAAATGGCTTTTAAAATTTTGAAATCAGAGGGAACAGAACAGGCTTACAGGGAGTATAAATCAGGGAGCTGTAATTAGGAGTGCAATAAAGTACTAAAATAGAAAATGAAATACGGATAGCAGAACAAAGCAAGTCCAACCCCAAAATGTTAGACTTGCTTTGTATCAATAGCAAAAAGATGAGGAGTGAGAATGTGGGACTATTAAATAACGGGGCTGAGATGGTTATAGAGGATGCCAAAAAGGCTAGAGTGCTAAACTTTTTTTCCCCATCGGTATTCACTATAGAGAATCCTAGGGGCATATTTATAAACGATTGATATTTTCGCCATTTCGCTATCTCAGTACATCACAATGGCAAATAGCGCTATTTTTGCCTTATTTATAAAAACGCTCGTTTTTGATTTCGTCTTTGCAGAAAATTAGCGCTGAGGCGATGTGTGGCGATAGTTTTCGCCTTATTCATTGCGTTAAGTCTGGTATCACTGCGAAAAGAGAAATTGCTCTCTAGTGTAATTCCAGAGCTATTTTTGTCACTTTTTTAATATAAAGCTATTTATAAATAGGTGAATTTTCGCCTTTTTGCCCCTTTTCTCCCATTTGTTGCATTTTTTGCAGTTTTACCAGAATTTTCACCAAACTATCATTACTCATTACTGGGATGTTCCCATATTAATGTAACAGGTTTGATAATTAGCTGCAGTTTGCTGAAAATAAGCAATACTAAAAAATGTGGTCTATTAATAAAATAGAGAAAATTCACCTTTTGAGTTTTACACTATCATATCCTATTAATGAAATAGAGATAATTTGCCTTTTGAGATTTACACTATATCCTTTTTAATAAAATAGAAAAAATTTGCCTTTTGAGTTTTACACTATTTATTATATCTTTGGCTGAAAAAACACCACATATGTTAGGCTATTTTTAAATAACAAAGATAGGTGTTCAGTGTGTATTAACCAATTTAATACTACTTTGAAAAACGACCAAGGGAGTATTACCTATTTACTATCATATGTGCTGAATTGCAGCATTATTAGTGCTACTTTTTGCTACATAAATTTTCCTTTGATGAAAATTCGCCTTTTTAATAACTTTGATGAAAAGAAAAGTTGAAAGTTTAAAAAACTGTGGTAAAGGAGTAAAAATAATGCCCTTTATAAATATGTCTTTCAGACCCCCATTTGACAGTAAATGCTGGAAAATAGTCTAACACCCTGAGTACTTATTAGTATTGAGAAACACTCCACAATGTACTGATACCTTCCATGGACTCATTGGCAGGCTAAATAAATGGCCACTTGTGCGTTTCCGCCACCTCAGACTTGGAATTGGAATGGCTGAACTTAACTCAAAAATACACTTTTTGCCATTTTATAAATATGGTTGAGCGGTAACTGCAGCGATGTATGTCGAAAAGCGAAAAGTAGCGGTAATGCCCTTTCGCTACCGGTTATCACTGCTTTATAAATAGCGAAAAGCCCAAATTTGGCAAAAAGGCAGCGTTAAAGAAGGCAAAAAGTTTAACGATACTTTATAAATATGCCCCCTAGTCCTTATAGCTGGGGCTGTAATAATATGAAGGGAATAAATGAGGAATATATGAGGAATATTCACTCTGGCTGACAGAGGATATGGTACAAAGTTAATTTTAATAAAGCCCCAGGACCGAATGAAATAAATCCTCGGATCTTCAAAAAGCTTAGTCCAGTTTTATCTAGACCACTGTTTCTTATCTTTTCAGATTCACTTTTATCTGGTTATGTGCCACTGGATTGGATAAAAGCCAATGTAATACCAATATTCAAAAAAGGTAGTCATTCCCAGCCTGGTAAATATAGACCTGTATGCCTAACATCAGTGGTAGGGTAGGTGCTGGAAACTTTGTTACAGGATCATATCCTTGACTTTTTTTTTTGTCTCCAGAGCTTATTACAAGTAATCAGCATGGATTTATGAGAAATAGACCATGCCAGACAATTTTACTTAGATTCAGGCATAGCAGTGGATGTGGTATACTAGGATTTGCAAAAGCTTTTGATACTGTGCCACAAAGGCCACTGTATAGGACGGTTGGCCTAAAAATGTGTACATGGATATAGACTGGTGATTGGATCGCAAACAGAGAGTGGTGGTCAATGGAGCTATATCTATGTGGGCTTAAGTTCCAAGTGGAGTGCCTCAGGGTTCTGTACTGAGACCAATTCTTTTTAATCTGTTTATAAATGACTTAGAAGGGGGCATTGAGAGCAAAGTCTCTGTGTTTGCCAAGACATTAAACTATGCAGAGCTTTGGAAACTTCAAATAATGTGCAATTGCTGGAAGCAGACCTAGATAGATTATCAAAATGGGCAGCAGAATGGCAGATGAGATTTATGTTGACAAATGTATGGGGATGCAATTGGGGTTCAACAATCCACCTACACTATAAATAACTCTGTGTTAAGTGACTCTGTAATGGAAAAAGATTTGGGGATTCTGATAGATAACAGACTTAGTTGTAGCAAACAATGCCAAGCAGAAACGGCTAGAGCTAGCAAGATATTGTCTTGTATAAAGAGGTGAATAGATTCAAGAAAAGAAAAACATTATTCTCCCTCTTTTGGAATATGTGTTGCAGTTTTGGAATCCCATATACAAAAGGGACATCTTGGAAATGGAAGCAGTTCAGAGAAGGGCAACTAAAATAATAAAGGGACAAGCTAGGGTTGTTTACATTAGAGAAGCAGCATTTGCATGGGGATACGATCACTTCATATATTAATGGGTTATATAATAAACTCTCTGGTGCATTGTTTACTAATAGGTCATATCAGAGGACTCGTGGGCATCCTTTAAGATTGGAAAAAAAGAAGTTTCATCTTTTCATCAGGCTAGGAAAGGTTTCTTTACAGTGAAAATGGTGAAACTGTGGAACTCCCCTCCATCAGATGTGGTAATGGAAAGTTCACTGAATATCTTGAAAGGGGACTAGATACGTTTCTAAAACTAAAAAATATGGAGAATTACTGGTATTAATACATATACTGTAGATCTGGTTGATCCAGGCAAATTTTCCGATTGCCGTTTTTATAAGTTGTTTTTTTTTACTTCCTCTGGATCAACTGTTAGGTAGGGTTAAAAAGGAGGGTGGAAAGGTTGGACTAGATGGACCTATGTCTTTATTCAACCTCAAAAAATTACTATGTTACAACAAACTCAGAAAGAAGATGGGTTAGATGCACACTCCGGAAATCACGAGCAGGGCCGTTTTTAGGCATAGGCCACCTTGGCAAAGAACTAGTGCACCTATGTTGCACCAGGGCCCCTATTCTTCTCCCTAGCATCTCCCTGTCAGCTTCAGTTTCAGAATTGCTCTCCTTGTTCAGCTGTAATTTGTAACATTGTATTTAGTAGAGACCTGAACTCCACAAACTCTACTTAGCAACAAATGCTGAAAATGAACTGAAGGTGATGGAAGGAGGTGGGAGGATGAGCTCAGCTAATAGTACTGAGGAGAGCAGTTCTAAAATGCCAGGTAAAAGCTGCTGCAGGCTTTATAACAGTGGCAGTCCATATAACATAGATATGGGCCTAGGCACTCCTTCAGGCAATGTGCCAATATATTCCAGGTGCTGCTTCCTTCAGTCCTCTACCTAAAGGACTCCAAGCTATAGCACAAGCAGACACCTGATGAAGGAGACATAGCGTTCTCCGAAACATTGTGTTCGTGTGATGCAATAAACAGAATTTTTTCTGAGAAACAGTGTGCTCTTCCATCAACCTTTTTCTGCTTATTTTAGAACAGTGGCCCCTGTGACTAGCAGCCATGAGATCACTATCCCTGCCTCTTTCTTTCTTCCATCCAACTCTCCAATTAGAACTTAGAGTAGGTGAAGAGTGAACAATTCAATGGAGGAGACATGGAAAGCAGGTACATACTGTATATAATGTCAATGCTGGCAGCTAAAAGTGTTTAAGGGAATACTCTGCTGGCACTGAAAGTGTTAATAGCAATACTCTGGGAAAGTGCTGGCTCTGAAAGTATTAATAAGAAAGTCTGTTGGCATTGAAGGGTTAATGGTAATACTCTGCTGACACTGAAAGTGTAAATGGCAATATTATAGGGAAGTCTGGCTCTGAAGGGTTAATGGCAATACTCTGGAAAAGTGCTGGCACTGAAAGTATTATTAGTAAAGTCTGCTGGCACTGAAAGGGTTAATGGTAATGTTCTGCTGGAACTGAAAGTGCTAATGGCAATACTCTGGGGAAGACTGCTGGCACTAAAGGGTTAATGGCAATACCCTGAAAAGTGCTGGCACTGAAATTATTAATGCCAATACTCTTGGAAAATCTGCTGGCACTGAAAAAGTTAAACATCTCAGATGTCACCAAATCTCCCTGTTCTGCCCTACCCATCTGGAAACAATTTCTGGGGAGAACACTGGGGCCACATACCGCGCATCAACTGAAACCTATCCTGTTCTTCCAATCAGCATTTCATGTTCTTTCATGTTTTTTCATGTCATAAAGCACAGCAGCAGTGGACAGTGTCAGAAGGAAGAAACCCAGCTGTAGTTTGACAGGCCATGTTGTTTTTTTGTGTTCTTTTTTTGGGGGGGGGGGGCGTGTGCACATAGGTGGGAGAGCGCCTAGGGCACCAAAATGGCTAGAAACGACCCTGATGACGCGTACACACAACATCTTCAACTTCAACCAACTTTATTTAACAAATTATACAAATATACAATATGTATCAGAGAAAAAAATCCTTTCTGATTCCACGTGGCAATTGAAAGAATTGGAAGAATCCTTGTATAATATACTGTAATCAAAACCAACAGCACTAGAATAAAGAAAACAGACCCATAGAAGGTAATGGGAGATAAAAATCTTAGGAGTTCCTATTACATCTAAGGTATAAATAACAATAGTATGTAAGTGTAAGTGGCTTAGGGACCTGGGAAATTTGAAGGGTCACAAATTGAAATTTGATGGTTTACTTATTCGAATTTGAGTTTTTTTCCTTGCCAGTCATGAATCACGATCTCCTAGCCAGTTTAACAATCTGCTGAAGAAAAGCTCTAATTCCAGTGTTTTATATCCTTTTTATCTGTGGGGAACCCTTAAAATTTTTTTGTGTTGCAGGGGTTCCCCTACATAAAATAATGATTATATATTATCTTCAAAGCATCAAAATACATAATTTATACACATATAAATGATAGATCTATAAATATATCTCTATATAAAAAATGCTTTTAATTCCCTGCAGGGGATGGGTCTATAACAGTGTTTCTAAACCTTTTAATCCCTTGAAAAAATGTTAAAGGTATAAATTATAGGACATCCCTTCCCACCTATCTGTTGGAGGGCTCCCCTGCACTTGCCAATGTCCTCTCAGAGGACAAGGAGTAGCCAGAAACCTTTCATACAGGCATACAGCTCCTACTTTTCAGTTTCATGGACTTTGGACAAGCAATGCAGGAGAACCATAAGGAGCAGAAAAAAAGAGAAAAGGTAAGGATTTTTTTAAACTATACAGTGGGGCCAGTAGTGGGTTAAAATTTAGTTTTGGGGGTGGACGTGCCCATTAATATCTCAGGGAACCCTAACATAAAAACATTATATACTTATTTTTATTTATCTCCCAGACATCAATACAGCAAAAACATAATTCATACAAATATAGAATATTGCTAAATATATAGTAAAATATCTGTATTTATCACAATCCTGGATCCCTACAATTTCTGTCAATCTCTTGAGGCCCCCCTTGTGCCTGGACACTGATTTTTTATACCCAGGGTGTTGGCACTGATGTTGTTGGTCATTTTAGGTCATGTCAATTCCCAGTTCCACAAGATCTGAGTGGTCCGTCAGAACAGTCTTTGAATTAGACCCGAACTTCATCTTTACACTAAAACAAGAAATGGTTTATATTTTCTTGGTATCTTAAATCCAGGTAATACTCAGTCCATAGGACACTCAGTAGAGTGTCAAGAGGATTTTACTGAAAACGCCCCCTTTGATTACTGACTGCACCAACAGTGTGCAAGTGTATGGCGTTACAGATGTTTCTAAAATGTGGGACATTTCCTACTTCAGATAAGTTTGTCTTCATCAAATTCTTCTAGCAACGCACTTTAAGCTTGGTCTGAATAAATAAAGTGCTTCAAATAATGTAACATCTCGGTTTTGCAGTCCTTAGCCATTTGTGACTCACCAGTTATTTGTTTATATTAAATATAACTCACTTTTATATGTCTAATGTGACAGTGTGGCAGAAAGTGGCCATCGTGTGAAACAGTAATGTTAATACAGAAATGTGACCATTTTTTTGTTTTGCATTTTTTGTTAGTTAAAATTAACCTTCTTGTTGCTTTAGTGTTTCTGTTTCTGTGCTGCAACATAAAATAATGATTAAAGGGACAACATGGTAAACGCAAGGGTGATTAAAATTATTTGTATCTTAGCAACCAGAAATGGATGTTGTTTTGTCAAATCTGTAAAGTTTGCCACCACAGTAGAAAGGTGAACGCATTACACAGTGAAGTCTGTCTCTGAAAGATAAATGCTGCTTTCTTCTGCTTCCTTTTTCCTTCACTCTACCTTATTCACTCACGCGTGCTACTTAAAAACCCATAACTGGATTGCTTTCAGATTTGTTTAGTTTTTGTTGGTTAAAACTTCTCCCTAGACAATCTGGGAGATTTGTCTCAAATGAATTTAAAACTGAGACTTCTGACATAAATTAATTTATTATATATACTAGTAATAAGTATTTTAGCATATACTGTATATGTATTTGGTTTGCTTTTTAACTTCTAGGGTGCAAATATTTGTTGCTTTACCCATTAAAATTAAGTTGAGTTTTAAAGCATTCTTACATTAAGTACAAGTTTAGCTAATCTAGATCCACATTGTATGAGAAACTTTTATGCTGTATTTAGAGCTTTAAAGATTTCCACCGCTCAAATGAAAAATTAGATATAACCCCCCTAAAACTGCAATATAAACCAGAGGGATATCAGACTAACCTCAAATTCTGCCTGATGTTCTGCTACCCCACAGTCTCCTGGGTGTGACTGATGACTTCACAGTGAATGCTATTCCTTTAGTTGCCTCCTCTTAGTAGTTTTTAAGGTAATTTGCCCATATATATATATATTTTTTAAGTGGTAAACATGAACTTTAAGTTTTTTAACTTACCAAAGACAGATTAGGCGAGTTAAAGCAGTTTACACTGGAGAAGCAGCAATTGTACAGGGATATGATCACTTTATATAAATATATTGATGTACCATAGAATAAACTCTCTAGGGCGTTGTTCGCTAATGGGTCATTTCAGAAGACTTGAAAACTATTCCTTTTAATTTATAGATTTAAGATTAAGGAACTATGCCTTACCTACCGTTCTAAAATCAATTGACCAGGAGCCACAGATGAAGATAGAAGATATTTACCTTACACGCGATCAGTGATAGGTCCCGACTGCTTCCTGGTTCAGATTAACTATAGCGTATGCACGACAATGTTAGATAACCTCACGATCGGGTAAGTACCTTACCTTGGTTCCAGGCTCCTGAACATTTTATTGAAAAACGGGAGGTAAGACTGAGTGGAAAAATGTTTTTTCTACCAGTGGAGATATCCTTTAAGATCAGGGACGGCTTTTTATATGGGCGACCTGTGCGACAGGTTGCATTACCAGGGGGGCGCCAGCCGGGTGTCTTAGGTTACAGACCTTTAGGTCAAAGTTGTGCATCACTGCCACAGCCCCCCCAAGTCTGCAGATCAAGTATATGTATCAACATCACCCCACATACAACACACGTAAGAATTAAGATGTCTGCATGCTGTTCTGTCTGTGCATTTAGTGTGTTACGTGTTACGTAATGTACACGATATATACAAGCATGCACTGAAGATACTGAAAGAAAGTAAGCGCAGCTGGGGGACTTTATTTGAAGCAGGACAAGGAAAGCAGCATTCAACACCGTATTGTGTGTGCCTAGAGGGGGTTGTTTTGGAGGGGGTGGTAGTTGCCAGTAACAAATCTTGCACAGGGTGCTATTAATCCTAAGGCGAGCCCTGTTTAAGAATAGACGTTTCCAGCAGACGTGGTTATGGCAAGTTTATTAAATAGCTTCAAAAGTGGTCAGAGTACGCTTTTAAAATTCAAAAAGTATAGTAATCAAAAGTATAGTGGATCAAAAGTATAGTCATTTTTGATCCAGGGATCAACTGTTAGGTATGGCTCATGAGTAGACTAAAAAGGTTGGACTAGATGGACATATGTCTTTATTTAACCTAAAATACTATGTTACTCTGAAGTTCACTACCTCTAATGGGGGTAACATGTCCACCCCCAAAATTATAATTTAACCCACTAGTGTAGAAAAATCCTTACCTTACATCCCAGATCCAAATGGCTACCCTGCAATACTCCAAAGTCCAGAAAACTGGCCACCAGGAGCCTAGCAGAGGGGGAAATTGTTTCCGCCTCTGAAGCTTCCTCTGAGAGGTTTGTGACATGCTCTGAGCAGCCCTCCCTCTCCCTCCTGTTTTGGTCTCCCTCTCCCTAGTGTAAATCCCTTTTAATATGTTATAGGTATTCTCCCCCAGCCCTAACCGCATTAATATTATTTGCAGAAAGTCTATCCTCCACCGTTCTGAACTGCTGGCAGCCTCGTCCGTGATTGGCTGAGAGGCAGCCAATCACGGACACGGCTGCCGGTCCAGCCTCGCCCGTGATTGGCTGAGAGGCAGCCAATCACGGACACGGCTGCCGGTCCAGCCCCCTGCTTGCAGTTCCATGCAAGCAGAGAGCCGGGCAGTGCAGTGGAGGATAGAGGGAAGGTAAGTAACTATCGCAGGAGTTTCTGCAAATAATATTAATGCGGTTGGGGCTAGGGGATCAATACCTATAACATATTAAAAGTTTATTTAAAGGGTGGACATGCCCTTTAAACTTCAGACATTGTGACTGATGCAATAAGGTGCAAAAAAGACCATATAAGAAATCTGCAGCAACCAATCTGAAGTTATCTAACTGAAATAACCTAGTAAAATGCTAACATCCAATTGACTGCTGCAAATTAACATCTAATTGGTTGTTGCTAATTAATAGCACAGGCAAACTATTGCACCTTAGATTGTGTCAGCCCCATTGAATCATTACCCAGATATGTCTTATGCCAGTCATTGTGATGCTACCCTGTTAAGTAATAATGGTAAAGCACCAACTCACTTGCTATATTTCAACAAAAAGCTTCTCCTGTATTACAGCATGCAGACTAATATCTATACCGTATGCAATACCCTAGCAAACCTACTATAACAATATGCTTTGCAGTAAAGTAATGATCAAATGCCAGTAGTGGGAGAAAGCAGTAAGCCCACGCCACTATATACTGCACATACAGAATAGAACTACAGATCTGTCACATAGAACAGATTCTTTAATGCTAGATATTCTTTGCCTGTCAGCTCATTGTATGAAGACTAGTTCATTCGAATTATCCAATCTGCTAAAAGTTATCAGAAGGAGCTGACACAAGAAGCAGTATAAACTCTCTGACAGTGGGCACAGAAAACAAATAGCTGATCTGACAGCACACATATGCCTAATGGCGATTCTTAGTGCAAACTGTCAGAATCCTTTTCAAAGTTCCAACAATGTAGAGAATCTTACTTTATGGAATTTAAAGGAGAAACACATAAATGTTTAAAAAAACAACAACCAAAAAACAACACAATAACCGTATTTTAGCCCACGTACAATCAAGTAGAGGTAGTTCTGCACAAACTTCCATTTAGAGGAAAATGAGCATCACTTCAGTCAGCAGCCATTTTGATTTCCTGGGGATAAGAGCAAACCCAGTTTACAGCGTAACGAATTGAAAAAATCAACACTATAACACACCAGTGAACACAGATCATTTTGTTTGTGCATTACACAACAGTGATCCATTACAAACCAGTCAATTGTTTGGGCATAGCCCTTTTAATGCTGGCCATATACCTAAGATAAATTTAATAGGCAAACTTACCTCCTGACATTCCTTTGAAATTCCCTATTATGTCACATTTATTTGCAATTTGTCACATGATCATCGTGGGAGCGTTGAGCGGAAAGATTTCTAGTGAAATAGTTTAGAAGGCCATAACATGCCAGGGACTTGTGAACAATATCCTAATACCAAATTGCTAAAGTTGCTGCATATTCCCTCCACATAATTAATACACTGCTAATGGTAGTGCATATATTTTCTAACAAAATGCTCACATTCTCTCACACAATACAGGCCTCCAATCCCCCCCCCCCCCCCCAACTTTCTAAATAGACATGTTGGACATAAAATGAATGCAACATTAGAAGATTGGAAGTGTGCTTAATTAATAAGAATGCTTAAATGATGAACTGGACATTGCATATGCCATGAGTGAATGTGCCAGAACCACTGAGGCGCAAACAATGCTGCCAAAGTATTCCTTAGTACTGTTGATATTTACAAGGTGTCAACTTTCCCTGAAACTGCTCTTTGTTCTAGATAAGAATTAATAGCCAGTGTTAATACTTATTAATTTCAATTGGCACCTGCTCCAAATAAACATTTACCTTTAAAGGAACATTCTTGCCTCAGTGAGTGACAATCAAATTGAATCACCAAAGTATTTTTCACTTTCAGTCTACAAAGTACCAAAGTGTTCTGGGAGTTGACCAATAGGAAGACATACTCTGTAAGATGGCTGCATCACCATAGAGGTTGGTTTTGTATGTATTTTATTTCTTATAAAGCACTACATATTCCGCAGTGCTTTAAAATTATTTACTCAATTCACATCAGGCCCTGCCCCGAAGAGCTTACAATCTAATCACTATGTTTTTATGATTATGGGGGAAACCAGAGTGCCTGGAGGAAACCCACACAAGGGGAGAACATACAAACTCCTTGCAGATGTGTCCTAGGGTGGAGTCTGACTCAGGACTTTAGTGCTGCAACGCATCAGTGCTAACCACTGAGCCACCATGCTGCCCATGTTTTGAGGGTTTAGTTGTCCTTTAAATATAATTATTCTGTGCTTGAATGCATCTTCCTGCAGAGTTTAGAACTATGGAAGCATCCTGTTCTCCTACCTCTCGTGCAACTCGTTAAACAACTACAACACAGTTTCTTTTAGACAACATTGTAGCAAGAATTTTTACCCCCCAATTCTGAATTTTTATTGGTGGTAGTTATATTCACATATACAACAATATTAACCTTTCCATTATACCACAGAATTATTTATAAAGTAAATAAAATAATTTAAAATAAGAAAAAAAACCAGAACAAAATACATTGTGCACCTTAATTTTTAGGTAAATTTTAAATTGGAGGGAGATTTGGGGAGGATAATAAAGGACAGGGTGGGGAAAGATGGGTAGAAAGGGCCAAGTTAACCAAGGGGCCCACTCGCCTTCGAATTAAGAGTGTTAAACTTAAGGAGTTAGTATCAATAGACTACCTTATATACATGGTGTACCCTTCAATATATCCCTAGACATTGATCATAAAAGGGATTTGTACTAGGCTGTCCATGTCTTTAGAAAGCTTTTTCTCTATGGTAGAGAGAGGCTGTCAGCTCCTCCATTCGCATTATATGGTTCATTTCTCAAATCCAGTCACTTAGCGGAGGTCTTCCACCAGTAACAGGGTAATACAGCTCTGCCTGCTATGAGGAAAAAAAGGCATGCAAAAGAATGTTTTCTGAAGTTAGTTGGTTATACAGAGATGATGTTGTTCCAGAAGTTTTGTATTGATAGGTAGGGGAACCATATGTGGGCATGTGTGCCAACATCTTGGTAGCTCCTCCAGCATGTCACTGGGGTTTGTGGGTAATTTTGTGGAGAACAGCTGTATCAGAAGAAAAGCACCTTCTCATTGCTCTTTGGTAAAAGCTTGAAGTAGTTCATGTTCCCTCTTAGTTGCAAAAGGTGAGGATGCATCTTGTAGTATCCTATGAACATGAGAGAGGGTATGGCTTGGGGGTGAAGAAAGGGATCATACTTTTTTTTTAATGAAGGTTTTGGACAATTCTGCAGTTGTATCAAGAAGTTTAGTCAGCTGATGTATTCCTCCCGAGTTTGCTGTTTAGCTGCTGTACAATAATTGATTTTTGCAATACGAGGACGCATCCTCCTTGGGCACTTGGTGGGAATTTGGGGTTGTGTAAAATCGGTGTTCTATAACTAGGTGTGCCCATTAGGTGGAGTTGGGATTTCACAAGGTCTCAATTTTAGAACAGAAGATACAAAAGGTCTAGATGAAGGCACCAAAGGTCTGTCAGAGGAGGGTGCCACGGGATAAGTTAAAATAGCATGTACTCCCCCTCTAACCTAAAGTTTAACCTTAGAATACTTACCCTCCCAGGGTTTAAAATGGTTTCCGTGGCTTCTAAATATGCTTACCAGGACTTGTTCTCTTGCCTCTCTTCTGCTTTTCTGTGCACCAGCAGAAGGGGCCAGACTTGTAGTGGTGCCAGTGATTTTCCAAGACATTGTGCCCTTGGGGGGTAATTAGTCTAAGGTTAAAGTTTAGTTTGGGGAGTGGACATGCCCTTTAAGATGGAACAGGTTTCACAGTAGGCTTACTTATCTTTAGATATAGTTATAGGTCCAGTCCAAGATGTGAGTTAAGACAGCAGCTGAGTGAAATTTTAGCATGTCCTGTAAATTTAGACTGCCTTTCTTTTCTGCGGGAAAAAGTTATGTATTTGATTCTATGATTGCCTCCCCGCCATATGAAATTTACACTTTTGTTTTGTGGTGTATGTCATTTTGTACACATCCTATAACATGCTAGCATCCTAAATTTCTACTACATGCATTAACTCCTTGCATTTTATTTGCTGTCCAACTCTTGCTAAATCTTAGCTCTTACAGATCTAGTTCATAGAATGGATTAAGGTTAAGATTAAAAGGTTAAGTAGTCTCAGGGACACTGCCAAATTCCTTAAACTATAGTAATCTTGGATTATGCATCAAAAACATAGATCTTTTCTGACTGTCTGAGTAAACCCTGGGATACTGGGTAACAGGCTCTGTTTGGGTCAATTCTTCTATTTAAA
Source organism: Hymenochirus boettgeri (assembly GCA_019447015.1). NCBI lineage: Eukaryota > Metazoa > Chordata > Amphibia > Anura > Pipidae > Hymenochirus > Hymenochirus boettgeri. The sequence goes on along the minus strand of CM033475.1, from coordinate 46,047,533 downwards.
GCTGTTCTGCTGAGCTATTAATATCAGTAAAAAAACAGGTTTTTTTTGGTGCACCTTTGGTATGAAGAGACCCATCTTTCTACAAATTGTTCTTGGCACGAGGCAGATTTAACCATACCTGTGTGAAGACAGATATTGTTTATGTGCAGAGAATATTGATGAATTTTAAAGGTTAACTGTGGTCTCAAATTCTTCCAAACTAGTAAGAATTATATAAAAAGCCTTCCATCACACACTCAAGATAAAACCTAAATCACATCTCTAGATAAAATTTGTGAGTAGTTATTGCTGGAAAGGTTCAGCAATGTAACTTCCTGGTTGAACTCCTTCTGTTTTTAGCAATGTGACTAGCTTGTAGTCACGTGACCAGCCTGTCTGCATTAATAGGCTCCCCATCTCAACTGTCAATTTTTTCCTCAGGTACTACCTGGTTTCCCCAGCAATAAGTCTTAACTGAGCATGCTTCTCCCCCCGGGGGAAAAGGGCCGGCAGAGGTCAGGTGAAGTCACTCAACCTACTGGAAGCAGGATGTTTGAACATTCGCCCCAATGTAGTTTCTCACAGGCTCCAGCCAGAGATGTGATTGTTGGCTCAGTGTAAAGGATATACTGCAGGCTTTTATTTAAAGGGGAAGTTCAGTGCAAATACATGTGCTTTTCAGAAAAAAGAACAGTATTTTTTTATCCCAATGACCTTAATCTGCCAATTCAGCATTTTGTCTGTGTATAAATAACTGCAACCGAAATACTGACTTCCTGTTTGCAGGACCCCTAGTAGAGACCGTTATGGTCTTGCCCATGACCCAGCGCCTGGGTTGATTCAGTTGCTCAGTAGAGATCTGAGCATGTTTGACCCATCCAACAGCCAATCTGTAGAAATTACTGTTAGGAACATTCCAAGAAAGTGGTGCATCCTGGGAAGAAGTAGGGCCGTTAGAACATGACATGTCAGCTCACTAATGTCAACAGCAGGGAACAGCAAAGGGTATGAAATCAAGTGATTTTTCAAAATATGTAGAATAACTAAGAAGGCATTACACAAACTAACAATTTAACAAATATTAATAATTTCCACTGAACTGTCCCTTTAGCCCTAACTTGTTTTGAGACCACAGTTGCCCTTTAATACTGCCTAAAAATTACTGTTGCACATCACTGCGGCAAAAATAACGTTTTCGCCATATTTATAAAGGCAATAGTTTAAACTCCCTTTGCGGCAATGGGAGCCGAAACCCGACGTATGGAGCAGGGGGCTGCTTGGAAAGGATCAACCGCCGCATGACCCCTTCGCAGCCCTGAGAAGGGCCTTTGGGGCTTAAGGGGTAACGCAGCTCAAACCAGTATGGGCTGCGGGACCCCCTAAGCCCCAAAGGGCCCTTGTAAGTGCTGCAAAGGCCCTGATAGGGCCGTGGAGGGGGTTCCTGTTCAAGCTGCGGGACCCCTTAAGCCCCAAAAGGTTCTTGTCAGAGCCCCCGCTGGAGGGTCACTCCCTTCCCCTCGAGAGTACGGGACGCGTTAGCTTATTGCGGCCAGGTTTCGCCCTTCATTAAATCGCGTTAATAGCGGTTTTGCCGAAAACGGCGGGAAACTTGGCCGCGAAAAGTTATTGGCCATTTATAAATATGCCCCTTTGTATTTACATTGTGTATAGGATCATAGTATATCCTTAATTCATATCTTCAATTCTGCTCAATACAGCACTCTGTACTTTGTATCCACAAAAGTCGAACATAGACAATACTAGGAGAGACTTGCTTGTGGCACCAAAATGGCCAGAACCAGACCTTGATGCACTTACCTATAAAAATGGTTTGTTTTGGAGCGTTTTGTAAAACATACCCTTAAAGGCCACCATCATTTGGGTGTGCAGGATCCTGTCTCACTAGTATTCTCGAGCTCCATCAGGTTGGATGGGAAGCATTGGTGCACAGCCATTCTAAGATCTCTCCAGAGATGAAGCGTTGGTGCACAGCCATTTTAAGATCTCCAGAGATGTTCAATTGGATTCAAGTCTGGGCTCTGGCTGGGCTATTCAAGGACATTGAGAGAGTTGTCCTGAAGCCAACTCTTGGATACCTTGGCTGTGTGCTTAGGGTTGTTATCCTGCTAAAAGATGAACCGTTGCCCCAGTCTGAGTTCAAGAGCACTCTGCTTTGTCATAAGGCAGGAAATATTACCTACAGGAAAAGTAGAGGATTAAAGAGAGGGGTGATAATCTTCAAAATAAATATTTAATTTTTAAAATGGTTTCATTTGTAAGGTTCCTGGGGATGGCACAAGTTAATTCATGATAGCATTGTTTTTTTTATAGGTGTATCAAGCTATAAATCCATCAAGTATAGCTTCTTTAGCAAACTAAGGAAATACCCATGCCTAACTAGGGATTAGGGGTTCAGAGACCCCCTTAACCACTAGGTCCTCACCAGTGTTCTCTCTACACATTCCATGACAAGATGTTAAATTATAAAACAAAATTATACAGTGCATCCAGAAAGGATTCACAGCTCATCACTTTTTCCACATTTTGTTATGTTACAGTCTTATTCCAAAATGGATTAAATTAATTTTCCCCCTCAGAAGTATATTTGAGTATTAAGGTTACTTTCATACAATTGGCAAAAGCTCAAAGTTTCCCGATGAGGTCCCTGATAGCATTTCTCTAGTGGTGTACACTAGTGTGTACGAGGCTTAAAGGGCAACTAAAGCCACAGAACAACACTGAACCAGAAGGCAGAACACCTTGATATAAACCCAGTAATCTTTGTCTTACCTCTCATTTTGATACAGGCGCTGGGAAATTTACCTAAATAACATAACGTTTGTGCTATACTTCTCAGCATTCTAGTATCAGACAGTTTGGTCAACGACCATTATGTTCTGCACATGCTCAGTCCTTCGCTATGGCAGAAACTTGTTACAGTTGGTCACACCCATTAATAAGCTCTAGCCAATCCTTTTACAGGACAGATAAAGCAAGAAAGCATGTAACGGAGGTCAGGAGGTGTGGTCTGACACTGCACATACACACAGATACTTCATCCAGTTCTTAACAGGCTTTTGATTTACTTAACAGAGTTTACTAAAGTGGCATTTTATAATTTATTGGTGTTTTTAGGGGGGGTGTTTTCAGATTCTGGATTATATAAAATTGGGTTTAGTTTTCCTTTAAGATAGATAAATGTGTGATAATAGAAATATGAAATCTTAGGCGGGCCCCAACACCCCAGTTAAACTGACCAATGGTAACAGAACTCCACACATTCTAGTGCACTTCTCTAAAACACACTTGGTAACTTCCAACAGTGGGAAACAGTGCAGGGAATTGTATTTTGTCAAACACCTGTAAAGACCATCCCTGCCTTATAGATGTGTCTGCCTCCTGATAACAACGATGTGTGAGAGTCTCTGTAACCCATTCCAAACGCCAACTGCTGTCTTTCTCCACACCCGGAAATCTATTTCCGTATTACCATGGTTACTCCCCGTTACAGTTGGGGAGAGTCACAAGCCGTGACCACGCCTCAACGCCGAAGTATTTTTAAGCTGTTGGATCGTTGACGTAAAAGACACGCCCCCTTTGAAATCCCGCCTACCCTGCGCCGTCGTGTGGGCGGGATCATGTGGCGGGAGGAGCGGATGGATATGTGTGTGTGTTTTTGTATAGTTCTGCCGGCGCGCTCGCGCGGGCTCCCTTCAGAAAATGGCGGCGAGTGTGTGTCAGAGCCAGCAATGTTCCATCGAGAGGCGCGGTTTTCGGCAAGAACTTGATTCGTGGCGCCACAAGCTCATTCACTGTGTAGGTAAGCTTCATTTCCTTATGGGCGCGCTCGGGTTGTCGGTCCGCTAGGGGAACCCTATTAGTTAGACCCCGGAACAGAGAATAGTTTTATTTACTGAACTTTCATTGCTTCTACGTAGTTTTCCCATGGAACATGCGAGATATAAAGTTACTGACGCGCCCGTGTTCACCTGTTTCTACAGTTCATGGAGAAGCAAGTCGCCGGATTTAACATCGCGCGCTCCCTGCCAGTGCTCGCGCCCGCGGATGGGAAGTCGCGTCCCCGATCATAATTTACCTTGGCGCATGCGCACAGCCTCATTTCGGCGCCTCCCGTGTTATGTTAACACCCGCGCGGACTAGAAAAACGGGGAACGGTCGCCCTAAAGATTAACATAGATTGTGATTTATATCTCTAATCCGTGGGGTTTTATTTCTAAGTAATTTCTATAAATAGGTAATATTAGTCAAGTTCTGAGTTTATTGACCGCTTATTGGTTAAACCAACTGAATGACAGGACCCGTTCCCCCGTTAGGATTTAACGTAATGTACTGTCAAAATGGAAGGACCCGCAACGAGCCACCCTATTGCAGCGCTGGCCCCGCCCCTTGCCCCCACTGTTGCTGGGAGTTTTACATTCTATTCTGTAGATAAGGAAGCGGTTCATCACATGGACACGCCCCTCTGCGCGCGCGCCCCTCTTCGGCTCGCGCTCGCGTGCTTCCTCCCCCCACACCAGGTTCCTAATCACACCCACCCCCACTCACACCCCCTTCCAAAATCATATTTTTTTAATTCCGAATGTGCAGTTTTGTAGCATAAAGTCAATGACTTCGTAATTATGGGGGTGTCAACCATAGTGAACCGGGTGTGAGAATGAATTTGATGTTTTTTTGAGCGGCCGATCTCATTCTTTCCATACGATCTGCCCCTTTTTTTTGAGGATTCCAACGTGCAGTTATTGGAAATGATTGTGTATGTATCTTTTCTATGTCTATATTGTGTAACATTGTGTAGTCCACATCTGTGTGCAGCTGAACAAATGCCCATATATATATAGTTATATTGTGGGACAAGCTCTATTGCATGACTGTTTTATAGCCTGTGTTCTAGAAAGTGACCATCTGCATCATTTTAACTTACAAACTGGATTTTAGAGCATTTGGTAGGCTCAATTTGTGCCAAGCTTCTCTGTAAAAACAATAATGGGGTTAGGTAGGTTATTTGGTGGGGTGGGGTGAACAAACAATGGCATATAAATAAGCATATCCCAATGTGAAGCTTTGTAAAGGGAGATGTGTCCAAACCACAGCCTTTCTAAACTGTGGAACCCTGCCCCTTGTGGCTGTCAGGGGCTACTGGGAGTTATGAATCAGCACTTGGAAGGGGCTTGTTGGTTGGACTTACATGGTAGAAGGTATAGGTGAACGTGAAGGGCATTTTTGTATAGTTTTTAGGTAATTGCTTCCAGCAGGCAATTTTCTATTTACAGCTCAGGTTCAAAGATCATTTCTAATCAGCCTTTTTTTTTTTTTTGGGCTGCGTTCAATTTGCAACTATAATATTTTTGGGTGTGTTTTTGCTGTTTGCTTAATTAAAGAAACTCGATGCTCTGCTCTTCTCCCCCTCCCATCTTTCTGCAAACACTTTTTGTCCCTTGAATGGAGGGCTGGGAGGGGGTGAGGCTGAGGAGAGGGAGGGGGTGAGGGGGCCTTAGGCCTAGCTCAGCTTGTTTGCGGATTGCTGTCCTTTCCTATGGAACCTTTCTTGCACGATGTGATCAACGGCCGTCTACCAGATCAGTTTGACCAATGAATGAAATAATGAAATCTTTTGGTGACACCAGATTGCTGGGTAATGGGTAAGGAGCAAATTAAAAAAACTTCCATTAGTTTTTTTTTTTTGGGGGGGGGGGGGGTCCTAAACAATATCTCAAAGATAGTTTTTCTCCCCTTTCAAAATTTCAAATTTGCCTAAATTTAAAACCTTAACAAAAAGGCATGTAAACACTCCAGAGAAAAAAGTCTTAAGTTTCCGGTTTTGTTTTTAAGAACAGAAATCAATTGCAGCCCCATCTTTACTTGTTTTCCCCTTTGCTATTGTTCTGATGCATCAACTTGTTTCTCATGGAGATTGAGTGCTTTGAAAATAGGTTTTTGTATTTGGGGTTAAAAAGGAAAAAACGTTGCATGTTAAATTCTAGGTGTTGTATATTCTTAAACATTTAAGCAAAGAAGGGAGTTGTTTCATATGTTTCAGTTTTGTTTTGAGTTCAGGTTTTCTTGACAAATCCACCTCCACCTGGGATCAATTTCTTGTGCCAAAGCACTGCATGACTTAATTTTAGCAAATCTTATTATGTAAATTGTACTTTCTGGTATTCATTTAAATGCAATACCATGCTGTGATTACATGTCTTTGTCCTTCCTTTAATTAGAAAATGGTTTTTTTTTCTCTATTGTGATATTTAGTAGGTTAGCAAAATGTAATAATGATAAATATGGAATTAAAGATTAGGAAAATATTTTCTTACATTTTCCTATTCTATATGATCTACATCTTTAACTAAAATATCTTTGTACATTGTACTGTTTTACAGATATTAATTTGCACACTTTTGTTACAAAATATTTTCACTTGTGATGTTAAATTTACTCTTGCAGTTTACTAACTTATTGAAAATTTTACAGTTGTGTAAAACCTTTTTTTTTACATTTCTTTTAAGGCCAGTCAAGTGATGCATTTAAAACTGTTCACATCTTTTTTTGAATATAAATTCAGTTTTGTGGTCTTTTTTTACCCCACCTAGCTTACTGTCTAGAAATGTGTTAGAGTATTCCTATTTTATAGGATTTGAAACAGCTATTGATTATTGAACATTATGGAAATAGACAAAATGAATAGTATAGTCACACTTGACTGAAGTGTTTAAATGACTGCACTTTGTATTTTTGAGTGTCGTACAAGAAATGCTGTCAATTATGCCTATAACTAAAAATGCAATTTTTTAATTTAAGAAGTTCTTCTGCTTTTATTTGGATTTCCATTTCCTGGCATAAACTAGTTTATGGCTTTTAAACATACATTTTGTTTTGCTTTATCCCTTATAATTCTTGATCCTTTGCCAGAATCAGAGATGTTCTTCTCATAAAACATATTGCTAAATCAATGATCCTTAAGGGTAAGGCTCCAATGCACCGCTCCAAAAATCGCATTACGATTTTTGGAATAGGATGCGCGATTTTGCATGGTCAAAATGCAGAGCAGATAGTGGGGTATGGAGGCAATTATGTAATTATGGTGCCCATGTGATGTGCCAATCAGATGCATCCCAGCCATTTAGTGCATCGTGTGACCTATCCCTTAGGTCAGAAGCTTATTTATATGTGTGCTGTGACAGTTGCATATAATTTAGACTAGCCATTTTTTTTAGCTAAAATCTTTGACTTAATAAAAAAAAAGAGATCTCTAAAAAAAATGTCAGCCTAAGTAAACAGTTGGTCTTAATTTAAAGGGCTTGTCCACCCCCAAAACTAAGATTTAACTCACTACTTGCCCTACTGTGTAGTTAAAAAAATCTTTACCTTACATCTCTGCTCCTTATGGTTTTCCTGCAGTACTTGTCCAAAGTCCAGGAAACTGAAGAGTAAGAGCTGTCTTCCTGCCAAAAGGTTTATGGCTCCTGTCTTGCCTCAGTGAGGCATTATGACATGTGCAGAAGAGTCCTGCCCACCCACCAGATCCCTCTCTGGCTGCCCTTCACCTAGCACAAAACCATTTTGCTGTAGTGTAGGCTACCCCTGTCCATCCCCAACCATCGTGTCAGATTGTTAAAAAAAAAAAAGAAGCAGAACTATATTTACAACCCTTCTCACCCGTGGTGCTCTCAGTTGACTGCAACTGCATTTGATTGTCCGTCTCTCAGCCAATCAGAGGTGGCTGCTGGTCCGGCCCCTGTTTGCAAGTTTCAGCAAGCAATGAACTGACTCGGAGCCCCACAGGAGCGAGGGGCTGTAAGTAGACTTTGGATTCTTTTTTTGACAATCTGACATAGCGGTTGGGGGTGAGCAGGAATGCCCTTCAAGATACCACAAGTTGTTCTGCAGGGTGGAGATGACCTTTAAAGGTATCACATGATATTGTATTAGCACTGCAGAACTTTTTGCCAGTTTAAAATCGGAAAGTTTGTTAAATAAGCAACAAACCGGAAATGTCTATTGTATACTTGTTAGGTCTTTAACCATGATTGTGTTGAAACCAGTAATATATAAATAGAAGCTATTGACAATATCTTTATTAAGGAAATCTTAATGGATCCGGTAGACTGATTGGAATACTCCAAAAAACAAGTAAGGCAACTTAAAAGCAACTGACACATATCTATATAGTAACTCAAGTATCACATGTATTTTAGCCTAAACTTCATCTTTAGTGGTCACCAGTGAAATGAAAAAGTGTATGTAAATCACCCCCCAAAACCCACAACTGCAATAGTTACCTGAAAAATGTTAGTCTTTCTTAAACAATTTGCTTGGCATTCTGTTACCTCTGTCTGCTTCCTGGTTCTTCCAGTTAGCTGTTGTCAGTCATGAATGTAACAGATGACATTACAGCCAATGACTGAATTGCCCAAGCTGTCTCCTCTGAGCATGTAAAATCTTGTTAGAAAAAAAAAAAACTTGGGGAGGAGGTAAGCATAGCAATTAATCCCTATGTCTGTCAGATTTGTAACTAATACAGTTGTGGGTTTTGGGGGGGGATTTTAACTCAATACAATATTTCATTTGACGGGTGACCATTAAAGATGACATCCAGGCTTAAATACATTTATTATTTGAGTTATTATATAGTTATGTCAGTTGCTTCTCAAGTTGCCTCGTATTTTTGCACATCCTCAGTAGGTTACTGTACTTTTGACTGAACCCTGCCACAGCCCATCTTTTATATGTAATTAAGCATATTTGCTCTGTAGGAAAGTAGAGCAAACTTTCATATAGTAGTTGCACCCAACCTTTTATACAAAGCATTGTTTTTTGTTCATATAATCATAAATAAACACCTATTCTTAATGTATGCACTTACGGATACAATCAAATTGGGCCCTGAAACGTGCATTGATGGTCTTTTGTGTTATTTTGGCCAATTATAGTCAAATATGCCAGAGGAATGCCCCCACCAGTAGTCCCCTATTGATGAATGCCAGCTCAATTGTCCCAATCAAGTTTGCTCAGTTCCACATATTGCTCCAATATTGCTCCAATTGCTGGCAATACTTAGTCATAAATCACATAGTGTGTAATTGTAAATGACAATTAAAGGAGAACTATAGAGTTAAATTGTACTTCTTCTCTCTCTTCCCTTTTGATGTACCCAGGGTGAGATCCTTAAACTCTTGGAGTAGATAATAATAAATTAAAACAAAAAGGTGGCCATATACTACCTCGCCATTACACAGATTCAACATTTGATCCAAGATGAATATCAAACCTATTGTAATGTCGAGTAGAGCAGCAGTTTTACCTGCCGATATTCCTGCGTTGTTCAGTTTGCATTTATAATTAATTTATATTACAATTGTAATAATCAGGACAGATGGTTGTCGGGAAGTAAGTTTGTAGTGTATGACCAGCTTAACTCCAATCTGGCTTAATTCCAATCTGGCCATTCCCTGGACAGACTGGCCACACTATGGGATAATGCACTCTGCTCAGTGGAGAGGCGGAGCAGGAGTGCATCATCAAGCTTTAGTTTCAGGTATTACATTATTTTGTTTGTTCCTGGGGTACAATTAAAGGGGAGTGGTTAGTTTACCTCTATAATTCTCTTATAAGAAATATAATGAACCCCATGGTGATAATATGGACTGAATAATAAAATTTGTCAACATCTGTAACTACATGCTAAATCAATCGCAGATACCTCCTATCAGTAAACATTGAATGCCGGTGTTCAACAGGTAATAGCATGCTCTTCATGCAAATTCAAAATCTGTATTTTGCATTATAAATAAACTGTTCTTTAAAGGAGGGTTGTGATCTCAAATGTTTTGTTCTGCCTATTAATACAAGGTATTACTTAAGAGATTCCAAACCAAAAATACACCTGTCAGTAACTCTTTCAGCACACTGAGCATTGCAGTTATTGTTTCATTTTTACTTCCTCCTTCGCCTAGAATAGGGTTATACAAAGTTGTTAGGAAAGCTTCTTACGGCCTCCCTTAGTTAACCAAACATGCAATGGTTTTTACTTACTCGCAAAGTTCAAACTTTACTTAGAAATAACTTTAAAAGGTCACACCCCTAAAAACCCTTTTCTTTCCCCTAAATCTCCAATTCTTTAAGAGTCCGGAGCAAGTATTCCTACTTCTCATTCTGCTTTAGCTTAAATATAATAAGCTTTAAAACTTTGGTCAGTAAGTACTTGCAGCTTTCAGTCTCCCTGGCTGAATTCAAAGAAACATATTGTTACAAAAATTTCAGGTGCTCCTGTGACTGCTGACACTTAATATTTGTTACACTAGTTTTTCTTTTAAAAGGTGACTGTGATCCAAAAATGACTAGGTAAATTGACAGGAATTGCTTTCCTGAGGATTTTTTTTCAATTTACTTTCATTATTTATTTTACATAGTTTTGAAAATATTTACATTTATATGTGTGATATGGTTGCAGCATCACCAGATCCCCTGCACTTCCTGCTTCCTGCACTGAAACCATGTGACAGTCCCTCCTCCGTGTTTCCTCCTCCTCGTGGGCCCCCATGCCCCCCCCTTGCAGCCCCTTGGGCCTCCCACTCGTGCTCTGGGGCCACCAGACTCGTGAGTGTGTGGAGCCACAGGGGGCTGCAAGGGGAAGGGGACACAGGGCCTACGATTGGGAAGGGCCAGCAAGTGGGAGGCATTAAAAAAAGCAGTGCTGTGGGCTGTGCTGTTCCCCCCACCCCCCTCCTACCCTTCAGTCGCACTGAGCATATGCCAACCGCAGATTAGAGGAGGAAATAGTATTTCTGACTGCAGATTCAGAACCTCCCATCCCCTAACTTTCTGATCAGTGATTTCTTCATATTTTGGGCAGAGGTGGTTGATGGCTCGTTTTTAAGGTATGAACCTGGCCTTTCATTTAAAATAAACTTATTTGGAGACCACAGTTCCCCTTTAAACTCCGCTAGGGACATTGAAATCTGCAAACTTCTGAAGCTAATTACGTTTAATTGATACCAGAATGAGAGGTAGGAGTACTTGCTCGTGACTCTTTAAAAAATAAATAAAAAAAAAAATAAAGCTAAAATAGAGGCTGAATAGACTGTTTTCTCAAACTAGCATTTGAGAAAAGTTTGCAAATTGCTAGCCAGCCAAAAGTGGTTTAAAAAGAAGTCTTACGACAGTATTTATAAGCATGTGGTATTGAAAATGCCCCCCCCTTTTTCTCTACCACTAACATTGTGTCCATTGTGCAGTTATAACCGCACAATACCACTGGTATTGTATGGCTGATAACATGCGATATCTGAATTTTACAACACAATTGTTGTTGTACGACCATTGTTGTAAAATAGACAGTTATAAAATACTGCTTTCTAGTGGTATTTTTAAAGTGGCCATGGCACACTTTATCAAGAATGCACAGAAATTAAAATGAAGTAATCCACCTGGAAAGCGTCAGCACCTGCAGAGGAGGGGAGGGAAGCATCTTCTATATATTCGTCAGAGCTAACATGACCACTTCCACGCTTATTTAATATTTCTGTCAAATTATGTTTATCAATATGTTTTACTAAATATTTTTAAGAATAAATTTTAGGTCCTTGTTAATCCTCTAGGGTTAATAGTTAAATAATTTTTATCAAAATCTGATTGGTTTTGTCTGTAAATCATGGTTGATCACTGGACAGCAAGGTCAATTGGGCTGAAAAAGTGGCCCAGGCACTTAAATTCTGACTACAGATCACAGGTCTGTAGGCAGGAATATGAGATTTCTCCTTGTGTACACAACCTGAGGCCAAGCCCCACTGCAGCAATTCAGATTGTGTTTTGCAATCTGAGAAATATGTGCGCTTCGCATGCCAATGGGAGGCAATGTAGCTGGACTCATGGCTGTGTTGCACTCCTGTTACTCTTTCATTGCAATGCAGTGGATAACCATTTTTGGTGCTGATCGCATAGTAACCGATGTTGAATAAAGACATACGTCCATACGGTCCAACTTTTAATAGCCTACTCATGTAAAGGATGAAAAATATACACACACACACGATAATCAATGCACATTCCTAGGCCCCATAAAATATATTATCTGCACACTGGCATATTTTATAAACAAAGGGGTTTTAGTGTACATTACTGTGATCACATGAATGAAAAGCCTTCCAACCACGTCAAGGTAACCCCAGTCTGGAAGGTCCTAACTTCTAACCTTTTTTAAATTTCTTTTACTTTTGCATATCTCATTCTTACACACTGGATCCAGTTACTCAGTTACACTTCCGCTAAATGTAGTTGTAAATTAGCCTAATTTGAGTGCTTCCAAAATCTGTGTGTGTGTGATTTATACCAGTCATTTTCAATGTTTTCAAATATTAGAAACATACCCAGGTCATTCTTAAAGCTATTTAATGAACTTGCCATTACAACATATGCTGGAAGACCGTTCCACAGTTTCATAGTTCTCACTGTAAAGCTGAAACCTTTCCTAACCTGAAGATTAAACTTTCCTTCTATTCCTAAAGGATGTCCACAAGTACTCTCATGTGACCTATTAGTGAACTGTTTGCTACAGCCAAGTCTGTTCTCTACTAACCCCTGAATCTTTTTCCTGAAGAGATCTACCTTGGCACAGAGCCATTTATGCTGTAGGTGGCACAAGGATTGTTAAAACCGAATTGCATCACCTTAAATTTATCAACATTGAATCTTATCTGCCACTCAGCTGCTCATTTTAACAAAGTATCTTGATCCGCTTGCTGCAATTGCACATCATTTGAAGTTTACAATGCTCTGCAACGTTTTGTCATCAGCAAATGGAGACCTTGCTCTCAATACCCACTTCTAATTTTTTTTATAAATCGGTTAAATAGAAGTGGCCCCAGTTCAGAAACCTGAGCCACACCTGCTGACCGAATAATGTGATTTTAATCAACACTGAGCATTTGCGTGCACTGAAAAGGAACAACTGAAGCGTTTACAAGTGCCTGTTCATGCTATGCGAATTTGCATGTATTGAGCTAAGACACGGTGTCATCATGCAAGAGGTTCCATAAAGGTAGACCCTCAGGTTGCTATTGGACAGTAGCAACAGGTCTTCCCAGCAGGGTTAATTTTTCCCAACAGAAGCTCTAAAATGAGGGACAGTACAATGTATACAGAAAGAAAATAACTTTTAAAATGCAATATATTAGGGTTCCTTTCCCCAGCCCCAACCGCTAAAAAACGTTTTTACCTCTTCCCCGGCGTTCTGGGCAGCCGCGTCCGTGACTGCCTGTCAGCCAATCACGGACGTGGCTGCCAGTCCCGCCCCCTGCTTGGGGGCACTTTCATAAAATTTATTTTATAGCGGTTGGGGCTGGGGGAAGGGAATACTATTATATGTGGAAAATTAGTAAAGGTATGCAGCCCTCCTCAGAATTTTTTTTTCCTGATTTCGAGCTTTTCTCTGCTGTCAATTAGCCTTCAACTATCCATGCTGTGAAGGGGGTGTAACAATTCTGTCTGCCTCTGTCACTCAGAGCTAGCCAGCAAGAAAACACTCCTCCACCCACCCTTGATCAGCTTGATTATGTAGGCTGTATCCTAGCAACCAGACATTTCAAGTTTGTTTGACTGGAAGAGGAGAGCAGTTGTAAAAGACATTCCCACCAGCGAATGACAAGTGATATGTTAATCATGGCCCTGGGCTGTCTAGGAGGCAGGCTTTTAGCACTCATGTTTGCTGTGTGATATCTAAGGCAGGGCAGCACAGCTGTAAATAAGAGTAAGTGATTTCAGCTGCTGGAAGTGTGGACATGTAATGGGGTGGATGTTTTTCTTTTATATTGTTGTCCTTTAAGATCCAGAAAAGCTAGAGTTATGAAAGAGTTCTGTTAAATAGAGAGCAATTGTATGGAGAAAAGTTACCCTTTAATAAGATCGGGAAAGTTGTTTTTTTAAGTTGATTGGTTAAATGATCGTAGTAGTTTATGTAATGTAACCTCACAATAGACGACATTAGACATTAATCGCCAAACAAATTGAAGGTTGAACAATATTTATGGTACATCTACGTACACTTAACATTGTATATCTGTCTATCAAAGTATCTGTCGGTGTTACGATTGCAATTAAGATCGCAATAACTTTTTGTAGTGTGTGGCCACCTTATGGTTTATGTACATAAGCAAGAGGCCCCTTATCACTTTTTATAGTAATTAAAGGGTCACTATACTCAAACAACTTTACATTATCTAAAACTACAATTTGAGACAAGTAAAATGGTGGTACTCACATATTTATCTGTGCTTGCTTTGTCATTCAATTATTAATGTTTAGTGAGTGCTCCTAATTGCCCCCAACCTTCCCTTATTTACTGCCTTCTTGAAGCGTCTGCAACACTATTAAGTTCTGCACAGCCTCACCATGGACACTGCTCTGCTTACACATCTCCCTCCCTCTTCCTTATTTTCTCTGCTGATTCTCTTAAGCTGTCCCCAACTGTACTTACCAGCCCTCATTCCCTTGCTGCCTGGTGTCCGCTCCAATGATTGCATAAGGCACAATGTCTTAGCCAATCACAGGAGCAGATGCCAGTCGAGGACAAGCAGAATGCAGTGAGGGAAAGGAGGCTGGTAAGTGCATTTAGGGTGAGCTTTCAGATATATAAACCTGTAGAGGTTTCTGCCTATTAAATGCAACATGTTAAAAAAAAAGGTGAGTTGACATATCCTTTAAATGTTGCAGAAAGTGTGCTGGCGGGTAGCCAATATCCTAAGGAAAAAAGCTCAGGGATGGGACATATAATTTCTGCTTCTGGAGTGATCGGTCTTTCCCTGTAAATACTGTGATTTTAAACGATTTCTCAGTCTACAGCTCAGATTTAAAATCCAAAAAAAGTTTTGGAGCAGTGGGATATTGAAAATTCATTTTTTTTAAAGATACACTTTAAGAGGGTGGGTAGCAGCAATGTACAGCTTATCAATATACTTAATTACTTGATCATTTCCAAACGTCTGCTTTTAAAGAGGTGGTCAATAGTTTGCTGCACTGAAGCACTAAAGAATGTGTTAATTCAATGCCAAGGAAGAAAGACATTGGCAAAGTGGAAAACATCCAAGACAGTTGCCAGTCTTCACAGGAGTGGATATCCCAGCAAATCTACTCCAAGGTCAGACTGTGCAGTGTTTGGAGAAATTGCAAAAACACCCAAGAGCCATATCTCAGACTCTACAGGCCTCTAATGTTACAGTTTGTGACGTACAATTAACAAAAATTACTGAACAAGAATGGCTTATTTAGGAATGTTACTGCATGCATAAGCTCGTAAAGGGCTCATATAGTCAGGAAATGGGCAACTTTGTCAGGCAAAAATATTTTGGGAGCACTTTGCAGCTTATGTTTTGTTTTTTTTCCCATTTTTTGTTTGGACTTGCCCTTTAACAGACAGTTGAATCTTTTTCATATCTGAGGTTGATTTACATCCTTTTAGAACTTAAGGATCAGGTGTTTTTTTTTTAAATGTCCTGATACTTACCAATTAAAACCTTAGGGGCTAATGCTGTAAGAAGTGCAATAATTGTCCATGCTATTAAATTGCAGTAACCAATCGGATGTTAGCTTTTTTATTGGGTTACTGCAGTTATTCTGCAACAACCAATCAGATGTTGCTATATAACACCTTTTTATTGAATTGGACCCATAGAGTTTTAAAGAGGATATACTTTTTTCATGGATAGCTTTTCAACGACATGCTGAGAAATAACTGACAGTGATTGGAATTGGAAGGAAATTCAACCAGCGACTAATCCTACCCAACTGATTTTTACTCCTTTTGGTAATTTGTGTGCTCACATACAAACAATTAAACCTAATGTGATGGAAGGTGCTACTGCACCCTAAAGTCATGCCATGCCACATTACTTCAAATGCATTTGTAATTTTTTTTTTCTTTTCCTTGTCTCTGGTAATCTGCAGGTTTGGATAATTTTGTTGCTATCTTGTTCCTAACCTTTTCCACCTATAGTAGGAACATTGAAGCAGTGTTATGTAATAAATATTATGTTGCTTAATTGTTTAAATTAGCTACATTTTCCCCCCCTTAGGTTTCGAGAGTATTTTAGAAGGGCTCTTTGGACCTGGCTTACTAAAAGATATCAGCTTATACAAAGGTAAAGTCTTGTTTCAAAACTTTGTTTTGAAAAGTCTTGTTTTAAAATAGTATTTTTAGCTGTAATGTACTTAGTAGCTGAATTGAACAAAATCATCAAAATGTCTTTAAAGAACCAGAAATACTTGAAAACAAAACATTTTCATAGGTTAATCCCCCTCAACCTTATTGTACAGGGGGAGCTTAAAGGGCAGTTACATTCTTTTAAGAATGAAAAGTATTTATAACTTTTGTCTTGCTTTCATTTAAAATGTATTCGCTTTAGAAGTTTTGCTGTGCTTGCATATTTTAATCAACCTGGCTGCATTGAAAAACAAGTCAGGAGAATGGATTTACCGGACTTGTAAGAATATTTCTGATAACCTTTTTCATTGAACACAGCCAGGCATTTAATCTTTTAAATGAAAGTGGATGTCATGTAGGAATACTCCTGACTTCTATAAAATCAGATAGGTGAAGTTGGTAAAGGTAACCAATGCTTCCAGGTTATAATTCTAAGGTCCTGCTGCACCTCAACAAAAAACTTGCAATGTAGTTTTCAAAAAGCAAATTCTGCTGTACACGTTTTTTGTTCACTACATTTTTTTTTTTACCATAGCTACTATGGAGATGATAAACATGCAAGTAAATAATTATTTGTATGCATTGCAAAACTGCAAAGCTCACTTGTGGATGCTACAATTTCTAAACCAGTGTCCTGTGCAATATGCAAATTGCTGCATCCTCAAAGTTTTTTCTCACATGCACAGTGTTTATGCTATGTTTTTCTGAAAAAAATTGTGATTTATTCTAAAGATTTCCTTGAAGGTTTTTCTGATAATGTCTATGGAACTAGCTACCTAAAGTTCCTAAGTAGACTCAAATGTCAGGACTGAAAATCTACATTTACGTGGACACATTTGGATTTTTTTTTATTAAAATGAAGTTAATTGCTCCAGTTGGTAAACACCAGTGCTAGTGGTATTTGCCAATTATAAATAGTGGTAATGTTTTTGTCATTGGTAGCTAGTTCCATAGACATTATCAGAAAAACCTTCAAGGTAATCTTTAGAATAAATCACAATTTACTTGCCTCTGAAAGAATTTTTTTGGTTCTGAGCTTGAGCATGCTCAGAGGTGGCAGCTAGCAGATTAGCATTCAGTCATTGGCTGTGATGTCAATTGTCAAATCCATAACTGTCAGTTTCTAACTGCAAGAACCAGGAAGCAAAAATGGGTATCAGAACATTGAGCAGAATTTCAGGTTAGACTTGTATATTTCAACTTATAAATTATCACAGTTCTGGGGGGGGATTTACGTTTTATATAACTTTTCATTTGAAGGTTGGACTAACTATATTAATAACCAATTCATATTATTACAAAAAAGGCATTGCTGCATCAGTGACAAAGTAGCCTGCTTACAATATACAAAACAGCACCACAAGCCTCCTCAGAATTAATGAAGCCATGAGAAGGATGAGAGCAAACTGAATTTTGTTTTCATTTTGTGAATTTGTTTCCTTTTGTAGAGGAAAGCAGGGTCACTATCAAAGACAAGATAGTGGTGTAGACATTTTAAAGGCTTTTTAGTGTTCTAAATTATAGCTATATGGGCCTGCAAAGAATGAACATTGCAAAGCAATAGTAAGTGCTAAAAGCCATTTGTGCATCACAGAATGGTTGTCTGTTTGGTTTCTTGTTTTATCTAAAAGCTTTGAACCAAGGTGAGTAAAGTCTGCCACTCGGTTACAGGCATTCTGGCTCTTAAACTTTCACATCAGTGACGTGGTGTCTAAATATCTACATGGTCACTATGACATTAATTCTTATCCTTTTTATAAATTAAAGAATTGCCATTGCTCGACTAGGTAATATTTACACAGATATTTTAGCCTCCATTTGCCTACTTTGTGGTTGTATACATATTGCACAGACAGCACACTAGGGACTGATAAGCTTATGTGAAGGTAGAAAACCTTTCTTGCATAATATTTATCATGCATGAATGTACAATTTCAGGCAGTTGAGGTTTTTTTTTTTTTATGAAAGTCATTTGCTGTCCCTAATGTGAAGCAGAGTTTATGGTCTTTTTTTTTTTTTCAATAACCAGCTTTACAGCTTAGCTTGTAGCTTCCACTTGGTCTGATGAATGCTAAATCAGGAAGCGTGCTAAGAGTTTATCATTTAATTAGAACTTATATGAGAGTTTACTTTCCCTTGTTTTGAGCAAGCAAGTTTTTCACTTTTTTTGCTGGTCAGTGTAATATGATTGCAGAGTGAGCCATACCTGTGTCTGTTACTGCAATGCAATATTAACTTTGTGATGGTTATTGCATTGTGGGAGCAGGGTATGGTAAAGAGCACTTGTTGAAGCACTTTATAGATTTGGGGATGGACATGCCCTTTATTTTCACCCACTACTGGCCCCACTGTGTAGTGTAGTAAAATCCTTACCTTACATCCCTGCTCCAAATGGCTGCCCTGCAATGTCACTCCAAAGTCCTAAAAAGTAAAGACCAGGAGCCTGCCTGTGTCCCATTCTGTAGCTGCATCCTGTCTCTCCTC
Source organism: Hymenochirus boettgeri (assembly GCA_019447015.1). NCBI lineage: Eukaryota > Metazoa > Chordata > Amphibia > Anura > Pipidae > Hymenochirus > Hymenochirus boettgeri. The sequence continues at coordinate 46,028,860 of CM033475.1, read as the reverse complement.
CGTGAGAATTTGGACACGTGCAGTGCAGCCCTCCACTCCCTCTCCCTCCCATTTTCCTCTCCCTCCCCCTATCTTCAAACCCCTTTGATGTAGTGTAGGGCTCCCTCACCCACCCCCAACCGCTATATTACTTTGTAAAATAACTCCTCCCAATCACTAATCGCCTGTTTCCCCTGACGTTCTACACAGCCGGAAGCCGCGTCTGTGATTGGCTGCCTCTCAGCCAATCACGGACACAGCTGCTGGTCCGGCCCCTTGATTGCAGTTTCATGCAAGCAGAGGGCCGTGACAGAACGTCGGGGGAAAGAGGCAGTGTAAGTAATGATCAGGAGAGATATTTTAAAAAGTAATATGGAGGTTGGGGGTGGGTGAGGAAGCCCTACACTACAGCAATTTTTAAAAAAATTGGTGGACATGACCATCTTTACTCCAAAAAAAATCGAATTTTCAAAAATTGTAACTTAACATAAAACAAGATCCCACTAGTTAAGCTTTTTTTCAGATTTTAAAGGGCAAGTCCAGTCTCTAAAAAACATAGTTTGAAAAGAAAGAGCCTTTAAAGGGCATGTCCACCCCCAAAACTATAATCCCCCCACTAATGGCCCTACCATGTAGTGTAATAAAATCCTTACCTCACATCCCAGCTCCATATGGTTCTCCTGTAGTCCCCCCCCCCAAAGTCACAAAAACTGCCCACCAGGAGGAGAGTCCATATAGGACTCTGCCTCCTGTTTCGCCTCCAGGAGAAGTTTGGCATGCGTACTGCAGCCCTTCTCCCTCTCCCTCCCGTTTTGCGATCCCTCCCCCTACCATAAAACCCCTTGCCCATATCATAGTATATCTTCCCCCAGCCCCAACCGCTAAAAAATAATTTTAAGAAAGACCCCCGAACTCTACTTACCTTACCTCTCTCCCCTGGCATTCTGAGAAGCCGGCAGCCGCGTCTGTGACTGGCTGCCTCTCAGCCAATCGCGGACACGGCTGCCGGTCCCGCAACCTGCTTGCAGTGTCTTGCAAACAGAAGGCCGGGTTGGGCGTCGGAGGAGAGAGGGAAGGTAAGTAAACATCGGGGCACTTTCTTAAATTTATTTTATAGTGGTTGGGGTGGACATGCCCTTTAAAAATAAGTTTGAAGCTGTTACCCTGACTTCTGTATTCTCAGTGTAACTGCCATTCCATTCCTCTTCAGTCCCCCGTTTTCAATGACTAGGAGGGAAATGACATCACCACAAGCACATTCCCCATCTCCTCTGTTACAAGCCTGTTAGAAGCAAAACTATGTGCGCTTACTCCAGATAAGGAACTTCCCCCTCCCTTCCAGGAAGAGCAGGGAACTTTTAGCCAATCTGGTGGCTTAAATTGGCAGCCAATTAGCATGCTCCATTTTCGGGACTTACAGAATAACTCCTCTACGAACAATGCATCCAGTAATCTGCTAGAATTTGTTTTGTGGCTGCATCTTGCCTCTTGCATGTGAATTGTGATTTAAACAACAGGTAAATGCTCTAAAAGACATATTTTATAGCTGATTAGACTGTGTGTGACATGCAGGGTCAGGAGAATGATTGATAGGAGGAGGAAGGGGGGGAGCTGGTAACTGGAGATAGAACTTTCACTTAAAATCGTTTTTTTTTCTTTTCTACCATGCATTTAGGGTCAGTAAGGTAGGCAGAATCTAAGAAATCCTCATTTGAGATCACAGCATTTAGGATAGACCTTTCATTTCAGAAGCAGAAATTATAATATGACTATCCCTGACCTCTTACAGAGCCAAAGATCCTAGTGAGGCTGTGCACTACAAGAAGACTGTGAGTAAAGGAGGGCGGGGGCAGTGAGCACTTGATAAACATTAAAAATGTAATGACAAAGCAAGCACATTTGAATATGTGATTACCACCATTTTACTTCTCTTAACCCATAGTTTCAGATAATGTAGTGTTTGGGTGAGTATAGTGACCCTTTAATGACTTTAAACATAGGGATTACCACTTATTTGAGTGATAGCGCTGTTTATTATATTATCCCCTTCATCTGTGATGTCTCCAGTTCATCCAGACAAATTTAGAACTACCTTATTATTCATATTGGTTACTTTGCTTTATTTAATTTTCTTTTAACCTGGCTAGTCGTCCTTGTCCCTGTCACTAACAAAATTTGTCAGGGGCAGTTGACAATTCTAGAATCCAGTTAGGCATTCTACATTTTTGGGTTGCATTGGCCTTTCTAACTATTTGTAGTACTATATATATTTTATGTGCTTTATATGTACTTTAACATATTTATACGCCCACAAATCAAATAGGATTATAATTGAAATATTTTTTTGTTTGTGTTTAATAGACTGTGAACCAGCAGGTGTTTGTGATTGGTCCTTTGATGAAAACTGCCTTTTCTGCTGCCTGAGAAGAGAGAAAGTCAAGGTAACAACTAAATTAATTTATTAGGATAATGGAATTGTCAATTGTGAATTTTTTTTTTTAGAACTTCATTATTATATTACGTTGTAGTTAACGTTTTTTTCATATCTTAAAATATAACCAGACATATATATGAACCTACATAACCCACACACTTTTACCGAACTGGCAATTTTCAAGGCAGATGTTTTATAGAGATACTAATGTACTGTGTTCAAGAGAGCTTACCTCAGCTGCCCTTCTTAATCCCGGTGTACTCTCCTGTGCCCATTTTTAAGTGAGAGAAGCAGAAAAATTTATTTGGGGTAGCCCTTTGTACATTTATAGGTTTTATTTGTAAATTGTATATGGAATGCCTTATTGCAGCTTTTTCTTCCAGGAACACTTGGCTGGATTACACAAGCCAGTTACTGATGTTGGACGAGAAAATCTTCTTAAACAAGAAAAAGCTAAAATATTTCGTCTAGAGAAACAAGCAGAAGAATTTATCAATGCTGTGTTTTATAAGAAAGGTAGGTGTATTTTATACGCAAGTGCACTTCGACAGATAGTTGTTTATGCTGGATTGATATTCCCGTTTGTAATCCTAAAGGATGATGTTTTAAAAAGTGCAAGAGTTTGCCCTCGTAATTAATCTACAGCAGGCATAGGCAACCAGTAGATCTCCAGTTGTTTGAAAACTACAACTCCCAGAATTCCCTAACTACAGAATACTTTTAGAGGAATGCTGGGAGTTGTAGTTTTAAAACATCTGGAGATCTACTGGTTGCCTACCCCTGATCTACAGCAACAAATCGGATGCGGTCTAATGCTACATACAGACATGCAATGTTTCTCATGAGAATCCAGATGGCCCAATGAGCATCCGTCCGATCCAAGATTGGGTCCATGTATGGATGATTGGTCAGGCATCATGGGTGATCATCCATGACGGATCATCCATGACACCTGACGGAACACTTATACACAAAGCGATTGTTGCATGTACGTGAGGCTATTGGGAGGTGCGTGTCGTGGAAAACATCTTATGTCTGTAGGTAGGCTAAGAACACAGGCAAATATTTTGGCCTGGTCGACTGTTAACCTCTGCCGGTTAGCCCAAATATTGATAGGTGCAGTCGACATCCTCTCTGATTTGAATGAAAGAACGACCGAAAAACAGCTGGTATTTCAAGCCGACCGAAATATCGTGCCATGAGTACCCAGCCTAACTACAGTAATCAGCTAACATCTGATCGTTTGCCATAAATTAATAGCGCAGGCCTTTTTTCACCTCTTATTTCATCAGCCCTCCTGTATTTAGAACCTCTAATGCTAAATGACCTGGTTTTGATTTAAACTTTTGCTATTTTTTTCCCAGTAACTACTTAATCATATTAAATACATAGTAAATTTTTTGATTTTTCAGATATTTTTGTCAAATGTGAATACTAAATGGTGCTTTACATGGAAAAATTCTTTCTCTCTATAGATATGAAGATAGGAAAGGAATTATTCTTTGACCACTGTAGATTTTTAGTTTGACCGGAAATTGGCATTCTATTGATAGTCAGAACAAGCTTCTGCAGCCAGGGAATGCTGGTCATTGTAGACTTCAAATATCTGTAGGGTCAAGCAAATGCCCAATTTGCCTGTTATAAAAGATAAAATCCAGTGATTTGAAAATGACACTATATATTATGATTTCTATACAAGAAATAATTGTGATATTGAAAATTTACTAGATTGTATAGTTGTAAATCAGAAATTTAAAAGACCTATTTAAATCGTTTTATTTTTTTTATCGTTTTATGTATTTTAAAGAAAGCTTTAAATAAAACATTAGACCTATTTCCCACCACAATAAAAACTAGCACACAGTCATGGCAATGGTGGGAAATCTTTCTGAAAAATAGAAGCAGTGTCCTTTTCAAAACTGTGTAAATATATATGATATCCAACCCACGATTCATGTTTACATAATATTGAGAGACTATAAACCTTAAAGGGCGTATCTACTCTTACCCAAAGGACCATTGATGATTATTTACTTGTATATTTTGATGTAATTACCAACTTACAAAGTTTTTGTTTTAAATATATCTCCATTTGCTTTTTAACTTCAACATATTATTTTTCTTTCTATTTAGATTGTCCTAGGGTCTCAGATCCCAGTATTCCTTTAGTTGCTCGTGAGATCATGCAGCGAATGATACGACAGTTTGCTGCTGAATATACCTCAAAAAATAGCTGTACTCAGGACTCCAGCCAGCCCAACAGCACAAATAACCAAAGCTTGCTGACACCATCTGGCCAAACATCTCCTCCTCCTGCAACAAGTCAGAACCCGGTGCTTAGCAAGCTTCTGATGGCGGACCAAGATTCTCCATTGGACCTTACTGTCAAAAAATCCCTCTCTGAAGAATCATGTGAACAAGGTACTGTATTTTTAACATTGCCTGTTTGTAACCTAATGGAAATATCATTAGCACTATTTTAGTGCTATAAAGAAAGGCTAGTTGTATCTTTCAGCAGGGCCATCTCAGTGGGGCTGCACTACTGGCACCCCTGGCAATGACTGGGCTGCTTGCTAAGCACTGCTCCTGAACCGCCCGTACTCCGCCCTGTGCCCAAGCCCTGCAAACTCACAAGTCCCACAGGGTAACATTCCAACCTGCACCCCCCCCCCATGTATAAATCCCAAACATGTTGGTAGTGATGATTGGGGGCCAGGGGCAATGAAAATGCGTGTGTGTGTGTATATATATATTTGTGTGTGTATATTCTATACATATATATATATATATATATATATATATATATATATATATATCCCTTTATATTAATATATATCCCTTTATATAAAAATTTATAATTTCATGGGGAATACATTGGGTTTTTCTGTGGGGGTGGGTAAAAGTAATATATATAGGGACAGTGTGTTGTTTAAGCACTTAATAAATAGTTATATCAATATTAACAAATATGTAGTAATGACATTAAAGTATATAGAGATCTAAATAAGGCAAAATGTATAAATAAAAGTACTTGCATATTTCCCACTTTTTTTTGTAATGGTATCTTCAAAATGGACTGTTAAGCCACACCCCAGGAAATTTTACAGGCAGGCAATGGAAGCTTACAAAGGACCAGATTTATCACTTCCCTTTTAGTGTTGTATTCAATGGTGTGCTTAATATTACATTTACAGCAGTGTTAGCGAATCAAAACATTTTCTGGGTGTTAGTAGGGAAGTAGGAAGTGTTAGTAGGAAGTTGCAAGACTTATATGTCACTTCCTTTATAAAACATGTGACAGTCTTAGTAAAAACATTCTTCTCACTCTCACATAACTCCACCCTCCCCTCTCAATAGACAAAAAGGAGAGCTGCTGTTTGCTGGACAGGAAGGGATATCTATAGATCAGGGATAGGCAACCAGTAGATCTCCAGATGTTTTGGAAACTACAACCTCCAGAATTCCCTAACTACATGGTGCTTGTAGAGGAATGCTGGGAGTTGTAGTTTTCAAACATCTGGAGATCTACTGGTTGCTTATACCTGCTATATATGATAGGGGGACTGAAAGGAACACATTTCCATGCCCATTTCTCACAATGAAGTAAGTTTGTTAATGGTTTATTCCATTATTTAAGCAATAGAATCCAGTTTCTGTTTGCTAGACTGGAAGTGGACATAAAGAAGAAACTTACTGCTAACAGAATGCTGGGAGTTGTAGTTTTTAAACATGCGAAAAGTTCAACACCCATGCTCTATATCATTACACACTGTATTGAATCTTAGTACATTCATTAGCCAATGGACATAAGGAAGAAACTTACTGCTAACAGAGAATACTGGGAGTTGTAGTTTTCCAACATGTGCAACCCCTTGGGTAGGAATCGCTAAAGCATGGACTTTTAATGTCTGTAAGTCAGTAAAAGGGCTTTATTCCAGGATGTATGAAAAAGAAATTTTCCAGCATTCTGTGCAGCCAGGGAATGCTGGGAGTTGTGGTTTTAAACATGTGAAAAGCTGGCAGGTCAAATAGCAATGAGAGAGTGTGTGTGTTTGATCATGTTATGTGGTGGGATTCCCTGGGGACTTTCAGACTTATCCCATTTGAGCCTCAACCTGGATACTTGCTGGGAGTGGAAAGGGAGAGCAAGTTCAGAATGGATCCTAATACCTACTGGCTAAACTCATGTAAGTAGCCTCTCTCTGGCCCCACAGCTTAACAGCTATATACATAATGGAGAGGCAGACAGATCCCGAATCACTTGCATGTTTGTGCACTTTGTGTTGATCTCACTGAGAGCATGACCCCGATCTTTCAATAAAAATAATTACCTAGCAAAACATACATCATTTCCACTGTGCACCAACGGGCACACTTTCGCTAGTATATATATTTTTTCCCCCTTTTTTAAGACAATGCTTTTATGATGGTGTGGTTCTCATTTTACAAAAAAAGTTTCCAGTGCATGGTGACTTACATTATTTTTTGAAGTAATAATTTTTAAGGGCAATGGTGCGCTTTAAACTAGGTCATAAAATGCACAACGCAGGTGGTAGTCAGAATGATGCAGAATTTTGACGTACATGCTAGTGTATGGCCTACATTATTCAACTACTGTTGTAACCCAGCCCTTGCCATCCTGCTAGAGGTCCACCTGAGTAGCGGCAACAATTGCAGTTTAGCTTATCCAATTTTCAACAGCTGTCAAATAGAAGTTTCCCTGCTCTATTGGGCAGTTTATCAATGTAGTTTTATGCAGTAGTTCTTTTTTTTATTTTTTTTTATCTCCTTTATGTAGACATGTATATTTTGTTTATTGGTTTTAAACAGGGATATCTTTTGGTTGTGAGTTTAAAAGAAAGACCAGCAATACAGAATTCTAATCAACCAACCATGGGGCTAAGCTTTGGGCAAAAGATTTTATAGGCTGGAAATCTTAAAGTTCAAAATGTTTTATGTAGGATTTTTTTTTTTTTTTCATTTTTTTTTTTTTTTTGTGTGTATCTAGAAGATGGAGTGCTTGATTTATCAACGAAGAAAAGCCCTTGTTCTGGAAGCCCGTTCTCAAGCATTTCTCCATGTACCTCAAACACTATAGGGAACGGGTAAGATACATTTGCATGTTGCATTTTTACTACAAATCCTAAAACCCTTCAGAATATAAAACCTTTCTCTGTGCAAAAAATATTAAACTTTACCATTCAGTAAATCAAAATTTCACAAAATTTTTCATTCAATCATGTTTCTTCATTCATTTCTTCTGGATAGTGTTAACAGATGTAAGCTTTCTTTGCAAGACTGGTGTTTTTAGTGAATGATTAATACTAAATGGCAAAGAGCAGTGAAAACAGATTGTCATATTTTAAAACTTACGGCCATTTTGACCTTTTGCTTCCTGACATGACGTTAAAGGCATTTTATACCAGTACAAGAACTTACTTACCCCTTTCTCCCTAGTATCCCTGCTTTATAGGTAGGGATGGCACAGTGTGATTATTCAGTCTGAATTATTTTTTTAATTTTTCTGGACATCCTATTGACTAGCAAATATGATTTGCCATTCAGTTTCCGAATGTTTTGCACACATGTTTTGTCCCAGATAAACAATTTAAAGGAGAACTAAAAGATGTAAAAGATCCAGATTGAGTTCTGTATTTTTTATTTAGCAGATCAACAGTATTGTGGAGAAATCAGACTGTTCATTGTTAGGTCAGTAACTCCATCCATTGGTTAAGAGCTCTTTCATGCTGAGCATATACATGTTTAAACATTGTGTTGACCCATACTGGGAAAAACCGGAGATCAAGATAATTTCTCCACAATACAAGAAAATCTAGCTACTTGTTAGTTGATTTTAGAATCCCTTCACTACTTCATATTTTTTGCTTTAGTTCTTCTTTAAATGCAGTTGCACAACTGCCTTTTATCCCTTAGAATTAGAATTGATTCACATTTATCTTTTTTTTTAAATAGTTGTTCTTGGCTTTATTCCAGATGTTTACATTGCTTAAATACAAGCAAGACAGAAAATTAGATCAAGTGTCCTTGTGTATAGCACACCATAGTTTCACTTTTTATCTGATATTGCAGCCTTTTTGTATGTAGACTGCAAAATTAGTCCTATGCTGCTTGACAAGCTTCAGTTTTAAAACTTTGTTCTGCTCCTTGAAAAAGTTAACTCCTCCAATTATGGTTCAGTTACTATTTAGAGTTTAGAGATATTTGAGTATACTTGTTGCTATTGCCATGTATATTAAATAGAATATGTACTAAATTGGTGTGTTTGGAATTTTTGTGAGTGTGTATTTTTTGAGAGACAATCATTTTCGCTAAATGACCTGTAAATCCAAATTGCCATTTGAATCATGCTTTCTGCCATATGTCAAGCCCTGCCTGGTTGAGAAAAAATGGTCTGAATGCAAATTTATTAAAAGATAAGACAATAAATGTGTGTGAATTTTAAATGAGGGGAAAACTATTCCCTTTTTTCACTGAAATTACTGTCAATTTTTATTCTGTTTTAAGGCCATTTTTCCTCGACACGTGGCAAGTCATTTAGTTATGATCTAGATAATTTTTATATTCAAATTATTGTGAAAACTTTAAACATTTTTTCATGACTGAATTCTCCCTTTCCCTGTGAAATACAATGTGAGCAGGACATTGTCAAGCATAGCTTGAGTAGACTGCATTGTACCAAGTGGCTTACTCTTTTATTATTGTACTTGTTTAGTGGTAACGTCACATTAATTAATTCTGTCTACATGTAAAGGGAGTTGACAACTGCCTACTAATTAATAACTAAGGTACCATTTACAGACTGTTGCGCAAGACCTTTTTCTGCTACGTGAATTTGTGAACCCAGCCAAAGACCAACTGACAAATTATGTTTTTGTTGCCCAAAACTTTGTTTTTCCTTTTCTGTGAACTTTAAGTGACACTGATGCGGAGACAAAAAAAATTTATTATACAAAAAGTGATGTTACCCAAGCAAGGCCTTCTAATAAAGGAGTGGCCCCTTCACCCATCCCTCCCTACCTGTGCAAGTTCTGCTCACATCAGTTTCCTTCCATCCAATTAGGCGTCCTGGGAGACCCAGCCAGCACCGTCCAGATGGAAATCAGAGGAATTGTGATGGGGCATCTCCAAGAAGTTTGATAGATGGAACCAGGGAAACTTATGGCCACTCCGCAACCATTAAAGTACCATTGGCTCGCTCCCTCCAGATTAGTGAGGAACTACTAAAAAGGAAACCATTTTCTACTGCTGCCAGTCATGGTTCATCCGGACTACAAAATCATGGACAGCACTTGATCCTATCCAGGGAAGCTTCTTGGGCCAAACCGCACTATGAATTAAATTTTGGTCGAATGAAATATAGGGTTAATGGTGCACTCAGCAACATCAGTGACCTGCCTTTTCTCACAGAAAATGCAAATGCCTTTCCAAAAACTGTTCAAAATAAGCAAGATATAAAAAAAGAAATGGGCCTTTCTTCTCCAGTAGATTTAAAGATTCCACAAGTTCGTGGCATGGACTTATCCTGGGAGTCCCGCAGTGGGGAACTGTATAACTATAACTCTTTGGTAATGGGTTCACAAACAGAGAGCGCACTTAGCAAAAAATTAAGGACTATACTTCCAAAGCAAAACAGGAGAAATGTATTGGATACCACAGCGGATTCATGGAGCTCCGATGTTGAGCAGTCTACCTCTGGACAGCCATATCCAACCTCAGATCAAGAAGGAGACCCTGCTTCTAAGCAACCCAGAAAAAAGAGAGGACGGTACAGACAGTATAACAGTGAGATATTGGAGGAGGCAATTTCTGTTGTCATGAATGGGAAAATGAGTGTGTCAAAAGCGCAAAGCATTTATGGCATTCCACACAGTACACTGGAATATAAAGTTAAAGAAAGGCTAGGCACATTAAAAAACCCTCCAAAGAAAAAGATGAAATTAATGAAGTTAGAGGAACAGGATACAGTAAAGAGTGAACTGGATCCTCCGGATGAAGTGGAGGCATCACTGAGTACAAATGAATTGAAAGATTAACAGGCATACAGTTTAGTGCCAATCCTTTCATAAAATGTGTTTTGGAAAATCTGGGCTAGCACTTGTGTCCTAGCTTATAGTACACGTAACACCTGTTTAACTTACTGTGAAACTTATTGGAAGTTTTCTAATAGATCTGGTTAAAAAAAAACACACACAAAGAAATGACAGGTGTAGGATATGTGCTTGAAATCATGCAAAATTTTAATTTTTTCATGCCCAGTGCAACCCTAAAAGTGTGGGGTTCTCCTACCCTCCAACCCCCAATTAGGGCCTTTTGCATGCTTTTCTATCATCTAGAAAATTACCTCAGCAGGAGAAACCTGTACATGTAAACACGGACTCTCTTATTGAGCCTGCATGTATGGCATTCTTACCTATTTTTAATTCTTGAACACAAGTCCACTTTAACATTCAATTTCAGGATCTACATCTACATGCAATCTGTATTTAGAAAAGAAAAAAAACTTCTTAAATACATTAAGAAATATATAATTTTAAGTGTTTATGCCAAAATTTCATTGTAAAATGGAATGTACTTCCAAAAAAGGAAATTGAATTTGAGGTTGCTACAGTTTTTCAGGGACTACAAATAAAATGGCTTTAGTTTAGATTCTAAATGTGCTAAGAGCACAAACCGTGGGTGTGTACAGCTCATGAATGGCTTTATATTCACATCCTACTTGTATTATGCTAAAGCTTTACATTTCATGTATGTGGAAAATAACCCTGGCGATTTGTACTGTCCTGGCACGTTTTAAAAAAAAAAAAAAAAAAAAAAATTCAAATATTTATTGGGGAGAAGATCCAGTGAGACACTCCAGCAAAACCCATGCAAAACATACAAATAAAATTGACATTTTTTCCTCTCTCTCAATCCAAATTAATTTATCGAATTACATTTTCCCCCTGTAATATTTGCCAGGCCATTTTATACTTAACTCTTACCTTTCTGCTTTGGTTCAGGGATAAAGTTTGGCACACTACCTTAACAGATTTTTCAGTTAAACAACAACACTACCTTTTACAGTGATGGTTTCTGGGATGGGGTCAATTGTGGGATGTCTGCTCACCTCAGAGGAAGTAGCCTTACATCAGAACACTAGCTCATTTTTAATTCAGGAAAGGTTAGTTAACTCAGAGCACTCCATGCTAAGAAGATACTACTGGTTTGTATACTTAAATGTTGTTTTTTTTTGCATTAGATATTATATGAATTGTTTTATTTAAAGGGAGTTTAAAACCATATCTACTGTGATATTTTATTTTCTGGGTTGTCCCCTCCATTTTCTGTTCCTCAATACATAAAAGTACAACTTGTTTATTGTAAAGGATTGTAGATTGAAGGATGCATTTTGGTAATGTTTTTATTTCTCAAGGAAGTAATGTAGAGGAGCCATAGAATATGGTTTTAACATATTTTTCTACATAGCACTTGCCCTATATTAATCTTCAGGAGACATATTTGGTATTATCCAGGTACCCAAATTTTCCTATTGGCTGTTTAAGATGACTTGGTCTCTCTTGAGCATTTTTTTACGTTTAGCATTTTGGTTCTCACTCAGGCTCAAAGATTAGATGGCACAGTTAGTTAGGGAAGATTTTGCGTTTGTACTTTTACTTCCCATTTTAGTGATATTGCTAGACTTAAAAGCATTAATGGCTTCTTTACACCTCATACATCCAATAAATCTCAGATGATGATGGTCCTACACAAACAGGGTTATTCAATAAAAGTTCTATCGTTTAAAATGGTGCTAACTTTGCCCCAACCAATCAGATCCTATTTAACATTTGAAAGCTTACATCTGATTGGTTTGGGCAAAATTATCACCATTTTAAACGATAAGAACTTTTATTGAATAACCCTGAAAGTATTTGCGCAGTAAGTGATGAGTATTTACTATATAATAGGAATGTTTATCCTCTTCTGATAGCCATTTTTTTTTAAAATGAAGCCCTTTGGGGTGGCCCAGAGGCCAATGCCAATTTAAATTAAAAAAAAAGAGAAAGTTAACAAGGAGATCGAAGTAACCTTTTTATTTTTGTATGTTCTTTAAACCGATTACCTCTTAATGAACAGCCACCCCAAGACCTGGCAAATGTAACTTAGCAGCCTTCTCCCAGATTACTCGCTGCTGTTCTTCATTGCAAAAAAGAAAGTATCTCTATATGAAACAATTCTAATTATGCAATTCCTAGTTATCACAAAAGTAAAATTCATTAGTTCTGTTAACCATGTATTTCCTTTACTGTTGATATATTTTGTATGTTGTATAGCAGTTTACTTTTCTGTTTTTACCATTAAAGGATAGGCACACCGTTCAATTTGCAGTAAACTCTGCATGCTTAGCGAGATTGCAGTTTGAGGTTTTTAATAACAATAATATAACCAGTACTGAAAGTTATATGTTCCATTATTTAGTTGGATTTTAGTGAAACCATGACCAAACAGTTGGTAACTACAATAACTCTGGTATCTCCAAGATATGTTTGGCCAAAAACTTATTAGCTGAATGATAGATGTGTGCACTTATCAAAGTTTTTTTGAATATTGATGGAAAAATTATCAGTCCAAATAGTCGTTTAAACATTGTGGAAATGCTTGGAGGTAAATTTTTTAAATATACAGCCAGCTTTAAACTAATCTGCAACATTCCCCACACCTCCTGGGTTTATTTTATGATTGGTATTATCAGAAATATGTGGGCAGGTGAATGACCAATTTGATTGTCATCATACATGTTGTCAAATATCAGACCAGTGTACAGCCAGAGAAGGAAAGATCAATATATTAGAGTACGGTAAATTTACTTTTCCGTAGTTTGTCCTAAACATCTGCATATAATTTTTTGTATTCTGCTGTCCATACATGTTTTGGAGCTTTTAACAGATAAATGAGCAGACTAATTCTATTTAGTTTAAAGTGTGCAACACTTTCCCCAGTGTTTATGTAAAGCATTTTAGTGGCCACCATAGGCTGTTTAGATATTTTATCAGCATTTACATGCATCATATTGAACATGACAGATCCTAGCACATCAAATGTTTTTAATGGTCAAGAGTATATAGGATAAAGTTAACTATATAGTAACCAAAAACATGTTACTTTTACCTAGCACTCACAGCTGCCACCATGCTGTGAAAAGGCAAGGATATGCATTTTAAATGTATGGTGGTAGTTGTGTGCTAGGAATCTGTCAGTTTGCATTATTGTTAATGGGTTGCTTCAGACCACCTTGGCTCCCTGTAAGCTGGTGAAGCCAGGTGAATGCTATGTGTGCTTGAGAGCCTTTTCTGTGTCCCGGTTTTAGAAGTAATATCTGATGTAACATGTAATGCACATAGGTTAGTTATCATTTGCCTTTTTGAGATGTTGATACATTTCAAGTGAAATACTGTTCTCAAGAACTTATTCTGGGCAAATTATGAATATTTTCCCCTTCAAGTAATTTAATGGTTGTCCTTTAATATATAGTTTATTAGCTTCTTAATGTCTACTTTTAAACAGACAGGGCTACTATCATTAAAGGATAATTATACTGACCTCAGCCTCTTCCACACATGCATTGCATTGCAGCCAGGGTTCTTCTTTGTTAAGCAGCTTTACTTAGCTGAAGTTGCCTTCTCTGCTCTAGTACACTCCACCTCCCTTTGTCAGTGACATTGTTAATGATAAGATGAGCTCTGCAAGAAGCACGTCTTACTTTTGACCCTATTGCAAACATTGAAGACAGATTGGGGCAGCAAAGGCAACTTAAAGGATAACTGTATTGCCTCAATGCATTTTTTTAAATAATTGCTTTAAAAGTAGAGTAAAGGTATGCAGTTCTCACCATACATTTTTTTCCTGATTTCGAGCATCTCTCTGCCTTCAATTAGCCATGCTGTGAAGGGGCGTAACAATTCTGTGTCCCTCTGTCATTCAAAGCTAGCATGCGAGAAAACACTCCTCCACCCGTCCTTGATCAGCTTATGTAGGCTGTATCCGGACATTTCAAGTTTAAATTGGCCGAGGAGGAGGAGAGGTTGTAACACATTCCCACCAGCCAATTACAAGTGTTATGTTAATCATGGCCCTGGGTCATCTAGGAGACGGGCTTTTAGCACTCACTTTGCTGTGTGATATCTAAGAGAGGGCAGCACTGCTGTAAATGTGAGTACCGTATATACTCGAGTATAAGCCGACAGAGTATAAGCCGAGGTACCAGTTTTTACCTGAAAAATTAGAATAAATTGATTGACTCGAGTCGAGTCGTAGAAATTATGACCACTACTGCCTTCTGATTCAGTATTATTTTGATGCTTAAGTTGCTCTTTAAATAGACAGCAGAATTCCTATACAGATGTTTGAAAACTACAACTCCCAGCAATTTAAGCATGCTGTTTAAAGGGCAACTTAAGCCTCAAAACAATACAGAATCAGAAGGCAGTCTTCTGCAATAGATACCTTCTTCCTTCTGATTCTTTGTTTTGAGGCTTAAGTTGCCCTTTAAATGGACAGCAGAATTTCCATACAAATCTTTTGGAAACTACAACTCCCAGCATGCTTTAGTGGCTGGGAGTTGTGGTTTCCAAATCACTGTATGGGAATTCTGCAGTTAAAAGGCAACTTAATCCTGCAGTGTGGAACCCCCTCCCTCCCTGGAGATTCCTCCAAGTAAGTTGGTCCTTACCGCAATCAATGTTGCTGAGGCTCCAAATCCGGCTGCCGCATGCTCTGTAAGTCCTGTGGGTTTGCCGGCTGACGTCGGTACTCGGCGCCGGGCAGTGAGAGGCGCCAAGTAGTGACGTCAGCCAGCAAACCCACAGGACTTACAGAGCATGCGGCAGCCGGATTTGGAGCCTCAGCAACATCGATCGCAGTAAGGATGACCTTGACTCGAGTATAAGCCGAGGTAAGGTTTAGGTGTATTTTAAAACCTAAAAACCTTGGCTTATACTCGAGTATATACGGTAAGTGATTTCAACTGCTGGAAGTGTGGACATGTAATTCGGTGATGCTTCTTTATTTATTTATTTTTTTATATTGTTGTCCTTTAAGGTATGTAACGCTTATTCTCACCTCCCTGTGAATAATATTACGCTCGGGGGACCTAGAACTTACCTTCGCTCTGCTCGCAGCCGCTTCTTCACTGAACAGCTGTGCTCTCCCGATCGCGCACCCTATCTTTTGTATTGGCGCGCATGCGGCCAAGATAGAGTGCGCGGTCGGGACAGAGCGGCTGTCAGTGAAGGAGCGGCTGCCAGTGGAGCAGGCGGTAAGGTAAGTTCCAGGTCCGCCGAGCGTCCTATTATTCACAGGGAGGTGAGAATAAGCGTTCTCGCCTCGCTGTGAATAATAGAAACGAATGGCAAATAGTTGTTTTTCTGAATTATGGGAGTTTAGTGTCCCTTTAAGCTCATATTTTTAATTTCAGTTTTTCTCCATATGGGTGACAATCGCACAACATGAAAAGGTGTGCCTAGCCTTTAATGCTGCTGTTAGGAAAATGATAAATGTGTAGTGCTTATTTAGAGTGGTTCTTTGTTTATGGATTGCTTATTGTTTGACGTTAGGTTGATATCCAAGAAACTTTAACCAAACCTCTGTAAATCCTCAAGACCTGAAGATTGTATAGTTTAAATTGTTAAAACATTCCTCTAAAATTCTGATGGAAAGTTTCAGGTAATGTTCCTTTATATCGGGGTGTTTTTTTTTTTTTTTTGAAGCAGCAGCAACATTTCCTCCAGTCATTTGTATAGATTATGAACATATATTTGTGAAAGCACTAACTGCATTGCTTACTGCAATATAATATAGCCATTATTCTTGTGTTTGGCATGGTTGAGATTAATGGTCTCTTAAATATTTCATAAGCATTTTAAAACAAAAGAAGCTGCTTACTATTTCAGAAAGATTTATATTTTATCTTGTAGATTTTGTAAAGTGTCCGTATACTATTCAGGTGCACCTTCTTAATGCTAATTTTTTTAATTTAAGCATTTCTTCTGCTTCTGTGTTTTTGTATTTAACTCACACATTTTAAAATGCTGTGTACTGCTACATCCCACAGTGCTTGCTTTTTATTTCTATGAAGTGTAGGATCAGACCAATATGGGGGGGGTATTTTTGTTGTCAAGTTTTATATTTATGCAAGTGCAGAATTCCAAATGAGCATTTCAAGTCATATTATTTACTTGGAATGTAATGCTGTAAACTATGGCATAAAAACGTAATCAGTGATCTGTTTAGCCCAACTTTAGAAAACCACGAGCTAGTTTTTTTTTGTCTGACTGAAGATGTGAAAAAAAAAACTAGCAACATTTGAAAACTTAATAATTCTCTTAACTGTGAGCCATACTATACCAAAACATGCACGGCTTGATTTGTACTATTCAAAAGTTGCACCCACTAAATTTGTGAACGCCAGACTAAAGCAATGAACCTGGCTACCTCCATGCCATATGTTTAGTATATTATAGTTAAATATTCTGTGTAAACCTCAAACATCTGTTGGCAAATTAATTGCTATGACGAAATAACAATGTCCGTATACAGTTGTCTTATTTTTAAAGACACCCTTGTAATGATTGTAACCTTTTTTACAATGCCATGCACCATGAGCTGTTTATATACCCTTTCAATGCATGACCAGTGGTTGGTCAGGCCTCTGTATATAATTTCTTTTTTTCCAGTGCAGTGTCACTTTTTTTTATTCACTAAATGGAATTATTTTTGTGTACAGAAGAAAAATCCATACCTCAAAGTTGAGCTTATTTTTAGACTTTTAAATTAGGTTTAGTTTGAGGGGACAAGTGGTGAAATTAAGAGTCTTTTTGTTAAGGGAGAGCAGTGCAATTTTAATAAAGCATTTTATGACAGCCATATGCAGGCAGGGGGAATGTATTGCTGTGTTAGCGAATTGTCCAGTTTTGTAAGTGCTGAGGCATCCATTTTTCTTGGTTTATATTGAAAATGTAATTAGTTCCCTGTACATTTTTCCTAATTGCAATTTCGCAGCAATAGGAAAACAACGCGCAGATGTGCTTAATAGTTTTCATGTTGGTAGTGTTAACTGATGTTTTTGGAAATCCTGTATTGCCATGGCACAAGCCTCATTTTCAGCAGTCATCTTGTATACTAGCTTACATGTCTGTGGACATTGTCAGAAAAAAAACAATAATCTGAATCAAACTAATTAATACACCTGTAATGAACTTACTTTAAAGTCTGGTTTATTTTGGGTGAATTTCCAACCTATGGGGACCTGAATCATTTTCATAATAACATGGTACTGCCACTGCATATTTTCTATCAAGTCTGGCTGAAACATAGAGACTTGTATTTGGCTGACACTTGCTACAGTAGAGGAAGGGTAGAAGGCCAATTGCTAGAAGCCATTTTTAAAATAGTAGTGACTAAAGGTGCTAATACACTTCCCTTCCAACACTCCCACAATGTTCTCCTGATGTTTGCACGATGTCAGAAGAAAGGTCTGGTCCAATCTTTGTGATTTGATTTCCGATATTAAAATGAATTGGCCAAACAGGGAATGTTGAAGGTAAAACACTTAAGATGTTTTATAGATTTGGCGATTTAAAAGTCCAGTCTATCAAACATCTAAGCTGTGTATGGCCTGCATTACTTAAACTTCTGGTCATTCAGGTCCCTTTAGGTTTTTATTCTTTTAAAATGTCATTTTAAGCTTTAGTTCTGCTAAAATATATGTACGTCTTGATCTTTTGCACTGCACCTGATAAACCGTAATTACCGTTCATGGCTTAGTCAGCCAGTGAACACCCTAACTATACATTTTATTAAAAAATAGTAGTATGGCATATGTACCTTAATATCCTTATCAGATGATAAACAAAACAAGCATGAAGGTATCTATTTGTCCTTATTTTTAATTTCTCTAGAACCCTATCGTTTTAGAAACCCATTTGTACACTAAAGTTTTCTCCTATGGCTGTTTAACACCACTTTAATAGTTTCTGGCAATCTAGCAGGGCCACACCTAATAACTGGCACAAAATATAGTTAAAGTAGGAAAGCTATGGCCTAAATTAAAAAGAGTAAAAAAAATGTTGGTTCCTTTTCTCACTTGCGTTATTATCCTGAAAGTATCGTAGTGTTTTTTGAGGTTTTTTTTATAGAAATTGGTGCAACAAAAAAAATCTTTTTATTTAAAATATTTCTTATGATCTGTTTTCAAAGAAACCCTTTGCAATCCTTTTAGGCTGATGGCACTTATGACATTTTGCGTACAGTTATTGTAGAGTCAAAGTGCTAGTTGTGAAATCCATAGCATTGCTACAACTTGCTTCAAATCGTTTAACTGTAGCACACAAAATACGATTTACCCAGAATTGCTCTGAGTAGATGATACCGCCACCCCCCCCCCCCCCCCCCCCCCGAGCAAGCAAGTAGTTATTCGTGCTAACCGGGATTGTGTCTCTGAATGGCCAGTTAAATTTCATTGCTCTGGTTTCTTCCTGTCGCCCAGTATACAAAACCTATGTCTTATATTTGAGTGTGGAGGTTCTCAATCATTCAGGTCAGGGTATATCTTTTGTATTCACTTAGATCGACTGGACTTTAGTTTAGTTCTGCTGTTAAGGGTGCTGTCTTGACCTAGGCGGTTTCTCACCATATCAACAGCCTCCTTGGTGGGTATACAGGGGAAGAGAGATGTCACATCATAGGACACCATTGCGATGTACAATGCTGTTTTGACGCCTCACCCTGGGAGTTCCTATAAGGGCTAGGCCACACTGCTGTGCTTTTTTTGCGTTTGCGCTTGCATTATTTTCATATAATTGAAAACGCGGCAACGCACCGAAAACACGCGTTTTCGGGTGCGTTGCGATTGGGATTTGCGTTCCACATTTTAAATCGCAATCACATGCGGTTTTCAATAGTTAATGAAAAAACGCATGCGAAATCGCAAATGAAATCGCATGCGATTGCGTTGCAGTGTGGCCGTGCACTAACACCTCTTAGCCACAATGCAGTCAAGCCTTGCATTCATAATGTTATTAACACCTGGCTGTGATGTGCTAATTGGGACTTTCAAGGGTACATAATTGCCACAGATTCTTGTACAAGTCGTTATGAATTGAGAAAGCCAGTCGGATGACTAGCAAAACGTCTTCAAGAACTAAACTTTAGATCCAGTTAATCTAACTGAATACAACAGATATCTATGCTTTTATAATAATAACATCTGGGAGATTTACTGATGGGACCTTTGATAAATATTGCAGTTAAAGCCAACTTCAATTCATACTGGTGTGCCCGCCGGTAAATCTTTGGTATTTTAAATGCAAAGGTTGTGTGTAGGGGTGACAAAGAAACCAGACCATCGAAATTTAGCTGACCATGCAGATTTTTGTTTCTCATTTACAAGACACATTTTGTAATTGAATAGAGGTTTTGCGTGATAAACAAAGTGCTTGTTTTTAAAATTAAAAAAACCTATATAAAACTAGTGCCAAGGGCCTCCTTGGTCCTATCTGGAAAAAGACTATTAATGGACTATGTGCATCTTTAGCCATAATAGCAGCAAACCCAATCTGGTATCAGCCTTAATAAAAATAGGAGCTTGGTAGCACTTTCTCTGGTGGCACTAATTTAAGTTAATTTTTCTTTTTGAACTTAGTCAATACATTTTTCTTTGTATTCTTGTTTGAAGATTTAGCAATTGACAAGCCTTTTTTGCAACTTTTAAAAATATTTAGAAATTGAACGTTGCTTTAGCGATTTATCGGGCTAAAAAATGTCAAGAAAAGTGTAGTATGTTACGCCAACATGGATGTTCCGATTATGGAATTGCGTAATTAAAAAAACCCAAATGATACTTTAGGGAAAAAAATGTCAGGATTTACAAATTGTGAGTAAAAGAAACTTTTTATAATGTGCAGTTTGGTTGCTTTAGGTGTTTTTAAGCTGTTTACTCCAGGTTTATGTATTGCAGATATATGGTATGCCTGTTTGGCAGCCATCTGCCATTAGGAGAAAAACATTTTGTATGAATTACACATTTTAGCCAATGTGTAACCTGTTTTTTTTTTTTTTCAATTTTGGGATGTATGGAATTGCATTTGCTACAGTCTACAATATAAACTAAGGAATTCAACATATGTAAACACTGTTTAAACCCTCAGGGACAGTCTACTCACTAATCTCACTCGATTCAGGTACTTGTACTCTAAATCTCAGCAGTGAAATGTATTTTTAATTTTGTTTTCCTTTTTGCCGTGCTTGTAGCACATCCTTGATGAATGTCAAGTTTAAAACTCACTTCAGGTATCCAGGTATATAACTCAGCCAAACGGATTTAAAAAGCTGCATATTAATTCTTCAGCACACAGTGCCTCAGACACTTATAGTGGCATTCTGTATATTCAGTTATTACTACTGAACAGATAACATAGGGGTTCCTGTTTGGTTTTGTGTTTTTTTTGTTTTTCCTGTACACTGAATGTTACTGAAATTGTACAACACATGTAAAATTGACTCAGCATAACGGCAATGTTAAATTGGCGTCAGAAAAATAATTTTAGTGGTAGTTTGTTTTTTTTTTTTAATTGTTGCACAAACTGTTTTGTTGGATATTGGGCTTTGTAAATAAAAGCATATATGGTGATTTAATTTGTAGCTTCCATACACTCCAGCTTATTGTGCAGGTATTTTTTTTATTTTTTTTTAATTCCATTGTATTTCAGTGTGCAACAGTTAACACATTTTGATCAATGTGTCCTATTTATCGAAAAATAAAACAGGAACCCCTTTTACTCTTATTGACCTCATTTCAATATACTGTTTACAGTTTGACAGAATTGTATAATGTAATATTTCTCTTGTACTGTAGTTTATATTTATTTACAGATTTTTTTTTGTACTGTGATTTGAACTTTTTGTTCTTTGTATGATCAATGTCTGTAGTAGAGCACTTATGATCACAATTACTTTTTTGTTTTGATTGCACTACATAATTATTTTTTTATGCAGTTCTGATTTCAACTGGACTTAAAAATTTGTCTTAATGTATGTGATAAGTACTTAAAAAAATCCAAGTGGTTCATTTTGGCTTTTTTTCTTCTAATTTTGTTTTTAAAAAGCATTGTATGTTGAAAGCGCTGATTCTGTCGTTGTGCATGTGTAAAATTCTAATGGCTCATTGTATTATTTGACCATGTAATTTTAAAACAAAAAAAAATACATTCCCAGCTGTATTGTTGTGTATGGTAGTTCTCACTGGATGCTAGACTTTTCAAAACCACTATTCTTCTAATAAATTTGTTGTGAAAAATTTGCATATTTGACAGTATTGCTTTACTTGCACATTTTCCTTTCTGTGTATATTCTTGTTTTTATGTTGGCACAGCCTTTAGCCAACAGTTAGGCCCAGTACATATGGGCAGATATTTTGGCCCGATTGACCGGCCGCCGCTGTATTTTGATCGACTGGGACAAGATATTGTGTTAAATCTTCAGGAAGACCGTTCAATTTCGGTTCTTCGTAAAAGCATGTAAAATGCAGTGCAAATAAACCTTGTTTTTGTGCACATTTATCTATATGGTGCAGGGCTTAAGCTGGAAGTCTCAATCCAAAAAAGAAGAGTCTTCTGTCACTTAAAGTTCATGTCCACCACTCTAACATAATTTTATACTTAACTTCCTCATCCCGATTTCCTTGGCCTCTCAGTACTAGCTTATTATATATACTTAACTATTGTTCCTGAAGTGACACATTCAGCCTTTAGAATGCCATGCTCTTTGCCTGTTATTGTCGCCTCCTCTTAAAGAGGTTTGAGCTTTGTCATAAGCTTGTACATGTGCAAAGGAGACGGGACCGTCATCATCAGGTTTTCATTGGTCATAACCACATTGATGACGGCTGTGATTGACTGTTGTTGCAGGAAGAAGTCAGAGGAAGGGTTAAGAAACTTCTATTGATTCTAAGCTTTATTCAAAAATAACCATAAAAATATTTGAAACATTTTCTTCTGTTTCTGCATATCTTTTCAAAGTCTTAATTGTCAAGTTAGAGTGGTGGAGACTGGAGAGTGTAGCCTACTGGAACTCACAGCTTTTGTGCTTGGAAGCCCCAATCGACTATAGAGCAAGTTAGGGTTAGTTGATTGTACATAATGGTAAAAAAAAATAAATAATAATTTGTACTCTTGTTTGTCTGCCATAAAAGTGCTGTAACTTGCCACTGATCTTGGAATGCAATGAAATTGATTCCAGACTATTACCAGAAATGCAGCGCAAACAGTAATGCATTATGGGTCAGTGCATGCAATGCATTTCAGTGTGGCAGGCCACACTGTATGTGCTGCATCCTGATCCGTTATTGGAGCAAATGTAATCCACATTTGTTCTGATAACAAATGCTTTGTTTTACACGTGTTGCTGTGTGTTGAAAGTGTGGGTGCAGCCTAAAACAATTCATAGGTTAAAATTGGGCTCTAATGAAGCATTTAAGAAACAAGTTTGTGTGTGTGTGTGTATGTATGTATATATATGTGTGTGTATGTATATGTGTGTGTGGGTATAGATAGACACACGCTATGCATTCTGAACCTGTTTCATTGCCGAATATAGGTTGTGTGCCCCGAGGATGAGTTTGTGTGGAAGCTGCAAGATGGACAATGTTTTGTACATGTATGTACATATTGATTTTTCCTGTGTTTTGGGTGAGGGTGTTGCACACATGTGGGTATTTAAACGGAATGGGAGGTGAGTATAGTTCTCCTTGAATTTTTCTTTTCAAAAAAAATCCAAACAATAGATTGGAAACAACAATACAATATTAAAAGCCTGCTACAAGGTTCACTCAAGGTAAAATACAAAGATGGAAATAGGCCATTTTTATTTTGTATTAAATGTTCCTTAAAGAAAAAATAAACCCAATTTTTTATACTCCAGAATCTGAAAACAACCCCCTAAAAACACCAATAAGCTTTAAAATACCACTTCAGTAAATTGTATTAAAGTAAATGTAAGCCTGTTAAGAACTGGATGAAGTATCTGTGTGTATATGCAGTGGGCAGGCCACACCTCCTGACCTCAGTCACATGCTTCCTTGCTTTATCTGTCCTGTAAAAGTATTGGCTAGAGATTATTAATGGGTGTGACCATCTGTAACAAGTTTCTGCCATAGCTAAGGACGGAGCATGTGCAGAACATAATGGTCGTTGACCAAACTGGTGTGATAGTAGTATGCTATGAAGTAAAGCACAAACCATTTGTTATTTAGGTAAATTTCCTAGTGCCCGTATCAAAGTGAGAGGTAAGACACAGATTACTGGTTTTATATCAAGGTGTTCTTTCTTCTGGTTCTGTGGCTTTAGTTGTCCTTTAAGGGCTAGGCTATCATATTTTCTAGGCCAAATTGCATGCGATGACAATTTTTTTGTGGATCGCAGCATGTACATACTATAATGCACACAGATGCATGCCTTTCACACGTGTTACCGGCATAGTGTGGTTTAAGTTGAGCAGTTCTTCAAATTGGATTTCTGATTGTTTCACTCGATCAGAGGAACAATTGCCCGTTTATGGCTAACTTAATTTGGGAAATATAGGTGGTTTCTTAAGCTCAAACATGTGACATACCTTCATATGGCATTCAAGTTATATGAACCAAAGAAATATCTTACAAGATCTAAAATACATGAATTTAGGTTATTTATACATGATTTATAGATTTGTTTGTCCTGCACTGACAGTCCCCCCCCCCCCATAAGCTAGCGATCATAAACTAAAATCCTTTCTTGTTGGGTCTTTTCCATGCATTTATAAGACACTTAATTTTATTTTTTTTTTAATTATCTAAAACTTTTTCTGACAATGTTTTCTTTTTTCTAGCATGCCAAGTCCTCAGAAGGCAAGAAACAGTTCTGCAAGCATAACACTGGAAAAGTTCATGAATAAACTGTGTACTCATCATCAGAAACAATTAATTAAAGTGTTGAACAGTTTGTACACTGAAAAATCATTATCAAAACAAGAAGACCATTCTGTTACAAGCACATTAGAAGATCAAAGCTATTCCATATCCGACCTGTCAGTGCAAGTCGGCAAATCAGACTTTTCAGCTACAGCAGATACCTTGTCTTCTCTTGGTTGCTCGGAGAATACATGTAAATTTTTAATCCTCTCAACGGAACAAGATAACCAAACAGAAAATATGCATGTATTATGCATGAAAACACCAGAAGAAAAATATCTAATTCCTGGAAGACATGTAACAGTTTCCCCTAATATGGCCTACACATTTGACTGTTCTGAAAATTTCATGGGGCCTCAGAAGAATTCTTTGAGAAACTTTCCAAATGATACTAGAGAACCAGAGTTTGTCGAAGTAATACATCAGACCGAAGAAAATTCTATAACGTCTAGTGCTGAATCAAAACTTCTGAGTGCAGTAAAGCAAGAAAAGCAAGAAAATGCAAATACTAAATTAGTAAACAAAACCAATAACCACTTTTTAAATTGTGAATGTTATTTGCAGTATTGCTGCTGTTCGGCCATTTCTCTGCCAGTTTCACATGAAAATGATAAACTACCGTGGCAAATTGAAAATTGTAGTGGAACCTCGGGCTTGAAAGTAAAGGAAGATCACCAAAGGGATATTATTTGCAGTAGTCCACTAGCAAATGACTGTTTGGATCAGAAATCTGCGTTACAAACTCACAAAAAGTGTGTGGGATTTAATTTTAGTGGCAACTGTTGTAAGATGTATGTTTGTGCTTTGGTTAATGATCGAAAGGAAGCAGAGGATAATGTTTGTTGTGCTCATTATCCTTCTGATAGTGTAGAAACACCAAAAGGAGTAATGATAAAGGCATTGCCATCAGCAGAGTTTATATCGCTAGTAAATCAGAAAGAATTTGGTAAAAAATGCGAACTGTTAAAGACCATGACCCCAGGTGAATTGTCTGGAAAAAATATTAATGAAAATCAAGTGGAAGAACCTCGGCCTGTACTGAAACGGTCAGTAGAAGCTTCCATTGTTAGTTTGAATGGCGTGTCATTAGCCCAAAATCAAAATGACAGACTGTGCATTGAGGAATCCATAGCAAAAAAACTGCCTCACATACACATGGAAGGAATAACTCAACCTATGAAAGTAGGTGATGCAGCAAATGCAAATGTTGATATTGTGAATGGCATTCCACAACTTAAAATCAATGTACTACATAAGATTGCTCATGAAAATGATTTAGATAAGGTAGGTCAGTTAGACTCTGCAGATATTGGTAACCCAATTTCTTTTTTTAATGGATCCATTTCCACTGTTAACAGTGCAAAATTCAGATTGACTTCAAAGGCATTTAAGCATCAGGAAAGTGACTTTACATCTGATTGCTGTTCATGCATAAACCGTTCTAAATCATTAGTTTCATCAGTAGCACGCTCTATTAAATATACTGATAGCCAAAAAATGCAATGCAAAACTTACATAGAAAGTTTATCTAACATAAATGCACAAAGTTCTGTTTTTAAAAATGTTGATACTTTAGAATCACATTTAAAATTAGAAAGTGGACTGTCTGGATCTGCTCAGGTTACAAAGCATTCCAGTACTGATAATTTAGCCAATCTTCGGAAAGATGAATGCTGTCCAACACCAGTGAAAATGACCGAAAATCTTAAGATAAGTACAAATGCAGAGAATGTTGAAGATTGTGCCGCAACATTAAAATCCTCAAAATTTAATCCAAAATGTTCACCCACAAGGAAAAATACGGATAAAAGGTCTCAACAGAGAACTAGATATTCTTTAATGGCTTCCAAACAACCAAATGAATTTACAGAAAAGTGGAAAGTTCCACTAGAAAGCAAGGGTTCAAGTATTCAAGTAAATATAAATGGTCAAATTGAATCTGAAAACTTCAGACAGACAATAGAAAATTTCTGTCCAACTAAATTTAAAAGAAAAAAACAGAAAGTTCCAGCTCCATCAGACAGATGTCTTAGAAGTCGGCACATCCAAATGGTTGACATAAAGTCTAAGTCTGATGGAAACTCTTGTACATGGAAAAATCCTGAACTTCAGATTCATGTCTCCATTCTTCCAGGAACTAATATTTTGCACCGGGCAGTGAAAGTAAAATGCACCACAAAATCCGGTCATAATTTCATAAACAGTCTTTGTGATCAAAACTCAGGAAATTCGGAATATGATCAAGAGTATCCTAGAGAGGATTTGAGCAACACTTTGACAAGTAGAAAATACTTGAAAGTTAATAGCAGTTTGGCAAATAAAATATGCAAACCAAAAGAAAAGGTTAGAATATGCATTGATGTAAGTTCTCAAAAAAGGAAAGTGTATTTTCCATCAAAAAAGGCTGTTTTTATAAAGGCAGAACACAGAAGCAGTGTAGATACAGACATTAATAAGCAGGTATCCACAGCCAAGTCCCCTTCTAAATCAAGAGCTAGAAATAAAAACAAACCTGTGGTATCAAGGACATTGAAAAACAAAGGTATGTCTTTGTGGAAGTACAGTTTAAGAAACACAGATAATACCAAACAACCCTGCAGTATAAAAAATGAAACTACTCATGTTTGCCATGAGTCAACAGCTTCATTGAATTCAGCTACGATAAATGATGTAGATATTGAGAGAGACAAACCAAAGTTTATTGATTGGTGCTTGGAAGAAGAAAATCAGGAACGCATCTCAAATTTTAACAATAAGTATGTGTCCCTTCACAGAGGATGGATTCCACTAGAAAAGGAATCCCCATCTATACCAAAATGTAAAAATAAATCTGATAAATTGAAAGAAATTTGGAAAACAAAGAAAAGAATACGCAAAAGCAGAAACGCACACGAAGCTCGAAAAGGTTCTGCTATCCAGATGTTATTTTTAAACAGTTCAAAGTTTTCAGAGATTTGCAGGTGGTTTTTAGAAACAACAGAGACCAAATCTTTAGTGATCGTAAAGAAAAAGAATACCCGTTTGCCGGAAGATCCTCCTTTACCAATAATTCCAATGACAAAATACCAGTCTTCCTCCTTATATCCTCATACTCTGCAAGCAGAGCGCTTAAAAAAACATCTTAAGAAGTTTGCTTCTATTTTTCCTGTCCGTAACGGTTGCAAAACTCAAGATTCAGATATAGCTCAATTAACTAAGGTCAAAGAACTGCATCATGGTAAATCTACTTTAAGTGGCACTTGTAAAAGCAATGCTAAAAAAGAAACCATTAACTTCAAAAATACAGAGTCTGTACAATATGATAAACCATCTACTGTCCTTGGATCAAAGAAATGCCACCACTTTCAGGGAAAGTTAAAACAACTGCAGCCTTTGCCAGTGCAGTGTAAAAATTGCAAGCAAGAAATAGATGAATTTGCAAAAAGTAGAGACTGTAAACTTAACATCAAAACATTTTCAGCTGACACACCTACAAAACAATCCGTTTTTAATGGTGGAAAACAAGGAGCACAAAAATATCTCCAAGATAATGTTTTAACACCTGGATTACAGGTAAGGAAGAGAAAGCTCAACATTAAGTCAAGTGCAGGAGATGCATTGTGCAGTTACAATAATGTTTTACCAGCTACAAAAAGAATGAAGATCAAATTAGAGACCGATATTGGTGGCCAAAAAAAGCACATAAAAATGGTCACATCCTCCAAGAATGTTTACTTGAAAACTAAGAAAACTAAATGCTCTTGTAAAGTTTCTTTTTTGGGTAATAAATGTAAGTGTAAAAGGAGTAACCAAAATAACTCGGACAACCAAAAGGAGCTTAGTTGTAAAATATCTAAAAAGAGGGTGTCTTCAAAAGCACAAACATTACATAAAAAAAGGACAGCCAAAAAGAAACATACTAGATCCGCAGTGCTTAAACGGAGCCCCGCATCCCAGCAACAAAAGAGAAAGCAAAGATCAAAGCTAAACGGTCTGACTTATATCAAGAGACATTCACATGAAGCTAAGTAACGCAGAAGACCCCTTTTATCCCGGTATTGTGCATTGAAGTGGTTTTATAAACTAATTGTAATTGAAAAATCAGAATAACTTTTGCTGCAGCTTACCTAGAAGAAGCTCTAATTTTAAATTTTTTCCCAGACCTTTTTTTGTGTGTGCATAATTTACATAAATTGCACATAACTTAAATCTGAACTATCCAGTTATGTCAAATAGCACCTTTTATCATACAAGGATGTTGTAAAGTTCTATTTATTCAGAAACTGTTGATATTTTATTTGCATTTTCCTTTTTCAGAAGGTGTAGGTATTTAAGGAAGCTGCAGTTAAACTTTATGATATTTTATATTTGATCTTTCTGGGATATTTTTGGTGCTAAAAAAATAAGTTATTGAATTTCGTTTTTGTACAGTAAATTTCACAAAAATGTGCCTTATTTTTTATTTTAAGTCAAGCTGCGTGATAAGCCTTGCATGAAATACTTGAACATGCACTCAAGCAGAAAAAAGCCATGCAAGAATTTCTCTCCACGGCTATAGTATCTGGTAATTTATGCGCCATTTTCTTTTCCAAAAGCAATTCAAAACCTAATTTTTCGTGAATTTGCTACTAGAAAAGGGCTTTAAACATTTTTATTTGTTGGCATTTTGGCCACTTGTTTTAAGATTCTCTTGATAAAAGAATCACTATTTTATTTGCCTTTTATATAACCTACAGCTTAAGTGAATTTCCTCCATATTTTTTTGCTTTGGATCTTCCTGTTAAAATACTTGAAGGACTTGATTGCTTGAAACAGGTTTTTTTTTTCTTGGTAAAGACTGCATGTTCAAATTGCACCCTGTGCACCACATTTCCACAGTTTTTAGTACGGGAAGAGAATCTCCATTTGGAGAATGAACCTTTCTTTTTTTTTTGCTTATTGTATGAATAAATTCTGTACATGTAGATTATCTACCATCCAATCAGGAGTATGAATATAATGTTATTTGTTTATTTAAGGAAATGCACCTCAGGGGTTATTTTTTATTTTTTTTGTACTTTCTGTGAAATACTATGTTGGCGTTTCAGACTTTTTCTTCCCCTTTCAGAAACGCTTATTAGGTAATAGTTCTGCCTCTCTTTATTCATTTAATCTAATTATAACCTGGGTTACACTAACCCTATTTAGCATGTAATGTTTGCACTCCATTAACCTTTAGTTTGCACATTGAAACTGGTTACTAAAACACATTGTAGCAGCTTTTCCCCCTAAAGTTTCATTTTGGAAGGCTTAGTCCCGTCGATCTTGTATGTACTCAAGCCCCCTTTTTAAAGGTCAATGTTTGCATTATAATATTTGGGGGTGGAAATGGAAAAAAAAAACCTGTACATTAAAGGCAGACCATTACGTTTTTATAAACCCTGTACTTTTTTGTGTTCTGCTTTGGATTTGATCTTTTTATAAAAGTCTTTTGCGAGTATGAAACATGTGATATCCTGCAGTTCAATGCAGGCTTTGCACTGAAGGCAGCTGAACTAAAGATCTGTTTTTGTATAAAAAAAATATATGTATATACGGTATACAAAAGATTTTGGTATCTTTTGTTTGTATTATATAGCTAAATGTTTTGATAAATTGTTTTAGGGAGAGTAATGAGATTTCCTTTAGAATTTTTAAGGATGTTAAGGATAACTAAAGCCTTAAGCTTTATATCTTTAGCTCTTGATGTATAGCGTTTGTTGGACTTTAAAACTCAGCAGAATTGACCATAAATATTGATGGTTATCTGAACTGCTCTTCTCCTTGGATTGAAACCACACATGCTCTGTTTTGCTAAGCTTTACCATGATAACAATAGAATGCAATGCATAATAACAATAGAATGTAAATCAAATCTTTTGTCTAAGCTGATTTTTTATTAGGGTGTTGTTAGACACCAACTGATCATCAGTGTTATTTAAGCACACTGGCCTGATCTTTGCTTTAAAGGGCATGTCGACCCCCCCCCAGCTGAAATTTGCCCCAATGCTGAGCACACAGTAGTGTTCAATTAATCCTACCTAAAATTCTTGTCTTACTTGAAATGCCCCATGACCTAGACTTTGCTAGGTTTATATGCTCCAATTCGGATTCTAAATATACTTACCAGCCTTCTTTCCATCAATCTCCTTCTGCTTATTCCGACTGGGCTGGATCTGCGGACGATAAGTGATTGGCTGAGACTAGCGAGGTCTAGGTTATGGGTGTTTTCAAGTAAGATACTCCTTTTGTGTGTGTGGGAGGGGGGTAGGTGAAGATGCCATTTAAACAATATTTATATAAAATAGATGTTTTAAATATTTCCCCTAAAACATTCCTGGTTATAGGGATGATAGATTCATATATTGGGAACGTTTCATAGGGTTTATATGGATAATAAAACCACACAACCACCCCCTTCCTTTTAACTTTTTTTTTTTGAACCTCACATGTAAGTCCTGTTGGCAGGGTGATTCAGTTGTGAATGATTTCCTTTGAAAGTGGTTATTTTGTTTTTTAAAGTTTTGGTTTTTAAGGGGTGCATTAAGAAACAAAAGCGTTTAGAACAAGAAAGTGTATGAGCACGATTGTTGTTTCTGTTGTGTGTTGTGTGTTTCTGTTGTGTGTTGTTTCTGTTGTGTGTTGCTGCTTAAGTATGGACAGTTTTGTTGGGGCCATGCAGGTACTAGCAGGGGCCAGTGAACTGGAGGGGGGAAATGTGGCAGATAAGGTGGTAAAGGAAGATAGATTTGTAAGGGTCACCAGGGGAAGTAGGGGACTGAAGGGTAGGGTTGCTTCTTCCCAGCTAGTCTATCCCAACAGATTTGCCGAGTCTGGGGCTGGGGCTAGGAAGGATAGGCAGGTGGTAATGGTAGGGGACTCCATTATTAGAAAGGTAGGGTAATCTGCTGCCAAGACCCTACATGCAGAACCAGTGTGTTGCCTGCCTGGTGCTAGGGTTCGACATGTGGTAGATCGGGTAGACAGATTTTTATGTAGGGCTGGGAGTCACCCTGCGTTCTTGGTTCACGTTGGTGCTAGTGACAAAGTACAGACAAAGGAGGAGCCAAGTTAAAAGTGTAGTGTTTTTAAAAAATACTACAGCAGTCATGTGCTACGCTAGGGAGGTAATGGGGGCTAAGGGGTATTTATGCATGGCTAAGAGGGTGGTGTAAGGACATGGGGTTTGGCTTTTTAGATAACTGGGCTGATTTTTCTTTTGACTACAGGCTTTTTAGTAGAGATGAACTGCACCTCAATGATGATGCAGCTATTTTGGGGGAGTAGATGGCTAGAGGATTGGAGGAGATTTTAAACTAGGTATGGGGGACTGGGTATGTTGAACTACACGGGTAGTTTAGGGGAGCTTAGGGATCAGGGGGCTAAAAAGATAATGGGGGAGGGGGAGTATAAGGAGGCATGTATGTCCAAGTTTGGAAGTAGATTGATAATCTAAAATGTATACAGATGCGAGAAGTCTGTCTGGAAAAACTGGAGAACTAGAACTAATAACTTTAAAGGAAAGGTATGATGTGATCGGTATAGCAGAAACATGGCTAAATGATTTACACGACTGGACAGTAAATATTGAAGGATACACTCTTTATTTAGAGTTAAAAGGAGTTAAGGGGGAATATACACTGTATGTATGTTAAACTAGTATTGAAGCCAAATTTAAAAGATGAAATTGATGGGGGTATAAACGAGAAGGCAAAAACAATATGCGTTGAGCTATGGACAGGAAGCAAGAAGATGGGTTAATTAATTGATGTATGTTATAAGCCGCCAAGTGCCAGTGAGGATGTGGAAATGAATCTCTATATGCAGTTGGCGAAGGCTGCTGGTATGGGGCATGTTCTGGTTATGGGGATTTCAATTACTCTGACAGATTGGGGTCAGGGAACTGCCAGCACCTCAAAAGGTATCAATTTCTTAAATCTTTATGAGCATTTTCTTTCACAGATGGTAGAAGTTCCTGCTAGACTGGATGCATTGTTGGATCTGGTGATATCTAATAACTCTGAGCTTACTTCCGTGCGCGCACGAGCGTGGTACAGTGTGGCCTCAGCCGTAAGGGGTATTAAACGATTACATTTCTAAATGTATACCTTTAGGGAACAAGTGTAAAAACATTAAGGTCCTCTCCTGCCTATCTTATTCCCAGGTAAAAAGGGAAATGGAAAAGAAGAAAAAGGCTTTTAAAATTTTGAAATTGTAAGGAACCGAACAGGCTTACAGGGTGTATAAAAGCTGCGCATGAAAGCAATTAAACTAGCTAAAATAGAAAATGAATTTAGCATAACAAAGCAAGTTTAACCCCAAAATGTTTAAGTATATCGATAGTAAAAAGAGGACCCGCGTGTGGGCGGGGTTACATGGGGCTGTAAGGGAAGGGGGCCTGCAAATGGAGGGGCCATAGGGTCCATGAGTGGAAGGGGCCGGGGGGCTTGCAAGAGGGGGGGGGGGTCATCCACTGACATGGTTTCAGAACAGGAAGTGCAGGGGATCTGGTGTTGCTGCCATATCATACACAAAAATTTAAATATCTTCAAAGCTATGCAAAATAAACAATGACAATAAATTGCAAAAATTTTCAGGAGAGCAATTCCTATCAATTTACCTAGACATTTTTGGACCACAGTTCTCCTTTAAAGGGTATGTCCACCCCCAAAACTATAATATAGGCCTCCTGTCTCCCCTCCAGGAGAATTTTGCCATGTGCAGTGCAGCACTTCTCCCTCCCTCTCCCACCTGCTCTGGTATCCCTCGCCCTAGCGTAAATCCCTTTATTTATATAAAAGTAAATGTGCCCCCAGCCCCAACCACTATAATAATTTTCTTAAAGTCCCCAGATAGTTACTTACCATGCCTCGCTCCTTCGCCGCACTGAGAAGCCGGCAGCCGCGTCCGTGATTGACTGCCTAGCAGCCAATCAAAGACGTGTCTGCCGGTCCCGCCCCCTGCTTACATTTCCCCGGGGAGTGCGGTGAAGGAGCTAGGCATGTAAGTAACTATCTGGGGACTTTCTAAGAAAATTATTATAGCGGTTGGGGCTGGGGGCACATTTACTGTTATATACTAAAAATGTTAATTAAGGGTGGACATACCCTTTAATATCAATAAAGCCCCAGGACCAGATGTTATATATCGTCGGATCTTAAAGAGCTTAGTCCAGTTTTATTTAGACCACTGTTTATCTTTTCAGATTCGCTTTAGTCTGGTGATTTGCTACTGGACTGGAGAAAAGCCAATGTAATACCAATATTTAAAAAAGGTAGTCGTTCCCAACCTGGTAACTATAGACCTTGTTATTAGTAATCTTATTAGTAGTAGTCAGCGTGGGTTTGATAGATTGTGGAAGACAAATTTACTTGTTTTTTTACTCACATTCTAAGAAGTGAGTAAAAATTAAGATTCTGGCATAGCAGTAGATGTAGTATAAGTTGGATTTTGCTAAAGCTTTTGATTCTGTGCTACATAAGAGACTGTTGGCCTAGAAAAAACATTTGTACATGGATAGAGAATTATTAGATCGCGAGCTACATCAATGTATGCTAAAGTTCTAAGTGGGGTGGCACTGACTGCCACTTCCGGGGCACTGGTAGTGGCAAGAACACTGCGGCTGCTCAAGAACACAAAAATAACAGAGCAGCCACAGTGGAGACTGACTGAGGAACCCGGAAGCGGCAGTGGAGCGAGGAGCATGTAAGTATAATAACTCAATGTGGGAGCTATTAGGATAAAACGATCTCTAGGTTTTCGGGGGTAATCTACAATATATTAATTTTTGAAAAGAGAGGTGGACAGTCCCTTTAACAATTCTGGTTCCCCTTACACCAAAAATAACTTAAGTGAATCTCTAATGGAAAAAGATTTGGGGGTTCTGGTAGATTTACTGTATCTGTAGCAAACAATGCCAGACAGAAGATATTGTCTTGTGTAAAGAGGGGAATTGATTCAAGGGAAAAAAAAATATAAATATTCTCCCTCTTTACAGGGCACTGGTAAGGCCTCCTTTGGAATATGTGGTGTAGTTTTGGAAACCCTTATACAAAAGGGACATCTAAACTAAATATGAAGGTAATGGAGGGGCTTGACTATGCAGGCAGATTAGACAAGTTAGGGCTGTTTACATTGGAAAAGCAACATTTGCGTGGGGATATGATCACTTTATACAAATATATTAATGGGCCATGCAGTAAACTATCTTGTGCATTGTTTACTAATAGGTAATTTCAGAGGATACGTGGACATCCTTTTAAGATTGGGAAGAAAAGAAGTTTGATCTTCAGGTTAGGAAAGGTTTCTTTACAGTGAGACCAGTGAAACTGGAACTTGCAGCAGATGTGTTAATGGCAAGTTCATTGAATAGATTTAAAGGGGGCCTAGATAAGTTTCTTAAACAAAAAAATGTTGAGAATTACTGGTATTAATACATATACTGTAGTTCTGGTTTATCTAGGGATACTTTCCAATTGCCATTTGGAGTCAGGAAGGAAATTTCCCCCCCCCCCCCCCCCCCTTTTAACTTTTTGGTTTTTTGCCTTCCTCTGGGTCAACTTAGGGTGGGGTTAAAAAGTAGGGTGAAACAGTTGGACTTGATGGACGTATGTCTTTATTTAACCTTAATTACTATGTTACTATGTAACAGTGCAATTGTATGATAACTATAGAGCGATCGTAAATGCATGATCCCGATATGAGGTATAAGGTCCTAAAAACCTGGAGGTACATTGCATGCAACACTTGCAGAAATTCAATCGCCTATAGAAAAACATCCTCTGCAAGCGGCATGTCTTCCTATGTTCATGGACAGCGAAAGTGGTAAGCATGACTTTCAGTGGGTATTGCTGACCATCTGTTACCCGCCTTCCCATAGCAGTTTTGGTCACTCACCCTTTAGTCTTTGATTTTGAACATATTCTGCTGGTTACAAAAAGCTGTTTAGACAAAGTACATTATTACATCCTTTTCAGGATTTACCCTTATTCTGCAGCCTCGGTATTGAATTGTCCAGAGCTGAATAATTTTGTCTTTGAGTTAATTGCCCATATTGGGTTTAAGCTGATAAATTTTTTTTCTGTTATAAATAAATACTATAAATAACCAATTGCTTCCAAGTTGTAGAATGGTTTACTCGTATCTTATGTCATCTCTATGTATGTATGTATAGTTTATTTATAAAGTGCCTCTTGGGAAGACAGCTCTGTACAAAAACAAAATACAAAAAACTCATAAAAGGGGCCACATACATAAATCGTTCAGTACATAAAAATCCCTTATATAAATATATTTATATCTCCATAGGAGATTGCATTGAGTTTTTAGGAGCTACCAATGTGGTGGGGGGTGTATGATATTACATATAGGAATGTTGTATATGTATGTGTGTACTCACTATTACCATTTAAATTACCATCAATAAATGTATATAAAGAATAGCACTGACTTATATTAGATACAACACAAAATATACAAAATACAGAAACTTACAGAGCTGAGATCCCTATTTCAACATGGAATGGTCAAATGGCAGCTAAAACCACACCCCTGTGTCTGCTCCATGTGAAAGGAAGTGTAATCCAAAAAAGGTTTCTGCTACACAGGATGTGTATTGTAATGGACATATCCACCAAGGCTCCTTATATACCACCTCCAGGCTACAGGTGGTGTTAGTGAGTGATAAGACAAGACATCCCTGCTCTCTATGGCTAGGAGGAGAGAGAGTGAAAGTAGATTGTGGTGTATGCTTTGGAGTGATATTGAATGCAACACAAGATCTTGTGTATAAGATCCTGTTACCACCTGTTGGGAGGACAGATTATTGGACAATTTACCTTATTGGATACAAACTCTGAGGCAACAGATAAGTGTACACACTTACAAGGACACACAATATACAGGCTTGGTCAATATTCAAAGTGGTGCAACCCTGATTACTGCATATGTTATGTGGGGAACCTGTTTTATGTGCACTGTCTGCTTTGTGCCACACCACCAGAGTAACCCACTGTGTGCCATGCTACCCATAATCCTTCCATAAAACAGTAATCTGGTACAAATTGGTGGCAGTGGTGCTGGTAATACCATTTATTCTCCCTGTTTTCTTTGTATGTTTGTTCTCTGTATTAAGCTATGGAGGCTGCTACTGAAAGTATTGGTTTAAATCCTCCTGTCCATGTACCTGCAGATGAAATGCCCCAGTTAGACTCAGTAGCTCTACCAGGCCCAATTGTCAAACCTATTTTTAAACCTGATCCATTTGATGGGGTAAGGAGTGGACTGATTGGCTAAAACAATTTGAATTGGCAGCCAGCCGCTATTAATGGTTGCGATGAAGATGCTCGCTTGCAAGTCCTTAGCCTTTTGCTTAGTGGTAAAGCCAGGCAGGTATACAAAGGATTTACTGTAATACTGAAATAAAAAGCAGCTATCAGTTATTTTCAATTAGATCTGTATAAAAGAGTATATAATGGATAAATCCATTTCTTTAGCTAAACTGGGAATGAGAAATTTTTGTTTATACGTTAGATTATATCTGTTGTATTCAATTAGATCAACTGGACTTGAAATGTAGTTCTTGAAGACGTTTTGCTAGTCATCCGACTGGCTTTCTCAATTCAGAATGACTTGTACAAGAATCTGTGGCAATTATGTACCCTGGAAAATCCCAATTAGCATATCACAGCCAGGTGTTAAGGGTGTGATTGGATAGTGGCTAAGAGGTGTTATAGGAACGCCCAGAGTAAGTTGTTAAAACAGCATTGTACATGGCAGACAGTTGGTGTCGAACCCCCCCACCTCTATTTAGGTTTTCTGTAAACCAACACACACAGATCAGTATTTGATGTTTGACTCCCACCACCCTTTAGATCACAAGCTGGGTGTCATCAGAACCCTGCAACACAGAGCCGAGAACATCCCC
Source organism: Hymenochirus boettgeri (assembly GCA_019447015.1). Taxonomy (NCBI): domain Eukaryota; kingdom Metazoa; phylum Chordata; class Amphibia; order Anura; family Pipidae; genus Hymenochirus; species Hymenochirus boettgeri. The sequence goes on along the minus strand of CM033475.1, from coordinate 45,991,528 downwards.
ACTAGCACAGAGGCGAAGGCTAAAGAAATGAAACATCTCAGAGGAGCCCTTAAAACTTGTGGATATCCAGACTGGGCCTTTGTCAAAAGAAGTAGAAGGAAAGAAAAGAACACGAATACCAACAGTGAAGGGGAAAAGCAAGACAGGAGGAAGAACATGGTCATCCCATATGTAGCAGGGGTCTCCGAGAAATTAAGAAGAATTTTCAAAAAACACCGTATCCCTGTCTGCTTTAAACCGAACAACACACTGAGGCAGCAATTGGTACATCCGAAAGACCCAATACCTAAACACAAGAAAAGCGACATCATATGTGCAGTGCAGTGAAGAATGCTCTGATTTGTATGTGGGGGAGACCAAACAGCAACTGCATCAACGTATGGCCCAGCACAGAAGAGCCAATTCCTCGGGTCAGGACTCAGCCGTGTACCTGCATCTTAAGGATAAAGGACATACTTTTGAAGATTGTAATGTTAACATACTGGCGAAGGAACGTGACTGGTTCAAGAGAGGTGTTAAGGAGGCCATTTATGTGAAAATAGAGAAACCAAGCCTAAATAGAGGTGGGGGGGTTCGACACCAACTGTCTGCCATGTACAATGCTGTTTTAACACCTTACTCTGGGCGCCACCTTACCTCTTAGCCACTATCCAATCACACCCTTAACACCTGACTGTGATATGCTAATTGGGATTTTCCAGGGTACATAATTGCCACAGATTCTTGTACAAGTCATTCTGAATTGAGAAAGCCAGTCGGATGACTAGCGAAACGTCTTCAAGAACTACATTTCAAGTCCAGTTGATCTAATTGAATACAACAGATATACCATGACCTGGATGAATGAGAACCTTCACAAGCATATACGTTAGATTATTAGGGCAATGCTATTATAATAACATGACACTGTGAGGTACCTTCTGTTATAATATGAGGCACCATCACCACTTGCCGTGGTGAATACTAATAAGTATGTTTAGTTTCAATCACAGTGTGGCAGGATTTCCTGGGTCTACTCTCAGACCTGTAGGATTATACTATTTGAGTAAAAGTTTAAAATATACCTGTGTAAAGATTCTATATCCACACATAGCAAAACATACTCACATAATTTTCATTGTGCACCAACGGGCACACTTTTGCTAGTATAAATTATATGTATAAGTACTAGAGCCACACAAGAATAAAGGGGGTCCCTGCTCTGTAGAGCTTGCAATCTAGATAGGTGAACGTACATATGCAAAAGAAAGGGTATAAGTGCAGGAGTAAGACTTATGCAGTGAAAATAACACAATTGTATACTGTGCTGGTTACCAAATAGATAGGATGTAAGGCAAGATTTAAACCTTGACATAGAGGGGAATAGAATTCCACAGGATGGTAGCCGCAAGAGAGGTTTAAGGCAAGAGGAAGCAGTACGAGTGGGGGGTCTGTACAGGAGCTGGTTCAGTGATCGTCGAAAGGTGTGGGTGGGAGCATATGGTGACACGAGAGAAAATATAAGGAGGCGCAGCAGAGCGAAGGGATTTAAAGGTTAGGAGAATGATTTTGTATATGATGCGCTGTTTAGTGGGAAGACGGTTGTTTTTTTGGTACCGAGGAGATTTGGCATCCTGTTTATAAGAGAGAAAAACAATATGTGTAGCAGAGTTAAGTATGGACTGAAGGGGAGAGAGGTGGGAAGAAGGAAATAATGCAGAGCATATTGGCCATGTTGGAAAGTTAGTCACCACAGAGAGGAATTAAAAAAAAAAAAAAAAAGATAAAGATGTTGACTCCAGATAACTTCAAAAGCTTAGAATTGAATAAATGCTGTGACAATAAGCTGGTACAGAGAGCTCTATGCATGAGGTACATATTTCTAGTCTTGTTTTTTAGATGTCCTTTTATTTTGATTACAATTTACACAATTTAAGCTTTGGTTCTCACAGCTCCTAACTCACCATAAACAATGGATAAGTAATAAAGGTTTGAGCTCTGCACTCAGTCTTTTAGTCAGCTTGTAATTACTACTTAGAACGGCATTTTATGTTAGTTATCCCAAATGAAGGTCAAGGGCACTTTTTCAAATTTTTCTTCCAAACAATATTTCAAAAGAAAAAAAAAATCCTTGAATTATAACGAGCTAAATGATGATTAAACTGGATAAAAGCAAAAGTCTATTCAAAGCTAATACTTAATATTCAACATAGTTCTTTAAATATACAGGGTTATTCTATAAAATATCATGGGCTAGCAATGTCCATAGTTTCTATACCTAGGATGGGAACTTAAAACCCTAGTTCCTCGCTTCTGGGTTTGTAGTCTATAGCCATTCATTTTACTTGCAGTGTTCCCCCTTTGGTTCTGCCCCACCCCCTTCTCTAGGTTTATGGGCAGCCTATGGGAGTTGCACTCTGCAAGTTGTAAGTATTCCCATAGGCCTGCCTTGGATTGGAGTGTGACTATGCAAGTAAATTTAATAACTGAACTGTCAACAGTACACCCAGGAGAGAAGGCCTTTAAAGGGTATCTTTCCAATGCGTAGATAGAGCAAGAGCTCACTACTCCAAAACCTTTCTTGGATTTTAAATCTGAGCTGTAGATTCTAGATTTTAAATTGCAGCATTTACAAGGAAAGATTTCTCTCAAAGCAGAAAAGGTATGTGCATCCCTCCTCTTACATGTTTCTAAGATCTTTGACTGACTGCCAGCGCACATTCTGTAACAATGTGTGCTGGTGCAATTATACTTGCCATTCCCTCGCTACACTTCCTTCCCAAAAACAAACAAAATCCTGTATCTGCTATTTATAGGCTCTCCAAAAAGCTGCCTCTCCTCTGAAAAAGGCCCACTGGCCTAACAAAGCATACATAATAATGACTATCAGTTCTGTTTGGTTTGTGACCAAACAAACTATGCTAGACTCAGGCTTCTATTATGCAAGTTACATCAAGCAGCAAGTGCTCTAGTAAATGCCCTCACGTACTGAGTGCCAACCAATAGCATCGCTACTGGCTAAACTTGAGTGAAAAACATACCAATTAATGGAACCTGTAAGGTAAAACAAATTACGGTTAAATAAATCTCGAGAATGACATTTGAAATGAGACCTGGATCCCATTTCCAATTGCAGCTTGTCAGAAGTTATATCTGTTGTATTCAGTTAGATCAACTGGACTTAAAGTTTAGTTCTTGAAGACGTTTCGCTAGTCATCCGCCTGGCTTTCTCAATTCAGAATGACTTGTACAAAAATCTGCTGGCAATTGTGTACCCTGGAAAGTATCAATTAGCATATGACAGCCAGGTGTTATGGTCCTTCTGAATGCATTGTGGCTAAGAGGGGTTCTAGGAACTGCCCAGGGTAAGGTGTCAAAACAACATTGTTCATAGCAAACAGTTGGTGTTGAACGCCCCCACCTCTTCAGGATTGGTTTAATTTCACATAAATGGCTGCCTTGACACCTCTCTTGAACCAGTCATGTTACTTTGCCAAGATGTTGGCATTACAATCTTCAAAGGTATGTCCTTTTTCCTTACGATGCATGTACACGGCTGAGTCCTGACCCGAGGAATTGTCTCTTCTATGCTGGGCCAAACATTGGTGCAGTTGCTCCCCCACATACAAATCGGAACAGTCTTCGCTGCACTGCGTATATAATGTTGCTTTTCTGTTTCGGTATTGGGACTTTAAGATGTGCCAATTGCTGCCTCAGTGTGTTGTTTAGTTCTGCTTTAAACCAAATATTTAAGTCCAGTTGATCTAACTGAATACAACAGATATAACATGATCTGGATGAATGAGAACCTTCACAAGCATTTGTCAGAAGTTATGGTGCTAAACAGGTGAACACTTCCTGGCTCATTTGATAAAACTAAAATATAAAGAGGTCTATATCAGTCATATACATTTAACTAGCAGATAGCCCATGCTCCCTGCATTTTCTAGCTTAAGCCTGAAGCATAAGCAATAAAAAAATGTTATTTTTTTTTAGAAGACTGTATATTCTTTTCCGATATCTGGCAGATCTCATCCAAATATTTAGGATATCGGGAAGGAGCCGAGTGAAAACAACCGCAGACAAAATATCATGATTGGCATTGTGGTTGTTCACCGCTTGTGAGGGCTCGTTCACACTAGGAACGGACAAAAACGCAACTTAGAAACGCATTGCGTTAAGTGACGTTTCAAAACGTTTTTGTATTCGTTTCTGCCCGTGTGCGTTACTATCCCTTTGTGTCTGTTGCATTTACATACATTTTTGCCTGCATTTTTCGAAATCCATTGTACAGCATTTTCATGCATTTAAAATGTGTGCTGCAGTGCATTTTTAAAACGCACTCGAGCGGAACGAAATATAACGCAGCAGGTGTGAACGATATTATGAAATCCTATGGAGTTTTGTCTGTCCAACAAACTGATGTAGTGTGAACTAGCCCTTAATTGACTTAATTTAGACAAATGGGTGGTCAGACATCTGTCACCTGAAAAAAAAGCTTTTAATGTTTCATCCTGATCGACCTATACACTGAAATGTCAACCGGTCTTCCTGAAATATTGGATGGTGTGTACCCACAGCCTAAGGCCTGATCCACATGGGCTGATTTTTTGGTAAAATTGTAGTAAAGAAACAATAGAGGAACAAGTCACTACAGCTTTATGACAACTATAAGATACATATGAGTTTCCATATTAACTCCAAAAAAATCACACTTATTAAAGTGGAAATTGACCCAATCTTAATGCTCTCAAGCCTTTTAAACAAGCCTTGGACGATGTCTTTCAGGTTCTCTGGATCTCAAGTTTTAGGCTTCTAAACTTAAGCATGGTATGCATATTTGCTATATTTTGGCCCGATCGACTGATAGTTCAGAGTATCGTTCAATCGAGCCTAAATAATCACATGGGTTTTTATCCACAACTGACCGACCATTTGTCTAAATGGACAAGCGGACATGTCCGAAAACCACAGGTGATCGTGTGGTCATCTATGGACTGCTTCTCAGTCACTGCCACTATTGCCGTAACCAACTGCCCTTCCTCCCGGACGACTGTTCGGAAGTGCCAAACGGTCGATCAGGAGGAAGGATCTGACAGATTGTACACAGCTTTACACTTCCTGGTCTATGCGGCCTCTAAATCTCTGTGACAAACATTATTAGCTGTGTAAAAATCCTCCTTGCAGTTTCTTCCTATTGGCAATATTGCAGACTGCAGAAGAAGATTGGAACAGGAAATGGTCTCTGTACAGCTGTTAGGTAAAGTACACATGGGTAAGGACTAATAGGGAGCAGCTAGATTTTTGGAGTCGCACACCTTTGGTGAATTTAAAGTGTTTTATTGAAAACCACACATCAAAGTACAACGTTTTGGGAGAACGTGCCCCCGAACGCGTTCTCCCGAAACGTTGTACTTTGGTGTGTGGTTCCTACCTGTATCACAGGTAGGAACCTGTGATACAAAGGACTAATAGGGCTATGTACTGAGCGCGGTTATCGGCTATTTGTGTCTTGAAGTCACATTAACCAATGTATCAAGCATTAACGTTACTTTAAGACACAACTGAGCCATTAACGGCACTTTAAGGCATAATCTCTAATGCCAGCAGACAGCTGGTGTTAAGTATTCACAAAAGGCAAACTCCTGTCACAATGTACTGAGAGCCACTATCCGCTCATTGCATTGCCTAAAGGGGGCAATAGAGAGCGATTGCGACTCTCGGTACATATCCCCTTTAGAGTTTTAGGTCCTCCTCCTGGTAGTTAAGACCATGAACGGGAAGCATACATTTGTAATAGTTTTACTAAATATGAAAATTTAGATTTGTGCTGTCTACAGATCTGGTTTTGTAAATTACTTTGGAGAATACAGTACAGTAAGCCTATGGGGATTCAAATTTAAATATTTAGAAAATGTACATATGCTGTGAAAACACATTTTGCGAAGTTATACTGACTTCTGATAGCGGGTCTTGAATTGCAGTTAAAGGCTTTTGACTTTGCATTTATATTTAATGATCAGGGTTTTCCCCCCCCCCATTTCCTTCCTAGTGCAGGTAGTTTTATTGAAAAAAAAAAGAAGAAAGGTGGAAGAAATAACATCAATACAATCTTTGGAGACCTGACACATGTCGAAGGAATTAACCATAACACCAGATCCCATGCACTTCCTGCTTCCTTCTCATGTGACGGTCCCTCTTCCCTGTGTATCCTCCCTCTTGCAATCCTCTTAAAGGGGAACTGTGGTCACCAACAAAGTTAATTTTAAATAAAAAGTTTAGGTTCCTACCTTTTAAAATGAACCATTAACCGCTGTACTGTGAGCTGTGCTGTTAGTTTCCCCTTTAGTGTGTAACTCGCTCTCTTCCTGGTTTCTTTTGCTTTCTCTTGCACTGAGCATGTGCCAACTGCAGATTAGAGAAGGAAGTAGTATTTATGACCGCAGATTCAGAACCTTCCATATCTTGGGCTTTGCAGCAAGATGGTTGATGGCTCATTTTAAAGGTAGGATTTTTATTAAAAATAAACTTGTTTGGAGACCACATTTCCCCTTTAAAGTTAACCACAACAAGCTTTTTTTTTTAACATTAATCATTGCTTTTTAGGATTTATCTCAAAAGTATTAAACTGACTTTTAAGCTTACATGGTAAGACATCTTTATCTGGAAGTCCTACATTACTTAGGCATACTATTGCCTCTGGAAGTGTATGGATATCTGTACTAAAGCTACTAATGTCATCTGCAACTATACCTTCTTTATAATACAAAAGGACCAGGCCCCAATGTGCTTTGTGATCCATTGTATTTTTTAAACACAACACCATTTTTTATCCATTCCTTTTCAAATAGCTTTCAATACAAGTCTATGGAAGTGCATAAAAAACACATACATCGGCCATTAATTTTTTAGGTACAACTCTACGCATACTCCCTTAGGAAATGCAAATGCACATGAAAGCAGATACAAATAAACGGAAAAGCGGATACAAGTGGACAGAAATGTATAGCAAAAGCGTAAAAAAATGTTAAATGTAATGAAGTTGGGCCTAAGCCTCGTAGTTTTTGGTTTGTTTTCAGGAAACTTAGGTCTTTGAAGAAAATGGAGGTTAGATTTAGGTAAAACTGCACAACAAACAAGTACTGGCAGGGAAACTGTGGATATACAGTTTTTTTTGTTCTTGGTAGCATGCGATACACAGGTGTTCTTGGTTTTTGTTTTTATCCAGAGGGTGAACTCAATGTTAACATAAGGAAGTATGAACATACTGGAAGAGGACCATAGGTATTTAATATCTTTATGTCCAAGAAGGACTTTTCTTAACGTAAATTTGAATTAATAACAGTTACTACACAACCTTTTTGCTAGGTTCTGCGTTCAATTCCTCCCTTGGACACATCTGCTAGGAATTTGTATGTTCTCCCTGTTCTGGTATGCATTTCCCCCACAATCACAGCCATACTGAGAGAATTCAATTGTATGCTATTTGGGGACAGGGCCTGGTTTGAATGGATTAAATAGTTGTAAAGGGATTTTTCTAAAAACATTTTAAAAATGATGATGCACTAAAATAGTTAAAGGGGAAGTTCAGTGAAAATACATATGCTTTTCAGAAAAAGAAGCAGAATTTTTTCATCCCAATGACCTTAATCTGCCCATTCAGCATTGTAAGAAAGAAAGTATCCAAACACTTACTACACGGGAGCACACCCATCAATCCAAACCGCAGCGCTCCGACAATTCCAATACTGCTTCGGCAGGCAGGTAATCAGAGGGAATCCATAATAGATAGAAGTAGGCGGCTCACGGAGGTAAAATCAACTTATTTTATTTCATCCAATAAAACATCACAAGTTCAATCAAACACTAAATAACACGCTTCTAGAGAGTGGAGGAAACGTCTGACGCGTTTTGTGACAGATAGTCACTTCATCAGAGACGTATCTGAGGAAGTGACTATCTGTCACGAAACACATCAGACGTTTCCTCCACCCTCTAGAAGCGTGTTAATTAGCATTTGATCGGACTTGTGATGTTTTTAATGGATGAAATAAAATAAGTTGATTTTACCTCTGTGAGCCGCCTACTTCTACCCATTTAGCATTGTCTCTGTGTATACATAAATGCAACCGAAAAACTGACTTCCTGTTTGCAGGACCCCTAGTAGAGACCGTTATGGTCTTGCCCTTGACCCAGCGCCTGGGTTGATTCAGTTGCTCAGTAGAGATCTGAGCATCTTTAACCCATCCAACAGCCAGTATGCATTACACAAACTAACAATTAAACAAATATTGATTGGTCAGGGTACAAACCGTCCGAATGTCACGTCAAGAGCTCCGTTTAGTCACGTGTACACTGCATCCTTGTAGTGCATGTATCCTGACCAAAGATCTGATCCAGCCACCGGATTACATGCAGATTGAAGGGCTGCACTCCAAGGACTCACACCTGCTGGGTAATTAAAGTTTGACCGATCATTCACCATGGCGTAATTATTTGGAACTGGGTAACATAGAACATAGGGGTAAAATAGAATGTTAGAGGTCACAGTAGGTGGAAGTTTCAAATCAATAAACCTTGCTATTCACCAAAAGTACATACAATGGTGGCCACATAAAAACCTATAGACTGAACCCTAGATGGGTTTGTGTGTCCTCTCCCCAGTTAGTCAATAGTTTCTGCACCTTCTTCAAGCTCTCCAAGCTTTTTTACAAGTTTACTTGCTCAGGGGAGGCAGCTAGGGGAATAGCCTTGGCTGTGATGTCATCTGTTACATCCAAAACTGACAGCTGCTAACATGAAGAACCAGGAATTTAAGGGAAAGATGTACTGTTGAAAGGTGAGAGTTGAAATGCTATATACAAAACATTAATCTTAAAACTAAAATCTTAAAGACAACTAAAGCTTAAGACCAACACTGAATCATAAGGAAGACAACCATGATATAAAAGCAGTAATGGATGTTGGGAAATATACCTTTCTAACATGGGGTTTTGTTTTATTTCCCAGTATTCCATTTTTGCCGTATGGTCACTGAACATTGTGTTCTATGCACATGCCAAACCTAAATATCTGCAGGAACTTGTTACAGCAGGTCACGCCTACTTTTAGTCTCTAACCAATCCTGTTACAGTCTATAATAGGCAGGTGGGAATATGAATGAAGTCGGGAGGTGTGGCTATACAAAGCACATGCACCCAATTATCCAATTCTTTAGGGGGTTGCATTTACTTAAATGCCATTTACTTGAGTGGTAATTTACAATTGGTGTTCATGGGAAAGATGCTTTCAGAACATAGAGTATTAACATTTTGGTATAAACATTTGGCCTTTACATACAACTGTGCCACGTCTTTTTACTTTGCTCCATTGCCCTTGGCACAAAAGTTGCATTCAATGTTTTATGGTATCTCTTTGTACATTTTATATCCATATTAATGTTATTGTATTTCTTTCCAACTTTGGTCTAACTTATGGCTGCATTGTAGCTTACCTTGACAGAGATAAATAAGTCTAATGTAAGCTTATTCTACAAATTTAATGTTTGTGTTTGAACATAAGCACAAGTTAAGTTTCATTAGGTATCAATTTTAATTTCTATTATGATCATATTCAACAGCACTTCATAATGTAGAATTTACAAGTTCAATTCCTATTTCACAAACACTACTTTTTACAAACACTATTAAAACTATATTATAACATTTCATTTCATGATCATATTATAACATTACATTTCATGATCATAATGTAAAAGCAAAAATGTGTTTAACAAAGTTAGAAAAAGGTGAAATCTAAGCATTTTATTATATACACAGACAGTCCCCTTGAAGGGAAACACTACTTGCACATGTGCTGCCATTTTAATAATCTATAATATACCCCTGCTATGGTCGCTTCACTACTACACCCACCTCCCCACCCCCAGTGCCCACTTTTCCCCTTGACTAAATTACATATACCGTTCCGGTGACTCGCTTCCCTGCACTCCGCTCATCTCTGCCGCTTGAACTCCCCAACAAGAAGAGCAATAGTTTAATCAGACAAACCCCTACATATATATATTTTTGGAACCTATGTGCATTCAAGCTACATAAATGTACAATTCTTTTTTGGTTGGTAGCTGGCACTAAAAAGACAATGCAGGGGTGTCTGGCACAAAAAGACCAACAGGTGTAAAAAATGAGCATCTCGCCGCAGACTGTTTTTTTGTGTATCATCGTAGGTTTAACTTCTAGATTATGTTTGTATTTCTTTGACACACAAAAATAAATTGTGATTAGCTCTAAGAATGATAAAAGAAATTTGTAGGCTTATGTGTTCAAGCCATCGGTGGGTCACAGCTTACAGTAAATAAACATTACAGCTGTAAGTTTGGATAGATTGCAGATTGGATAGATTGCAGCTAGAAGCAGCTAGAAGCATGATCCTGGGTTCATTTCAATGGCAAAAAATGTAGACTTTAGTAGAGCGCATTTGTATGGAGACCACAGATGCATTTTAAATGTTTCTTCTAATAATTCCCTCATGCTGCTTTGTTTGTGCTTTTTTGTTTCCAGTAAAACAAATTCATATAGCGCCTCATCCATTGAATTTAATGGGGCTAATTACAACAGCCAACATCCACAAGAAGTTAGATCACCCTCTTCTACCACCCCGTCGCACTTATGCAACTTCAACTTAGTTCATGTCTAATGTTTCCAAGGTGCAGGAATGCAGCGGGAAAGAAAGGTTTTTGCACTAAAGCAGCATATTAGCTGGATAAATCTGCAAGGGGGTGAATGTAAAATTAATCCTGGGTAGCAATGTTCGTCTTGTTGCTATTACCTGTATTGTCCCATTGTATCTGAGGCAACTTCAGAGCCAACTAATGATAGTGACAACCCTGATAACAGCAGCTACAGAACATTATAACATTTAGAGGCAGTAGGATTAATATTTGGGACATAGTTAACATAAAACTTAAGCTGTGTACACACAATACAATATTTCATCCCAATCGACCGATAGTACAGTTTATCGATGGATCAGGCCGTAATAATTGCATGGTGTATCAGCCATGACCGACCATTCATTTGACAGAATCAGACGTGTCCAAAAACCTCGGCAGGTTGTGCAGTCCTTTATGGTCTGCACGCTCTGTTGCCGCTACTTTTGCCGCGACCCACAGTCCTTCGACTCCTTCCTCCTGGCCAACCGTCTGGAAGTGACAAACAGTAAATGATCTGACAGTGTGTACCCAGCTTTAGTCTAGTAAAGGTAAATATAAAAAAATCTAAGTCCCTAATCCATGAATCCAGGTACACCATCAGAATTTTCTGGACCCCATGCTAGCTGGTATCACCCTACACCATGCCCCCCATACAACCTGTAAAAACAGATAGCAGCCAACCCAATTAAGTAATTTCTGCTGCAGTCCCCTACCCCTCTTCCAGTAAAAACAAGCCAGTAGCCCCTTACCCCCAACTGTACAAGCAGAAGCCAATTCCCATCCTCCCAGTACAAACACAAACTAGTTGCCCCTTCCCACTTGTCCCAATACAAACATATGAAAAATGGAAGATCCATGGGGTTTTATCATAAAATATGGAAACAACCATTGACATGGAATCAACAAGTAAGGTCAACCAGGTTCTTACTTAGTTCTAATGATATTTCTAGTTTCTGTCTGCTAAATTTTGCATGGCAGGGGATAAAGCTCTGTTTGCTTTGTTGACTGAAAAATAATCTCACAACCTATTTTAGACGATTTTAATACTAGATAGAGGTATTATTTAAGTTAATAGCAGTACAAAGATATTAAACTTGGAGTTCCATGATCTGTATAAGAGGCCTCCAGCCTAGTGGTTCTATGTGATCAGGGAACACACACAGTAATTATACTTATAAACAGTGCTTAGCTAGGTCATCATTTAGAATGTTTTATTAGCTATGCGACCTCTAATACTGAAGTGTGTTTATTATGATGATATAAAATATAAGGATATTACTGCTATGTTCCATGACCCTTTAAAAAACATCCTCAATAATAAAGGATCTGAGGAATCTCTGGTCAAACTAAATGGCAATCACATGCAAATAAAGATTGAGAACGTGGTGTTCTATATATGTTAGACATTCACAATGTTTTGGCCCTAAAGCATTTTCAAATGTAACCAGACTTATAAACCATTTTAAAAAGACCATCAGGGAGATACAATAAAAGTTCTTATTGATAAAAATGGTGCTAATTTTGCCCCAACCAATCAGATGTTGACTGCCATTTGAAAGCTAACATCTGAATGGCTGGGGCAAAATTATCACAATTTTTAACAATAACAACTTTTATTTCATCTCCCTGCATGTTTTTAAAGCTGCATGTTTTTAAAGCTGCAGTAAAATGACAAAACTGCAGGCTATAACAATTGTTGCTGGAGAATAACGATGTAAAATAAAGGTGGCTATTATTATTTTACATCGTGGTCATACATTTTATGGCTATTAATACTGAATGCCAACAATAAAAATCAAATCACAGTTTCCCTTTATCACAAATTTACAAACTGTATTACAATATAATGACGGTTACTTTTTGCATGTTATCGTATTTGACCTATTTATTTATTGTATAATAGAGATCTGTGTCCAACATTATTTATTATAGAATAATGCTCACTAAAGCAAATTTACGCCATGAATGGGCCAAAATGCGCAGTGTCGCACAACAGTGATCATAATCGCAAAATAACGCATGCTATCACAAAATAACACAATTTATTTTCTGTATTGCACTTTTATTAATATGCACCTTAGAGTTATGTCCTCGAACTCCTTTGTGTCTCTGATATACTTACATTTTACTATAGGAGGTAAATGTATATTAAACATGTAAAGGATAATGCTCCCCTTATATCTTTAACAACAAATGGTGCATTCATTCTATACAGAATTTATAAAGGTGGCCATACACATGCAAATAGCATCACATGTATGCAAACGATACCAATCGTGCCTATGTCTGTGGTGTTAGGGGGTATTTTTTAGTGTTTATCAATGTATGGTTGATTTAAGGTACGGTTGCAATGGAAATGGAGGGGTGGCTGTATTTGTAGGTGTGTGTACCTGTGCCTGCTTGGTGTTAGGGGGTATATTTTTGTTTTTATTAAAGAAAAGATAACTTGTTTGATGATTTAAGTATGGTTGTGGGTGTTTGGGTGTATCAGTAAGTGTGTGTACCTAGTTTGTGTCTATAAAAGTGAGCTGTCTTTTCTGTGGTCCTGCAGATATTTGCAAACATCTGGAGGACCATGGGATGGACATCACTGCTATAAAACTAATTTTCATACTTTATTCTAAATACGTAAAACATACATTATGCTTTAAATGATTACTTTATGTTTTTTCTTCATTATTTACATCTGTCTTGCAGCCAATTATAGTAAGTTGTTTTTTTTAATGGACTAACAAATAGAAGTAACTAATCTGCATATTTTAATTATCATTTTTCAATCCTTATTTTTTCCTTTTGTCAACATCCCTTCATTTTCCTCCTTCATTGTAAGCCACATTTTTAAAACATCTTTCGTCTTCATTTCTTTTATTTCCACCAATACTTTTTCTCATTTTATTTCATTACTCATCAGTCAACACTATGTATGTAAAATGAATAATGTACAATACATCATTAGAATTGCCTCGGTCAATGTGATACTAAACTGTAAAGTTATTTTTTTTCAATCCAGGAACCAATGCTTTTGCTGATGAGGAGGAAACCACTTCAGCCCCCATAGCTAACATTATTGGGGCAACTTCTCCAGGGAAGACTAATGTTAATGTATTAATATAATACGCACAGGGAGATTTTCCCAGAGATGCAAGCATTCTGGGCAGATCTTGCTTACGCAATTCAATATGTAGGTGGGGGTAAATTCTGAGGGATTAACCCGTAGCCCATAACCCAATGACCGTTATTAGCTGGTGTTTTATAGTCTTGCGTAAAGTGTATGTCTACTGAAAAAATGACCTTGCATCAACTTAATCTATAAATAAATACAAGTAAGTAGCACTTACTCTGAGGTGTGTGTGTTGCTGCATACCTTCAATACGATACCTTTTTTGCTCAGGGTCTGACCACTGACCTGACTATTTTCCCACATACCAACTGTCAATACTCCATACAGCACACCAACTGTCAAACCATTCCAGCTACAGCAAAACTGCTTACAGAAATGCTAAAACGTAAGTTGTTTCAGATTGGATATCTAATGAAATAGGGGGCAGATCAAAAAATAAAATGGTACAATGAGAGTTAGGATGAATTATAGTTTCCACTAATGGGCAATTTAAAAAAAAAATTTCCAGTGTACTTACCCTTTAAACGCAAATCACATATTTAATTTGTTGTGCCGGCAGCACAGGCATCTTATGATACCCACAGTGCCTAGGGGGATTGGAGCGAAAACCATACAGCACAATGTATTGGGCTTTGGATTTTTTTTTTTTTTACAAAATAAGCAATTCTGCATTACTAAAGGTACAAGATGTGCAATAAGTTCTGGGCATAATAGGGTCATCTTCAGATTCATAATCTTTTGTTGTGCTCACATCTCCTAGTTGGTAGCATGTTCCAAAAAAGACTTTTTGTTTTTGCTTTTCGTTCCCTTAGACATCCTTGGTGATCTCTCAGCACCATCAGTATCTGATAGGGGAAACCATAAGTTTAAAATACAACTAATTTATGTATTAATGGGAATGTGAGGAGCTGCTTTACATTTGTGGATAATGATTTAATAAAAAGTAAGAATTCTTTGGCACTGTCCATCATTCAGATCTGTGATATTATAACAATCCTATATAATAAAAGCCTAACTGCTTCGTCCGTGCTGCTGTCCGTGTGTGTGTGTCACTGCAGTTCCTATGGACTAACCACTAGAGGGAGATTCCCTGCAGTTTCAATTGATTTACCACTAGAGGGAGAAACAAGGTGGAAGCCGATGGGCTTCTATGTCTTTTAGCCTTGACAATTTACTAATTTACTAAATTTGTCATTCTCTTCCACCTAAAGAATTGCATTTCAATACTGCATTGTTCCATTGTAAAAGAACTGTTTCAATTTAAACAGTGCCAAAATAGTTCAATTATATTCCAGTTGGAATCAGGAAGGAGCCTCTGATGAAGTGTCATATTGACATGCATCACGCGGGGCTAGTGTGTTGAACACATTTTATGTTCTAATAAAGCCGGTGATTTCCCCTTGTTTTTTGGCCTCTGTTTATTCTTCGGGTAGCTCAGCCAAAGTTTGAAGTTTGTACCTTTAGACTGTAAGTTCACTCAGGCAGGACTCTTTTATTATATCACAGTATTGCTGGATTTTGACTTGCCACTTGCACATTTTGTATTATATGCACTGTGGTTAGCACTTATAAATTGAATCGCTGTAGTAAAGTCCTGGGTTTATTTCTCCATTGACCACATCTGCAAATCATTTGTATGTTCTCCCTGTCCTTGTGAGGGTTTATTTCAGGTACTCCAGTTATCCCACATAAAGACACTGATAGGTTGAGTGTGTAGAATAAAGAGGTAATAGTGTAAGGTCTTTAGGGCATGGTTTTCCTCTGGGTACTCTGGTTTCCCCCACAATCATAAAGACTGATAGGTTGTACAGCTCTTTGGGCAGGTGTGAATATATCAATGTAATTGCAAGGTACAATGGAAGATGTTAGTACTATATAAAACCATTATAATAATGCACTGCTCCTTATTTGTACATTAGTATACTATGAATCCATGTAAATGTTAAGCACCATGAAAGATAGTGCCATATAAATCTATAACAGTATTAATAATAATACCTATATACTCGAATATAAGTCAATCTGAGTGCAAGTCGAGGTACCTGTTTTTACCTAAAAAATTAGTAAAACCTGATTGACTCAAGTATAAGATAAGGGTAGATATTATGACTACTACTGCACCATTTGATCAACTAACTTGAAGCTTAGTTCTTGAAGACATTTCACTAGCTATCCGACTGAATTGAGAGGGTCAGTCAGGAAGACTAGTAAAATATAATCAAGAACAAGATACATGTTCAGTTGATTGTACAGTACATTACAGAGATAAAAATTGTATTACTCACATGCCAAGGTTTTAAAACAGCAGAACAAGCGGAGAGTACAATCAGTAAATGTCAGAGGGGCACTGCCTATACCCCTGGAAGAACATTCCAATGACAGTGGATAACTGACTATTCCACATGCAGAACAAAGGAATAGTTCATGGCAGAGGGGCTCTGCCTATTTCATCCCCCTGGATAAACTGGCACATTACCAAATATCAGGTTCCAGAAAAGACTACCAACAAACATAACGAAGGTAGTGAACTTACATATGTGCCTGGCTGGGACAGAACTGCAACTCCTCTGAGAAAATCAATCTGGGGCCTTTTCTTCCTTAACCAGTTCCAGGTCTTTCTCCTTAATGATCCAGCAGAACCCATATACTTTATGTAGATGCTGGCTCCAGGAAACTGTAAGTGTAACTTTTTGTCATGCCTGGAGAATGTGCCAGTACATAAAAGTTGCGAGTGTTCTGTATGAATTACTAGAAAGTGGTTCCACTGATCTCCTTGATCACCGGCACATGCCCCACTAGCCAATGGTGTTGCAACAGTGTACATCAGAGGGCTTCACCTCACCCCGCCTGACTTCACTACTCAGTGACATCAGCTGGCAGAACAGTGAATGCGGAGTGAGTGGCAGCTGGATTACCGAGTGACCCAAGTATGAGTCGAGGTTTGATTTTTAAAGCGTAAAAACCTCGAGTTATGCTCGAGTATATATGGTAATAGTAAACACAGTAACTATAAATCGCCGATACCGAAATAAATGTTATTAACTATGAGGTAAATAAAAAGGTTTTTTCTGTGTGTAAGTATTAAAGTAATCATTACATATTCCTGCCTAAAGGTTCTTGCACACGTGCGATCACAGGTCCCAACCCGATAATCGGCCTGTGTATGGTCCCTTTATCGGCCGAAAGGACATTTGTTCGGGGATCTGCAAACGACCGACTTGGAGGATCTCCGACCAAACGTCCATTTCGGCCGATAAAGGGTCCATACACAGGCCTATTATCGGCCAAAACGAACATTCGTACACAACGTGCATTGCAGGTTGGGACCTGCGGTCGCACGTGTGTACGAACCTTAAGATAAAGGAATGCACGACTACTATGTTACTACTTTCATTCACTTAGGCCGAGGCCACACTATACGTGTGTGTGATTAGATCACAATCTGGTTCCCAGGATATGGATGTTTGGGTTCTTCACACAGTGGGATGAGGACTTGTAGAGTTGGAAGCAGTTAATAAAGTACTAAAGAGTTTGGAAGTATTTATTTCACAGGAAGTTAGTTTTTAATAAAGTTTTGCTTATTTGAATGTTTTCCCAGGTGAATGAGCCATCTACTGTATATTACCATTGCTATTCATACCTTAGCTTTGCTCAGAACTTTCAGAAATGTTCTGCTCCATTGACCCATATGGGTTTGTCTTTGGATTTTTTCAGAATTCCGAAAACGGAACTTGGTAGTTACAACCATCTCATTTCGTTCGTTAACAGTATTCAGGTGGCATGCTCCAATGGGGTAATAATGGCTTCTTTCTTTCCTGCTATACCCACATCAACAACATTGGTTTTTTTTTATGCTTATTTATGCTCTCACCCTGCAGTGTCTGGACTACTGCAACCATGTGTTCTTAGTAAATGTGGATATTAATACTGTTTTGCTCTCTTAAGGAATAATTTACATATTTTCTGCACAACGTGTTGCTTATAAAATCCTTCTTTTAACCTTTATATGTCTTAACACTGTTGCACTGAGAGAAGCTTGTAAAAAAAGGTTTTTGTAGCTTTGCCCGATCGGGTTCCTCACTTGTTGTGGCTCTGGAGAGAATAAAATCCTTTGACTGTTATTCAGAGCAGACATATTGCAACAAATGGATGTGGAACTGCTGGGTTAATTATCCAGGGTCCCTACTATATGATTTTGTCTTCCTTTAGTCACTGTTAAAAGCTGCAGAGCTTCCCTCCTGTACTCTTGTAATTTTGCACCTGACCTTTTATCAGCTTGACAATTTTTCACACTTCCAGTCATGTGTTCTGCGTGAACAGATGAAATGTGGAAGGCAATTCAAGTCTCTTAAGTCTCTTCTCAATCTTTTTCCTGTGTATAAGATATTGAAATAACTAGTGAGTGTAGCATGGATTTCTATTAATAGGCTTTTATAGCTCAAGTGAGAAACTTGGTCCAGTCTCCTATAAAGAGGAATTAATGCAAATCTCATTCCACCCGGTTTAACAATATGAAAATAAAAGAAAGTACTGTAGTATTCTTTGTACCATCTTACAATAAAACTACTCAATGTGAAATGTAAAAAGAAAGTCCCATGTCACAAGTAAGACTGCTCTCAGATTTTTAACTGAATTTTTAACTGAAAGGCTGCAGTAGAGGTGTGCCTCTCCTGCTAATGTCCAATTTTGAAAACAGCTCACCCCTCTGAAGCCAGCCCAGTATAATGACTTCTCTACTATCAATCAGAGAGAAGTCTGAGAGTTTCTATTATGTACTATAAAGTTTTAAAGAGTATGTCCACCCTTAAAACCATTTTTTCATATATGATTCCCCCTGTCCCCCCAGCCCCAACCGCTCTATTTTTATTCTTAGAAAGTTCCCCAAACTTTACTTACCTCCCCTCTTTCCTCCGCCACGCTGCCGGCCCTCTGCTTGCGAGAAAATGTAAGCAGAGGGGCGGGACCAGCAGTCGCGTCTGTGATTGGCTGAGCGGCAGCCAATCACGGACGCGGCTGCCGGGAGTTCATTGTGGCGGGGGAAAAAGGGAAGGTAAGTAAAGTTTGGGGCACTTTCTAAGAATAAAAATAGAGCGGTTGGGGCTGGGGGGACAGGGGCAATCATATAGCTAGGGTTTTACACTGGGGGAGGGAATCCTGAGAGAGAGGGAGGGGGAGAAGGGCTGCAGTACGCATGCCAAACTTCTCCCAGAGCCCAGGTAGGAGGCAGAGTCCTATATTGACTCTGCTATCCTCCTGGTGGGCAGTTTTTGGGACTTTGGGGGGGACTACAGGAGAACCATATGGAGCTGGGATGTGAGGTAAGGATTAAACTACACTACACAATGGGGCCAGTAGTGGGGGGGATTATGGTTTTGGGGGTGGACATGCCGTTTAATTAGTTCAAAAAAGTCATCACTGTGTCATATAAATAAAATTCACTAGAAATAATTACATGAATAGAGATATGGAACGGGGCTATACGTATTAGGTAGCTATCTGTGTGGTTGGCATATATGGGTGATGAGGATGAGGACATCTTCTAAGTACCAGTCTGTATTGGCTTGGCATGAGGGCATCTTAAATGTACCAGTCTGTGTGGATTGGGCAAGGCGTTTGATCTCTCAAAAACATACATAGTCAAAAACAGAAATTCTCCATTTGAATTACTTTATTATGATTTCATTTTATATTTCCACCTTCGGGCATCATTCAGATTTGTATAGAAATCTTCAAGTGGTTATGCCTGTGGTTAATTAATGGCAGCAGAGATGTTTGTCTAGTTGTTTGGATATTAAGATCTAACACTTAATTGCCAATCCCACCCCCACACACACCTGATAGTACTCAAGGTTTGGATTAAGTCCTTACCCCTGGGTTCTCTATCTAATACCGAGCACTGTCTACTTGCCCTCTTCCACAGTCCTCACATTAGGTACTATCAGGTGAGGGGGGATGGTTTGGGGGGGTTTACTTAGAGTATTATTGTCCTTTAATTGTATGGTTTGGTAATCCATGCCACCAGCTCCACCCACAATATCCCTCCCATGCCTTTATTTTTGAGCCTGGAAGGTGGCAACCCCAAGTTAATGTGTTAAATGCATTATTTTATTGTACTTGTGTGCCGGTTATATTGTTCATTACTGTAAATTCATGCCTGAATAAATATTTTTTTACATCGTTTGTAATCTCACTCTTTGGAATGGTGGTTGGAGAAAGTTTTGGAGGAGCTGCATACAGTAATGAAGGCTTATCTTCTTGCTGATGTTTTAAAAAGGACAGTGTGTAAAAAAGGGGTCTAGAAGATGTACGACATGATAAAGGGATCATGGACACAAGTCTCCTAAATATCATATAAATGATTAGAATTAGATAATCAGTGCTTAGCTATTTAATCACTGTCACATGACTTATTAAAACTTGCGTATTCTAGTGAATAATGCCCCTCTTACTTTAAAATCTTACCTTGAGTTCCTTTACCTGTATAAAAAATTCAGCCTGGGGCTCTGTACTTTTATTTGGTCATAGGACTCCTTGGAGCATTCTAATATCCTTTATATTTTACAATAGGGTTGCATTATTTACTGTTTAAATGGTGGAATCATTGTCACACAACACATTAAAGTAGGGGACTTTTATATTGCATTTTTCTCTATAATTCAACCAATGTCACCAATATCACATGATTCATTGAAACTTGTGTATTGTAATTAATGTATCCATCCTTTTAAATGTAGGCATATGAAACCAAGCATATGAAAAAAGTACAGACCTTTGCAGGGCCCCCAATAGTGTCTGTTATGGTCTCTGGCCCTGGGTTGATTCAATTGCTTAGTAGAGATCTAGGAGTATTTATTAAGGTATATATAATGTAGGATAAATTATAATGATTTTCCAACTAAACTTCCCATTTAAAGGGTAACTATGGTCCAAAATTGACAGGAATTGCTTTTCTGAGTATTTTTGCAATTTACTTTCATTTTTTTATATAGTTTTGAATATATTTACATTTTTATGTGAGATATGGTAGCAGCATCACCAGATCCCCTGTACTTCCTGCTTCCTTCTCTAAAACCATGTGACAGACCTTCTTCCCTGTGTCATCTTCTCCTCATGGACCCCCATGGCCCCTCCCCTTGCTGTCCCCTTGAAACCCCCAGTGGCCCCTCCCATTCCTTCAGTCACTGTAACTCAATCTCTTCCTGGTTTCTTCTGCACAGAGCATGTACCAACCGCAGATCTGTCTAAAGCTGGTCATACACTTCCTCAAAATTACACTGATAAGACATTCGATGTGAGGTGAATCGATTGTAATGTTGAGTGGAGCATTGGATTTACCTGCTGACATTTCCCAGACGGAAAATGTTTATGATTGTAATGTGGATCGCAAAGTGATAGGGCCTGGTGGTTGTCAGGAAATTGCTCATAAGTTTGTGGACTTGTGTTACTTACATTGACTTTAGTATACTGTATTTTGCAGGATTACTACAGTATATGTAGGACAATGTGATTGATATATATTTTTGCACTTGAGATGGCAAATGAATGTGTCAGTACTTTAAGAAATAATATTTAAATTAGTAATTAAATCAGTAATTAGAATTCAGTGATCATCTGGTGAGCTATGACTGCCCCCTCATTACGGTAACCAACAACTTGGAAAAATATTGAAAACGGGGGAAAAAATGTTGTAACTGGGGTTACCTGAGGGCAAAATGAAGCAGTGTTATTAGAAGAATTCTGTACTGTCGTTTAATCACCATAGCAACTCAATATTAGTGGTCCAGTGATAGAATGTTAAGTGCCGCTATATATATTTCATCACCATGTTTTATATTGAATAACAGTATTAAGTGATTTTATATAGGGTGTTTTGCTCGCTCAGTACTTTTTACGTATGTTTTGCTTCTTTGGATGCAAGAGAAACTGTGTCTTTATCAACTCGTTTACTCTGTTATGCCTGTTGCATATGCTGGATTATGTGGAACAGCCCTGACCTATCCTGTTCAATCTTCCTCCTGCTCATCTGTCCTGCATTGCTTAGTCTTATTACTCTAAATCAAGGAATCATTTATAAATTAGTTCTAGGTTAGAGCTCTTTATTACAATGATACCCCCAAACCTACCCCTATTTCCTTCTAATGTATCCAGAGTAAGCAGGGTCATACGGAACTACCAGGTTACCATACTCTAATCAAATAAAAAATTTTAACTTTAAATACAAAGGTAATGTAGGGTAGGAGAAGGCATTTTGATAATCTTAGATTCTTATAGAGTGAGACAGATATGTAAATAAATTAGAAATAGGTAGCTGAAATGTTGAGTGGGTCCCTTCATTTTTCCTGGTGAGCCCCAGGTCTGTTATTTTCTGGTGCCCCAACACCCCATTTGATACTGAGAGGAAGGATCCAATACTCTAGGTTCTCACCTCTGGTGGTACAAAGGTTGCCCAAAATACAAAATTAGAGCTTTCCATTCTTGTTATTGTAATTTATGAACGTTATCATTAATTCACGATAACGATCATTAAACCGACCATTAAAGGCCTGGTACCGCTAAAAGCACTTTCTTTCTTTTTCTGATGAACAGGTGGGTTCATCCAACAGTTTCAAGAGAGGTTTGGGTGCCTTTATTAGAATCAACAAAAACTGATTGTTACTGGTATTAATACAGAAAGTTGATCCAGGGACTTTTTTTTAGTTGTTGTTTTGAGTAAGGAGGTATTTTTTCCCATTCTGGTGCACATGCTTTGGATAAACAGGAAGGCATCCCTCCTGTAAATGTCTCACTATGCTAAAGCTAGTCCCCCATGGTATTCTGGAGCTTCATTAATCAGACACTTGCTCTCAACTGCACAGTTTAAGGAACTAGAATCTTAACTGGCTAATAATTATTCCTAGTGTTTTGATTGCTGTAGCTTTCCCTGAATAGAACATGGCAGTGAAATGTCTAGTGTGGCATTGGCTTCTAAAAACCAAATACCGTGGGATTAATTAGCATTAGCTAAGAAAAATAAAGGCAGATCTTTAGCCTGACCCTTAACTGGCAAAAATCTTTTAATTATAAATAATCAGGATTTCATTGAATAGGAATTTAACAAAAAGTAACAAAGAAAGAAAAAAAAAAACAACCCAAGCAAATACTGTGATGCAAATGCACCAAAATTTGAATGCTAAATTTGCACCTTTTAGGTGATGGACAAATACATATATTTAAAGGGACACTAAACTTATAAAAGCACTTTTCCTGGAAGGTTAGAATCCGACGTCCTGCCTCTTGTTCTTACCTCATCTTGGATTTCTATCCTTTTAAACATGTTCATGAGTTGCTGTGGATGACCTACAACAATGCACCTCCTATCTTTACATTTTGTATAATTATCAAAAACACTGAAAATTCGAGTTCCGCAACATCTAATCGTTCTGAACGTTCTGTCGGAACATTAGAATTGTCAGATCCATCTCTAATGGGCAGCAGAGTGGCAGATGAGATTCAATGTTGATAAATGTAAGGTAATATATTTGGGGTTAAACAATCCTTGTTCCACCTTTATCTTCAATGTCTCTGTGTCTAAGTTCATTTTTGTTGCAGAAAGACTCTGGGGTTCTAGTACTTAACAGACTTAGCTGTAGCAAACAGTGCCAGACAGTAACAGCAAGAACTAGCAAGATATTGTCTTGTATAAAGAGGGGGGGAAATAATTATTAATTATAATAATAATTAAAAAATAATTATTCCTCTTTACAGAGCACTGATAAGTGCTCATTTGGAATATGCAGTGCAGTTTTGGAATCTTATTTCTAAAAAGGGACATTTTAAGTTCAGAGAAGGGCAACTAAATTAATCAAATCAAGAGGAATGGAAGGGCTTGACTATGCAGTCAAGTTAAGCTACGTTCACACTAGTTTCCTCTAATGCTGCAGGGAACACCGCTATGCAGTAATACTACATCTGCTGCATGCAGCTCATAGGTGTAAACGCCAATGTTCATCCCTAGGAGCACAGCGTTTTCGTGCAATGTCAACTCATGATATTGCACCAAAACATCCCCTAGTGTGAACGAGCCCAGGGCTGTTTACACTGGATAAACGGTGATTGCACTGGGATATGATCACTTTATACAAATATATTAATGGACCATACAATAAGCTCTCTGGTATAAGCTCTCTGGTGCATTGTTCACTAATAAGTCATACCAGAGGACTTGTGGAAACCTTGTGGATTGTTTATCACTATTTGGTGTGTCTAGTGCACACTTCAAATAAAGATTTTTCTTTTCCATTTGTCTTTTTTTATGTTTTGCAAGCATATATTTTATGTGAGTGTGGCATCTGAATTATGTTTTCTGGGGGAAATTGTGTGAACAATTTAATTTGATTGATTGCAGTACTTACAAATGTAGGGGTTATTGTTGTGCAGCATAGTCACTATTAAAGGGATGTTGCAAAATTTCTTAATTTTTGTTTACACTAAAATTAAATAATTGTGAGATGTTAAAGGGGAAGTTAATTTGAGCTGCGTTAAAGGGGAGGTTGATGTGATACGCTTTAAAGGGGAGGTTAATGTGATATGGGTTAAAGGGGAAGTGGATGTGAAAATCATTAAAGGGGAAGTTGATATGATACACGTTAAAGTGTATCATATCAACTTCCCCTTAACTTTAAAGCATATAGTATCAACTTTCCCTTTAACTTTAAAGCGTATTATATCAACATCCCCTTTAACTTTAATGTGTATTATATCAATTTCCCCTTTAACAATGGAGTACAACATCTTCTCACATTAATGTGAGAAGATGTTGTATGGGGATCGGTCGGGTCCATGTGTGCTGTTCCCACAGCATGCGTGCTGACAGATACCAATGTGATGTGGGATCGCATGTGTATGGCCAGCTTTACATACGGAGGGTGGTTTTTTTTGTTTACAAAGGTTAAAGTGACCAGAGTCTAGAGTGATGTGTAGGAGGATTAATGCGCATGAGCGGCTTGTTTCAAAGGCTTTGTTCACAGCCAGACTATATGAATAGGGGAATGACCATAGAAGGGAGGGGGAGTGAGGAGCTCTGCAGTAAATTAGACAGTGTGCAAACACAGAGCCAAAGAAGAAGGTAAGAATAAAGCAGAATACAATAACCTTTTTTATGTCTGGATTGGAGCAATGTATACATTTCACTAAAGATACCCTTTAAGTGTAATATACAGCTTGCAGGGCAGTCCTGACTTTCTGACCGAATGAGATTCGCCTCCAGCAAGTCTCACAGGGGTAGTGGATTAAACAAGGTTACAGTTGAGGAGGAAGAGCCAGCAAGTAAAGTGGGAAAGGTAAGCTTTGCCAATGGCTTAGAAAAATAAGAGTAACATAGTATGTGATTTAAAGGTATAGATTTGCAATGGACTGAACTTTGATTTACACTGTAAATGCCCTTTAAGAACAGAAAAAAAGAAGTTTCATCTTCAGGTTAGGAAAGGTTTCTTTACAGTGAGAACGGTGAAACTGTGGAACTGTCTTCCAGCAGATGTGGTAATGGAAAGTTCATTGAATAGCTTTAAAAGTGGCCTAGATAAATTTCTAAAACTATATAATATTGAGAATTATGGGTATTAATAGATATAGTCAAAGCTTTCCCCCCTTTCCAGCTGCGTGGTTTTTTTCCCTCCTCTGGATGAGCTGATAGGTACAGCTCGTGTAGGCTATAAAGGTTGGACTAGATGGATGTACGTCTTTATTCAACCTTCATTATTATGCTACTATGTTATCAGCAATTAGCTGTGAATGGTCTGTTGCAGTAAAAATAATGAAAGCAAAATTCTAATTAGTTGCTATTGGTTACAGAGTAGAATTTAGTTGTTTGGTGAACCCATAGAGGATTGTTTATCACTATTTGGTGTGTCTAGTGCCCATTATTAGCCCTTTCCATGAACGTCTAAACAGACTGTGTGATAACACTTCCCTCTTCGCTAATACTGTGCTGGTATTTAATGGCGACTTTTTCAGACTGAAACATCTATTTTGTCTTGGGTGCTGAACTGCTACGACCACAGAAATCAGTTTCACGGAATAATGTCCAAAGCATTGTTAGCTTGACATTGTAGGAAAACGCATTTCCCCAAACCTAAGAGAAATATCTGTTTTGTTTCTGTGTAATTATTAACCAAAGATGCATTCACCGCTCAATACACTTCAGTTACTTGTACTTGGTTTTACTGCACCCTTTAAATCCTGTATCGCAGTCAAAATAGTATCTGTAGTTCTTATTTGTGTCGAAATTTTACCAACACTACGTGTTCTTTTTAAGTACCGCGCAGTATTGGCACAATGACCGGTGTTATTTAACAACATGGTCATAAATAACACTGCAAATACCAATAATGATCAATGTTTTACCACCGCGGCACTCCTTTCTGACCGCAATGTAAAATAATGTTGAGGCTGGTAAAAGGATCAATATTGCCAATATCAATCCTTTATTTGTGCCACACAAACAAACACCTCATTAATCGAGAGCTGCAATGTTGCAAAATTCCTTTCTTAAACCATTTCAACCCTAATGCTAAACCACAAAGTTAACTCTCGCCTTCTACTTGCTATGGTATCAGAGATCTATTTAGAAAACTCCCATCCCTGTCCCGACTGGCAACATACATGAACAGAAGGTGCTTTTAATGACTATAGGACAGGAATCTCCTTATCCAAGCAGTAAACACCTTCCAGTCCAGCTCATTAAATAAGCCAGCCTATTAGGTAAGAACTTACCGTTGCTCGCTCCCCCGGCGCGTAGTCTGACAGGTCCCGACGGACTTGTCTTCTATGCGCATGCGCGATCTATGCGCATAGAAGACAAGGTCCGTCGGGACCTGTCAGACCAAGCGCCGGGGGAGCGAGCGAGCGGGTAAGTTCTTACCTTCTCTCCTGGCTCCTGTGTGTTCTATTGAAGAACGGAAGGTAAGGCACAGCTCCTTTACCTCCCGTTCTTCAATAGAAATGGATTCGGAAAACTTACCAAAACCAGTGGAGATACCCTTTAAACCATCTTCCTCCATGGTAATTAAAACATGTTCTGCTAAGCAACCCTGAGACTAACGGGGCCCATACATTAACAAATCCTGGTTGTACAATCCCATTATTGTATGATCGTTCATTTAATGTGTGGGCAATCGTAGAATTGTGGTCCAAGAATT
This sequence comes from Hymenochirus boettgeri, assembly GCA_019447015.1. NCBI lineage: Eukaryota > Metazoa > Chordata > Amphibia > Anura > Pipidae > Hymenochirus > Hymenochirus boettgeri. The sequence continues at coordinate 45,964,542 of CM033475.1, read as the reverse complement.
TTTTAGTCGCCGTAACAGGAAAATGTTGTCGTACGACCGGGATTTGTTGGTGTATGGACACCACAAGGGCTGTAAAATACCACATTCCAGTAGTTTAGGAAGTATTTAAAGGAGAACTAAACCCAAATTTTTACACTCCAGTATATGAACATATACCCTCTAAAAACACCAATAAACTGTAAAATAGCAATACAGTAAATGGCATTAAAGTAAATGTTACCACTTGAAGAGCTGGATGAAATAACTGTGTATATACAGTGACTGGCCACACCCCTGATCTCAGTCACATACTCCCTTCTGTCCTGTAAAAGGTTTGGATAGGGGTTACTAGTGGGTGTGACCAACTGTACCAACGGTAAACAGTTCCTGCAGTATCTTAGGACTGAGCATGTGTAAAGAACATAATGGTCAGTGACCACACTGGGTGATACCGGAACACTGGGAAATAAGACACAAACCTCATGTTAGAAAGTTAATTTTCTCTACAACTACATTAAATGAGAGGTGAGACACTGATTGCTGTTTTTATATCAAGGAGATCTGCCTAATTCAATGTTGTTTTGAGGCTCTAGTTGTCCTTTAACAGCTGCAACTAGGTTGGTTTGTTGATTTAGTATTTTGTCCCTATACTAACTGTAATCCATAATTCCTGACCATTTGTAAGTACCACCTAATCTATAATAATTATACTGCCTAATCTATAACACTACTGTCAAATCATGGAGATATAATACATTGTAGCAGGAAAACGAAAGCCTTATAAATAGAGCTGTTACCCTCTGCGGTCCTCTTCCTTGGGATCGTGGGAACCTGGAACATTAGAAGTGTGGAGGGTAACGCCTCTATAAGGCATTCCTTTGAAGACACAAAAATCCTGGCTAAACACAGATCACACCCCAAACCATTTTCTCTTTTTTTGGAAGAAAATAAAACTATATAGGGGGTGGAAGGATGGGGAAGATTGACATTGCCCCTCTAATCACAGACGCCCCTAGGCACATGCTTACTGTGCCTAATGGTAAATCCAGGCCTGGCTAGGGGTATAACATTTGATGCCTGTGCCGTTAATATAAAATGTTGCAGGTCTTAGAAAAGGGGTGTTTAACCCAAGCTTACATCAATATTACACATTTTACCTGATATTGCGGGATATTACATCTCACCAAATATGTAATAATACCCCCCAAAATATAATAGTATTGCCCAATATTTGATAATAATACTGGGCATTCTATAATAACACTACTGCCCAATATATAACAGTACTGCCCAATATATATATAAGGGATAATGCCAGGTCCCACCCCCTCTGTCCCAGACCCAGGCCCCCCCCTCTGTCACCGACCCAGGACTCCTCCTCTGCCCCAGATCCAGCCCCCCCACTGTCCCAGACCCAGGGCTCCTCCTCTGCCCCAGATCCAGCCCCCCCCCCTGTCCCAGACCCAGGGTCCCGCACTTTGTCCCAGACCCAGGGTCCCCCACTTTGTCCCAGACCCAGGGTCCCCACTCTGTCCCAACCCAGGGCCCCCCCTTTGTCCCAGACCCGCCCCCCCTCTGTGCCAGACCCAGCCCCCCCCTTTGCCAGACCCACCCCCCTCGTCCCAGACCCGCCCCCCCCTGTCCCGACCCGCCCCCCCTCTGTCCCAGCCCCCCCCCTCTGTCCCAGACCCAGGTCCCACCCCCTCTGTCCCAGACCCAGCCCCCCCTCTGTCCCAGCCCCCCCTCTGTCCCAGCCCCCCCTCTGTGCCAGACCCAGGGCCCCCCTCTGCGCCAGACCCAGGGCCCCTCCTCTGCCCCAGACCCAGGTCCCAACCCCATTCTTCCCACCCCCTCTGTCCCAGACCCAGCCCCTCCCCCCCTGTCACTTTGTTTTACAGCCAGCCCTGACACCTTTGGTTAATAGGAGGTTAATTTAGCATGGTGTCATGTCAGTGAGCAGTTCTGACTCCCCCCACCCTCACCCAGACATTGATGTCTAGTGCAACCCTCTCCCTCACAACCCCCCACAGACACATGATTAATATCATTGGGGTCCAGGACAAACACACACCCCACCAGCTACCCCCTGTCTCACTGTCCCCCACCCAGAGATCTTAGAACATACTTGGTGTGTGTACAGTTTATTGGTGTCAGACCCAGTAATGCAGCATGGACAGGAATTTTCACACTGTGAAGAGTTAACTTAAGAAATCAACCCACCCAGAGCAGCCAGCAGTCTGTAGTCTGTGGTCCCTCCCCTTAATGCAAACTTGTGATCCGATTGGCTGTTCTGCTCTGAAGGGAAAAGAAGCAGCCAATCAGGTAGATTGCAGCCACATACACAGAGACACAGGGACGCACACTTGCATTTTATTATATAGGATACTGCCCAATATATAATAGTACTGCCCAATATATAATAATAATTTCCGCCCAATCTGTAATAGTACTGTTGCCCAATCTATAATAGTACCGCCCAATCTATAATAGTAATGTCCAATATATAATAATACTGTACAATATATAATTATGGTACCGCCCAATATATAATAATGTTACTGCCCAATCTCTGATAGTACTGCCCAATATATAATAATAGTATTGCCTAATATATAATAGTACTGCCCAATCTATAATAGTACTGCCCAATCTATAATAGTACCGCCCAATCTATAATAGTACCACCCAATCTATAATAGTACCACCCTAGCTATAATAGTACTGCCCAATATATAATGGTACCGCCCAATATATAATAATAGTACTGCCCAATCTATAACAGTACCGCCCAATCTATAATAGTACCACCCAATCTATAATAGTACTGCCCAATCTATAATAGTACCACCCAATCTATAGTAGTACTGCCCAATATATAATAATGGTGCCGCCTAATATATAATAATAGTACTGCCCAATCTATAATAGTACCGTCCAATCTATAATAGTACCACCCAATCTATAATAGTACCGCCCAATCTATAATAGTACCACCTAATCTATAATAGTACTGCCCAATATATAATAATGGTACCGCTCAATATATAATAATGGTACCGCCCAATATATAATAATAGTACTGCCCTGTTGTGTTGAGAGAGATGAATGCGGAGTGAGTGGCAGCTGGATTACCGAGTGACCCAAGTATGAGTGAGGTTTGATTTTTAAAGCGTAAAACCTCGAGTTATGCTCGAGTATATATGGTAATAGTAAACACAGTAACTATAAATCGCCGATACCGAAATAAATGTTATTAACTATGAGGTAAATAAAAAGGTTTTTTCTGTGTGTGTAATATTAAAGTAATCATTACATATTCCTGCCAAGGTTCTTGCACACGTGCGATCACAGGTCCCAACCCGATAATCGGCCGTGTATGGTCCCTTTATCGCCGAAAGGACATTTGTTCGGGGATCTGCAAACGACCGACTTGAGGATCTCGACCCAAACGTCCATTTCGGCCGATAAAGGGTCCATACACAGCCTATTATCGGCCAAAACGAACATTCGTACACAACGTGCATTGCAGGTTGGGACCTGCGGTCGCACGTGTGTACGAACCTAGATAAAGGAATGCACGACTACTATGTTACTACTTTCATTCCACTTAGGCCGCGGCCACACTATACGGTGTGTGATTAGATCACAATCTGGTTCCCAGGATATGGATGTTTGGGTTCTTCACACAGTGGGATGAGGACTTGTAGAGTGGAAGCAGTTAATAAAGTACTAAAGAGTTTGGAAGTATTTATTTCACAGGAAGTTTGTTTTAATAAAGTTTTGCTTATTTGAATGTTTTCCCAGGTGAATGAGCCATCTACTGTATATTACCATGCTATTCATACCTTAGCTTGCTCAGAACTTTCAGAAATGTTCTGCTCCATTGACCCATATGGGTTTGTCTTTGGATTTTTTCAGAATTCCGAAAACGGAACTTGGTAGTACAACCATCTCATTTCGTTCGTTAACAGTATTCAGGTGGCATGCTCCAATGGGGTAATAATGGCTTCTTCTTTCCTGCTATACCCACATCAACAACATTGGTTTTTTTTATGCTTATTATGCTCTCACCCTGCAGTGTCTGAGCTACTGCAACCATGTGTCTATTAAATGTGGATATTAATACTGTTTGCTCTCTTAAGGAATAATTTACATATTTTCTGCACAACGTGTTGCTTATAAAATCCTTCTTTTAACCTTTATATGTCTTAACACTGTTGCACGCAGAGAAGCTGGAAAAAAGGTTTTTGTAGCTTTGCCCGATCGGGTTCCTCACTTGTTGTGGCTCTGGAGAGAATAAAATCCTTTGACTGTTATTCAAGCAGACATATTGCAACAAATGGATGTGGAACTGCTGGGTTTAATTATCAGGGTCCCTACTATATGATTTGTCTTCCTTTAGTCACTGTTAAAAGCTGCAGAGCTTCCCTCCTGTACTCTTGTAATTTTGCACCTGACCTTTTATCAGCTTGACAATTTTCACACTTCCAGTCATGTGTTCTGCGTGAACGATGAAATGTGGAAGGCAATTCAAGTCTCTTAAGTCTCTTCTCAATCTTTTTCCTGTGTATAAGATATTGAAATAACTAGTGAGTGTAGCATGGATTTCTATTAATAGGCTTTATAGCTCAAGTGAGAAACTGGTCCAGTCTCCTATAAAGAGGAATTAATGCAAATCTCATTCCACCCGGTTTACAATATGAAAATAAAGAAAGTACGTAGTATCTTTGTACCATCTACAATAAAACTACTCAAGTGAAATGTAAAAGAAAAAGTCCCATGTCACAAGTAAGACTGCTCTCAGATTTTTAACTGAATTTTTAACTGAAAGGCTGCAGTAGAGGTGTGCCTCTCCTGTAATGTCCAATTTTGAAAACAGCTCACCCCTCTGAAGCCAGCCCAGTTATAATGACTTCTCTACTATCAATCAGAGAGAAGTCTGAGAGTTTCTTATGTACTATAAAGTTTTAAAGAGTATGTCCACCCTTAAACCATTTTTCATATATGATCCCCCTGTCCCCCCAGCCCCAACCGCTCTATTTTTATTCTTAGAAAGTTCCCCAAACTTTACTTACCTCCCCTCTTTTCCTCCGCCACGCGTGCCGGCCCTCTGCTTGCAGAAAATGTAAGCAGAGGGCGGGACCAGCAGTCGCGTCTGTGATTGGCTGAGCGGCAGCCAATCACGGACGCGGCTGCCGGGAGTTCATTTGGCGGGGGGGAAAAAGGGAAGGTAAGTAAAGTTTGGGGCACTTTCTAAGAATAAAATAGAGCGGTGGGGCTGGGGGGACAGGGCACATCATATAGCTAAAGGGTTTTACACTGGGGGAGGGAATCCTGAGAGAGAGGGGGGGGAGAAGGGCTGCAGTACGCATGCCAAACTTCTCCCAGAGCCCAGGTAGGAGGCAGAGTCCTATATTGACTCTGCTATCCTCCTGGTGGGCAGTTTTTGGACTTGGGGGGGACTACAGGAGAACCATAGGAGCTGGGATGTGAGGTAAGGATAAACTACACTACACAATGGGGCCAGTAGTGGGGGGGATTATGTTTTGGGGGTGGACATGCCGTTAATTAGTTCAAAAAAGTCATCACTGTGTATAAATAAAATTCACTAGAATAATTACATGAATAGAGATATGGAACGGGGCTATAACGTATTAGGTAGCTATCTGTGTGGTTGGCATATATGGGTGATGAGGATGAGACATCTTCTAAGTACCAGTCTGTATTGGCTTGGCATGAGGGCATCTTAATGTACCAGTCTGTGTGGATTGGGCAAGGCGTTTGATCTCTCAAAAACATACATAGTCAAAAACAGAAATTCTCCATTTGAATTACTTTATTATGATTTCATTTTATATTTCCACCTTCGGGCATCATTCAGATTTTTATAGAAATCTTCAAGTGGTTATGCCTGTGGTTAATAATGGCAGCAGAGATGTTTGTCTAGTTGTTTGGATATTAAGATCTAACACTTATTGCCAATCCCCCCCACCACACACCTGATAGTACTCAAGGTTTGGATTAGTCCTTACCCTGGGTTCTCTATCTAATACCGAGCACTGTCTACTTGCCCTCTTCCACAGTCCTCACATTAGGTACTATCAGGTGAGGGGGGATGGTTTGGGGGGGTTTATCTTAGAGTATTATTGTCCTTTAATTGTATGTGTTTGGTAATCCATGCCACCAGCTCCACCCCACAATATCCCTCCCATGCCTTTATTTTGAGCTGGAAGGTGGCAACCCAAGTTAATGTGTTAAATGCATTATTTTTGTACTTGTGTGCCGGTTATATTGTTCATTACTGTAATTCATGCCTGAATAAATATTTTTTACATCGTTTGTAATCTCACTCTTTGGAATGGTGGTTGGAGAAAGTTTGTGGAGAGATGCATAACAGTAATGAAGGCTTATCTTCTTGCTGATGTTTTAAAAAGGACAGTGTGTAAAAAAGGGGTCTAGAAGATGTACGACATGATAAAGGGATCATGGACACAAGTCTCCTAAATATCATATAAATGATTAGAATTAGATAATCAGTGCTTAGCTATTAATCACTGTCACATGACTTATTAAAACTTGCGTATTCTAGTGAATAATGCCCCTCTTACTTAAAATCTTACCTTGAGTTCCTTTACCTGTATAAAAAATTCAGCCTGGGGCTCTGTACTTTTATTTGGTCATAGGCTCTGGAGCATTCTAATATCCTTTATATTTACAATAGGGTTGCATTATTTACTGTTTAAATGGTGGAATCATTGTCACACAACACATTAAGTAGGGGACTTTATATTGCATTTTTCTCTATAATTCAACCAATGTCACCAATATACATGATTCATTGGAAACTTGTGTATTGTAATTAATGTATCCATCCTTTTAAATGTAGGCATATGAAACAAGCATATGAAAAAAGTACAGACCTTTGCAGGGCCCCAATAGTGTCTGTTATGGTCTCTGGCCCTGGTTGATTCAATTGCTTAGTAGAGATCTAGGAGTATTTATTAAGGTATATATAATGTAGGATAAATTATAATGATTTTCCAACTAAACTTCCCATTTAAAGGGTAACTATGGTCCAAATTGACAGGAATTGCTTTTCTGAGTATTTTTGCAATTTACTTTCATTTTTTATATAGTTTTGAATATATTTACATTTTTATGTGAGATATGGTAGCAGCATCACCAGATCCCCTGTACTTCCTGCTTCCTTCTCTAAAACCATGTGACAGACCTTCTTCGTGTCATCTTCTCCTCATGGACCCCCATGGCCCCCTCCCCTTGCTGTCCCCTTGAAACCCCCAGTGGCCCCTCCCATTCCTTCAGTCACTGTAACTCAATTCTTCCTGGTTTCTTCTGCACAGAGCATGTACCAACCGCAGATCTGTCTAAAGCGGTCATACACTTCCTAAAATTACACTGATAAGACATTCGATGTGAGGTGAATCGATTGTAATGTTGAGTGGAGCATTGGATTTACCTGCTGACATTTCCAGACGGAAAATGTTTATGATTGTAATGTGGATCGCAAAGTGATGGGCCTGGTGGTTGTCAGGAAATTGCTCATAAGTTTGTGGACTTGTGTACTTACATTGACTTTAGTATTACTGTATTTTGCAGGATTACTACAGATATGTAGGACAATGTGATTGATAATATTTTTGCACTTGAGATGGCAAATGAATGTGTCAGTACTTTAAGAAAATATTTAAATTAGTAATTAATCAGTAATTAGAATTCAGTGATCATCTGGTGAGTATGACGCCCCCTCATTACGGTAACCAACAACTTGGAAAAATATTGAAAACGGGGGAAAAAATGTTGTACTGTATGGGTTACCTGAGGGCAAAATGAAGCAGTGTTATTAGAAGAATTCTGTACTGTCGTTTAATCACCATAGCAACTCATATTAGTGGTCCAGTGAGTAGAATGTTAAGTGCCGCTATATATATTTCATCACCCATGTTTTATATGAATAACAGTATTAAGTGATTTTTATATAGGGTGTTTGCTCGCTCAGTAGACTTTTACGTATGTTTGCTTCTTTGGATGCAAGAGAAACTGTGTCTTTATCAACTCGTTTACTCTGTTGCCTGTTGCATATGCTGGATTATGTGGAACAGCCCTGACTATCCTGTTCAATCTTCCTCCTGCTCATCTGTCCTGCATTGCTTGTCTTATACTCTAAATCAAGGAATCATTTATAAATTAGTTCTAGGTTAGAGCTCTTTATTACAATGATACCCCAAACCTACCCCTATTTCCTTCTAATGTATCAGAGTAAGCAGGGTCATACGGAACTACCAGGTTACCATACTCTAATCAAATAAAAAATTTTAACTTTAATACAAAGGTAATGTAGGGTAGGAGAAGGCATTTTGATAATCTTAGATTCTTATATATAGAGTGAGACAGATATGTAAATAAATTAGAAATAGGTAGCTGAAATGTTGAGTGGGTCCCTTCATTTTTCCTGGGAGCCCCAGGTCTGTTATTTTCTGGTGCCCCAACACCCCATTTGATACTGAGAGGAAGGATCCAATACTCTAGGTTCTCACCTCTGGGGTACAAAGGTTGCCCAAAATACAAAATTAGAGCTTTCCATTCTTGTTATTGTAATTTATGAACGTTATCATTATTCACGATAACGATCATTAAACCGACCATTAAAGGCCTGGTACCGCTAAAAGCACTTTCTTTCTTTTTCTGATGAACAGGTGGGTTCATCCAACAGTTTCAAGAGAGGTTTGGGTGCCTTTATAGAATCAACAAAAACTGATTGTTACTGGTATATATACAGAAAGTTGATCCAGGGACTTTTTGTGTTTGTTTGAGTAAGGAGGTATTTTTTCCCATTCGGTGCACATGCTTTGGATAAACAGGAAGGCATCCCTCCTGTAAAGTGTCTCACTATGCTAAAGCTAGTCCCCATGGTATTCTGGAGCTCATTAATCAGACACTTGCTCTCAACTGCACAGTTTAAGGAACTAGAATCTTAACTGGCTAATAATTATTCCTAGTGTTTTGATTGCTGTAGCTTTCCCTGAATAGAACATGGCAGTGAAATGTCTAGTGTGCATTGGCTTCTAAAAAACCAAATACCGTGGGATTATTAGCATTAGCTAAGAAAAATAAAGGCAGATCTTTAGCCTGACCCTTAACTGGCAAAATCTTTTAATTATAATAATCAGGATTTCATTGAATAGGAATTTAACAAAAAGTAACAAAGAAAGAAAAAAAAAACAACCAAGCAAATACTGTGATGCAATGCACCAAATTTGAATGCTAAATTTGCACCTTTTAGGTGATGGACAAATCAATATATTAAAGGGACACTAAACTTATAAAAGCACTTTTCCTGGAAGGTTAGAATCCGACGTCCTGCCTCTTGTTCTTACCTCATCTTGGATTTCTATCCTTTTAAAAATGTTCATGAGTTGCTGTGGATGACCTACAACAATGCACCTCCTATCTTTACATTTGTATAATTATCAAAAACACTGAAAATTCGAGTTCCGCAACATCTAATCGTTCTGAACGTTCTGTCGGAACATTAGAATTGTCAGATCCATCTCTAATGGGCAGCAGAGTGGCAGATGAGATTCAATGTTGATAAATGTAAGGTAATATATTTGGGGTTAAACAATCCTTGTTCCACCTTTATCTTCAATGTCTCTGTGTCTAAGTTCATTTTTGTTGCAGAAAGACTCTGGGGTTCTAGTAGTACTTAACAGACTTAGCTGTAGCAAACAGTGCCAGACAGTAACAGCAAGAACTAGCAAGATATTGTCTTGTATAAGAGGGGGGGGAAATAATTATTAATTATAATAAAATTAAAAAATAATTATTCCTCTTTACGAGCACTGATAAGTGCTCTTTGGAATATGCAGTGCAGTTTTGATCTTATTTCTAAAAAGGGACATTTAAGTTCAGAGAAGGGCAACTAAATTAATCAAATCAAGAGGAATGGAAGGGCTTGACTATGCAGTCAAGTTAAGCTACGTTCACACTAGTTTCCTCTAATGCTGCAGGGAACACCGCTATGCAGTAATACTACATCTGCTGCATGCAGCTCATAGGTGTAAACGCCAATGTTCACCCTAGGAGCACAGCGTTTTCGTGCAATGTCAACTCATGATATTGCACCAAAACATCCCCTAGTGTGAACGAGCCCAGGGCTGTTTACACTGGATAAACGGTGATTGCACTGGGATATGATCACTTTATACAAATATATTAATGGACCATACAATAAGCTCTCTGGTGCATTGTTCACTAATAAGTCATACCAGAGGACTCATGTCATCCTCACTTTATACAAATATATTAATGGACCATACAATAAGCTCTCTGGTGCATTGTTCACTAATAAGTCATACCAGAGGACTCATGGTCATCCTCACTTTATACAAATATATTAATGGACCATACAATAAGCTCTCTGGTGCATTGTTCACTAATAAGTCATACCAGAGGACTCATGGTCATCCTCACTTTATACAAATATATTAATGGGCCATACAATAAGCTCTCTGGTGCATTGTTCACAATAAGTCATACCAGAGGACTCATGGTCATCCTCACTTTATACAATATATATGGGCCATACAATAAGCTCTCTGGGGCATTGTTCACTAATAAGTCATACCAGAGGACTCATGGTCATCCTCCACTTTATACAAATATATTAATGGGCCATACAATAAGCTCTCTGGTGCATTGTTCACTAATAAGTCATACCAGAGGACTTGTGGAAACCTTGTGGATGTTTATCACTATTGGTGTGTCTAGTGCACACTTCAAATAAAGATTTTTCTTTTCCATTTGTCTTTTTATGTTTTGCAAGCATATATTTTATGTGAGTGTGGCATCTGAATTATGTTTTCTGGGGGAAATTGTGTGAACAATTAATTTGATTGATTGCAGTACTTACAAATGTAGGGGTTATTGTTGTGCAGCATAGTCACTATTAAAGGGATGTTGCAAAATTTCTTAATTTTGTGTTTACACTAAAATAAATAATTGTGAGAGTTAAAGGGGAAGTTAATTTGAGCTGCGTTAAAGGGGAGGTTGATGTGATACGCTTTAAAGGGGAGGTTAATGTGATATGGGTTAAGGGGAAGTGGAGTGAAAATCATTAAGGGGAAGTTGATATGATACACGTTAAAGTGTATCATATCAACTTCCCTTAACTTTAAAGCATATAGTATCAACTTTCCCTTTAACTTTAAAGCGTATTATATCAACATCCCCTTTAACTTTAATGTGTATATATCAATTCCCCTTTAACAATGGAGTACAACCATCTCTCACATTAATGTGAGAAGATGTTGTATGGGGATCGGTCGGGTCCATGTGTGCTGTTCCCACAGCATGCGTGCTGACGATACCAATGTGATGTGGGATCGCATGTGTATGGCCAGCTTTACATACGGAGGGTGGTTTTTTTTGTTTACAAAGGTTAAAGTGACCAGAGTCTAGAGTGATGTGTAGGAGATTAATGCGCATGAGCGTGTTTTTCAAAGGCTTTGTTCACAGCCAGACTATATGAATAGGGGAATGACCATAGAAGGGAGGGGGAGTGAGGAGCTCTGCAGTAAATTAGACAGTGTGCAAACACAGAGCCAAAGAAGAAGGTAAGAATAAGCAGAATACAATAACTTTTTTATGTCTGGATTGGAGCAATGTATACATTTCACTAAAGATACCCTTTAAGTGTATATACAGCTTGCAGGCGTCCTGACTTTCTGACCGAATGAGATTCGCCTCCAGCAAGTCTCACAGGGGTAGTGGATTAAACAAGGTTACAGTTGAGAGGAAGAGCCAGCAAGTAAAGTGGGAAAGGTAAGCTTTGCCAATGGCTTAGAAAAATAAGAGTAACATAGTATGTGATTTAAAGGTATAGATTGCAATGGACTGAACTTGATTTACACTGTAAATGCCCTTTAAGAACAGAAAAAAGAAGTTTCATCTTCAGGTTAGGAAAGGTTTCTTTACAGTGAGAACGGTGATGTGAAACGTGGAACTGTCTTCCAGCAGAGTGGGTATGGAAAGTTCATTGAATAGCTTTAAAAGTGGCCTAGATAAATTTCTAAAACTATATAAATTGAGAATTATGGGTATTAATAGATATAGTCAAAGCTTCCCCCCTTTCCAGCTGCGTGGTTTTTTCCCTCCTCTGGATGAGCTGTAGGTACAGCTGTGTAGGCATAAAAGGTGGACTAGATGGATGTACGTCTTTATTCAACCTTCATTATTATGCTACTATGTTATCAGCAATTAGCTGTGAATGGTCTGTTGCAGTAAAAAAAATGAAAGCAAAATTCTAATAGTTGCTATTGGTTACAGAGTAGAATTTAGTTGTTTGGTGAACCCATAGAGGATTGTTTATCACTATTTGGTGTGTCTAGTGCCCATTATAGCCCTTTCCATGAACGTCTAAACAGACTGTGTGATACAACTTCCCTCTTCGCTAATACTGTGCTGGTATTTAATGGCGACTTTTTCAGAACAAACATCTATTTTGTCTTGGGTGCTGAACTGCTACGACCACAGAAATCAGTTTCACGGAATAATGTCCAAAGCATTGTTAGTTGACATTGTAGGAAAACGCATTCCCAAACCTAAGAGAAATATCTGTTTTGTTTCTGTGTAATTATTAACCAAAGATGCATTCACCGCTCAATACACTTCAGTTACTTGTACTTGGTTTTACTGCACCCTTAAATCCTGTATCGCAGTCAAAATAGTATCTGTAGTCTTATTTGTGTCGAAATTTTACCAACACTACGTGTTCTTTTAAGTACCCGCAGCAGTATTGGCACAATGACCGGTGTTATTTAACAACATGGTCATAAATAACACTGCAAATACCATAATGATCAATGTTTTACCACCGCGGCACTCCTTTCTGACCGCAATGTAAAAAATGTTGAGGCTGGTAAAAGGATCAATATTGCCAATATCAATCCTTTTTGTGCCACACAAACAAACACTCATTAATCGAGAGCTGCAATGTTGCAAAATCTCTTTCTTAAACCATTTCAACCCTAATGCTAAACCACAAAGTTAACTCTCGCCTTCTACTTGCTATGGTATCAGAGATCTATTTAGAAAACTCCCATCCCTGTCCCGACTGGCAACATACATGAACAGAAGGTGCTTTTAATGACTATAGGACAGGAATCTCTTATCCAAGCAGTAAACACCTTCCAGTCCAGCTCATTAAATAAGCCAGCCTATTAGGTAAGAACTTACCCGCTTGCTCGCTCCCCCGGCGCGTAGTCTGACAGGTCCCGACGGACCTTGTCTTTATGCGCATGCGCGATCTATGCGATAGAAGACAAGGTCCGTCGGGACCTGTCAGACCAAGCGCGGGGGGAGCGAGCGAGCGGGTAAGTTCTTACCTTCTCTCCTGGCTCTGCTGTGTCTATTGAAGAACGGAAGGTAAGGCACAGCTCCTTTACCTCCCGTTCTTCAATAGAAATGGATTCGGAAAAACTTACCAAAACCAGTGGAGATAACCTTTAAACCATCTTCCTCCATGGTAATTAAAACATGTTCTGCTAAGCAACCCTGAGACTAACGGGGCCCATACATTAACAAATCCTGGTTGTACAATCCCATTATTGTATGATCGTTCATTTAATGTGTGGGCAATCGTAGAATTGGGGTCAAGAATTTTTTAGTCGCCGTAACAGGAAAATGTTGTCGTACGAGACCGGGATTTGTTGGTGTATGGACACCACAAGGGCTGTAAAATACCACATTCCAGTAGTTTAGGAAGTATTTAAAGGAGAACTAAACCCAATTTTTACACTCCAGTATATGAACATATACCCTCTAAAAACACCAATAAACTGTAAAATAGCAATACAGTAAATGGCATTAAAGTAAATGTTACCACTTGAAGAGCTGGATGAAATAACTGTGTATATACAGTGACTGGCCACACCCCTGATCTCAGTCACATACTCCCTTGTCCTGTAAAAGGTTTGGATAGGGGTTACTAGTGGGTGTGACCAACTGTACCAACGGTAAACAGTTCCTGCAGTATCTTAGGACTGAGCATGTGTAAAGAACAAATGGTCAGTGACCACACTGGGTGATACCGGAACACTGGGAAATAAGACCACCTCATGTTAGAAAGTTAATTTTCTCTACAACTACATTAAATGAGAGGTGAGAACTGTTGCGTTTTATATTCAAGGAGATCTGCCTAATCAATGTTGTTTGAGGCTCAGTTGTCCTTTAACAGCTGCAACTAGGTTGGTTTGTTGATTTAGTATTTGTCCCTATACTAACTGTAATCCATAATTCCTGACCATTTGTAAGTACCACCTAATCTATAATAATTATACTGCCTAATCTATAACACTACTGTCAAATCATGGAGATATAATACATTTAGCAGGAGAAAACGAAAGCCTAAATAGAGCTGTTACCCTCTCGGTCCCTCTCCTTGGGATCGTGGGAACCTGGAACATTAGAAGTGTGGAGGGTACGCCTCTATAAGGCATTCCTTTGAAGACACAAAAAATCCTGGCTAAACACAGATCACCCCCCAAACCATTTTCTCTTTTTTGGAAGAAAATAAAACTATATAGGGGGTGGAAGGAGGGGAAGATTGACATTGCCCCTCTAATCACAGACGCCCCTAGGCACATGCTTACTGTGCCTAATGGTAAATCCAGGCCTGGCTAGGGGTATAACATTTGATGCCTGTGCCGTTAATATAAAATGTTGCAGGTCTTAGAAAAGGGGTGTTTAACCCAAGCTTACATCAAATTACACATTTTACCTGATATTGCGGGATATTACATCTCACCAAATATGTAATATACCCCCCAAAATATAATAGTATTGCCCAATATTTGAAATAATACTGGGCATTCTATAATAAACATACTGCCCAATATATAACAGTACTGCCCAATATATATATAAGGGAATATGCAGGTCCCACCCCCTCTGTCCCAGACCCAGGCCCCCCCTCTGTCACAGACCCAGGACTCCTCCTCTGCCCCAGATCCAGCCCCCCCACGTCCCAGACCCAGGGCTCCTCCTCTGCCCCAGATCCAGCCCCCCCCTGTCCCAGACCCAGGGTCCCGCCACTTGTTCCAGACCCAGGGTCCCCCACTTTGTCCCAGACCCAGGGTCCCCACTCTGTCCCAGACCCAGGGCCCCCCCTTTGTCAGACCCAGCCCCCCCTCTGTGCCAGACCCAGCCCCCCCTCTGTGCCAGACCCCGCCACCTCTGTCCCAGACCGCCACCCCTCTGTCCCAGACCCAGCCCCCCCTCTGTCCAGCAGCCCCCCTCTCTGTCAGACCCAGGCCCCCCCCCCTCTGTCTCAGACCCAGCCCCCCCTCTGTCCCAGCCCCCCTCTGTCCCAGCCCCCCCCTGTGCCAGACCCAGGGCCCCCCTCTGCGCCAGACCCAGGGCCCCTCCTCTGCCCAGACCCAGGTCCCACCCCCTCTGTCCCACCCCCTCTGTCCCAGACCCAGCCCCTCCCCCCCTGTCACTTTGTTTTACAGCCAGCCCTGACACCTTTGGTTAATAGGAGGTTAATTTAGCATGGTGTCATGTCAGTGAGCAGTTCTGACCCCCCACCCTCACCCAGACATTGATGCTGTGCAACCCTCTCCCTCACAACCCCCCACAGACACATGATTAATATCATTGGGGTCCAGGACAAACACACACCCCACCAGCTACCCCCTGTCTCACTGTCCCCACCCAGAGATCTTAGAACATACTGTGTGTGTGTACAGTTTATTGGTGTCAGACCCAGTAATGCAGCATGGACAGGAATTTTCACACTGTGAAGAGTTAACTAAGAAATCAACCCACCCAGAGCAGCCAGCAGTCTGTAGTCTGTGGTCCCTCCCTTAATGCAAACTTGTGATCCGATTGGCTGTTTGCTCTGAAGGGAAAAGAAGCAGCCAATCAGGTAGATTGCAGCCACATACACAGAGACCACGGGACGCACACTTGCATTTTATATATAGGATACTGCCCAATTATAATAGTACTGCCCAATATATAATAATAATTTCCGCCCAATCTGTAATAGTACTGTTGCCCAATCATAATAGTAACGCCCAATCTATAATAGTAATGTCCAATATATAATAATACTGTACAATATATAATTATGGTAACGCCCAATATAAATAATGTTACGCCCCAATCTCTGATAGTACTGCCCAATATTAATAATAGTATTGCCTAATAATATAGTACTGCCCAATCTATAATAGTAATGCCCAACATAATAGTACCCCAATCTATAGTACACCCAATCTATAATAGTACCACCCTAGCTATAATAGTACTGCCCAATATATAATGTACCGCCCAATATATAATAATAGTACTGCCCAATCTATAAAGTACGCCCACCCAATCTATAATGTACCACCCAATCTATAATAGTACTGCCCAATCATAATATACCACCCAATTATAGTAGTACTGCCCAATATATAATAATGGTGCCGCTAATATATAATAATAGTACTGCCCAATCTTTAATAGTACCGTCCAATCTATAATAGTACCACCCAATCTATAATAGTACCGCCCAATCTATAATAGTACCACCTAATCTATAAAGTATGCCCCAATATTAATTGGGGTGGTACTATTATAGATTGCAGTACTATTATAATTGGGTGGTACTATTATAGATTGGGCCGTACTGTTATAGATTGGGCAGTACTATTATTATATATTGGGCGGTACCATTATTATATATTGGGCAGTACTATTATAGATTGGGTGGTACTATTATAGATTGGGCAGTACTATTATAGATTGGGCAGTACTATTATTATATATTGGGCGGTACCATTATTATATATTGAGCGGTACCATTATTATATATTGGGCAGTACTATTATAGATTAGGTGGTACTATTATAGATTGGGCGGTACTATTATAGATTGGGTGGTACTATTATAGATTGGACGGTACTATTAAAGATTGGGCAGTACTATTATTATATATTAGCGGCACCATTATTATATATTGGGCAGTACTACTATAATTGGGTGGTATATTATAGATTGGGCAGTACTATTATAGTTGGGTGGTACATTATAGATTGGGTGGGTACTTTATAGATTGGGCAGTACTATTATTATATATTGGGCGGTACATTATATATTGGGCAGTACTATTATAGCTAGGGTGGTACTATTATAGATTGGGTGTACTATAGATTGGGGTACTATTATGTTGGGCATTACTATTATAGATTGGGCAGTACATATTATTAGGCAATACTATTATTATATTGGGCAGTACTATCAGAGATTGGGGCGTAACATTATTATATATTGGGCGGTTACCATAATTATATATTGTACAGTATTATTATATATTGGACATTACTATTATAGATTGGGCGTTACTATTATGATTGGGCAACAGTACTATTACAGATTGGGCGGAAATTATTATTATTATTGGGCAGTACTATTATATTGGGCAGTATCCTATATATAAAATGCAAGTGTGCGTCCCTGTGGTCTCTGTGTATGTGGCTGCAATCTACCTGATTGGCTGCTTCTTTTCCCTTCAGAGCAAGACAGCCAATCGGATCACAAGTTTGCATTAAGGGAGGGACCACAGACTACAGACTGCTGGCTGCTCTGGGTGGGTTGATTTCTTAGTTAACTCTTCACAGTGTGAAAATTCCTGTCCATGCTGCATTACTGGGTCTGACACCAATAAACTGTACACACACAAGTATGTTCTAAGATCTCTGGGTGGGGGACAGTGAGACAGGGGGTAGCTGGTGGGGTGTGTGTTTGTCCTGGACCCCAATGATATTAATCATGTGTCTGTGGGGGGTTGTGAGGGAGAGGGTTGCACGAGCATCAATGTCTGGGTGAGGGTGGGGGGTCAGAACTGCTCACTGACATGACACCATGCTAAATTAACCTCCTATTAACCAAAGGTGTCAGGGCTGGCTGTAAAACAAAGTGACAGGGGGGGAGGGGCTGGGTCTGGGACAGAGGGGGTGGGACAGAGGGTTGGGACCTGGGTCTGGGCAGAGGAGGGGTCCTGGGTCTGGCGCAGAGGGGGGCCCTGGGTCTGGCACAGGGGGGGGCTGGGACAGAGGGGGGCTGGGACAGAGGGGGGGCTGGGTCTGAGACAGAGGGGGGGGGGCCTGGGTCTGACAGAGAGGGGGGCTGCTGGACAGAGGGGGGGCTGGGTCTGGGACAGAGGGGTGGCGGTCGGGACGGGTGGCGGGGTCTGGCACAGAGGGGGGGCTGGGTCTGGCACAGAGGGGGGGCTGGGTCTGACAAAGGGGGGGCCCTGGGTCTGGGACAGAGTGGGGACCCTGGGTCTGGGACAAAGTGGGGGACCCTGGGTCTGGAACAAGTGGCGGGACCCTGGGTCTGGGACAGGGGGGGGCTGGATCTGGGGCAGAGGAGGAGCCCTGGGTCTGGGAGTGGGGGGCTGGATCTGGGGCAGAGGAGGAGTCCTGGGTCTGTGACAGAGGGGGGGCCTGGGTCTGGGACAGAGGGGGTGGGACCTGCATATCCCTTATATATATATTGGGCAGTACTGTTATATATTGGGCAGTAGTGTTTATTATAGAATGCCCAGTATTATTTCAAATATTGGGCAATACTATTATATTTTGGGGGGTATATTACATATTTGGTGAGATGTAATATCCCGCAATATCAGGTAAAATGTGTAAATTTGATGTAAGCTTGGGTTAAACACCCCTTTTCTAAGACCTGCAACATTTTATATTAACGGCACAGGCATCAAATGTTATACCCCTAGCCAGGCCTGGATTTACCATTAGGCACAGTAAGCATGTGCCTAGGGGCGTCTGTGATTAGAGGGGCAATGTCAATCTTCCCCTCCTTCCACCCCCTATATAGTTTTATTTTCTTCCAAAAAAGAGAAAATGGTTTGGGGGTGATCTGTGTTTAGCCAGGATTTTTGTGTCTTCAAAGGAATGCCTTATAGAGGCGTACCCTCCACACTTCTAATGTTCCAGGTTCCCACGATCCCAGGAGAGGGACCGAGAGGGTAACAGCTCTATTTAGGCTTTCGTTTTCTCCTGCTACAATGTATTATATCTCCATGATTTGACAGTAGTGTTATAGATTAGGCAGTATAATTATTATAGATTAGGTGGTACTTACAAATGGTCAGGAATTATGGATTACAGTTAGTATAGGGACAAATACTAAATCAACAAACCAACCTAGTTGCAGCTGTTAAAGGACAACTAGAGCCTCAAACAACATTGATTAGGCAGATCTCCTTGATATAAAAACGCAATCAGTTTCTCACCTCTCATTTAATGTAGTTGTAGAGAAAATTAACTTTCTAACATGAGGTGTGTCTTATTTCCCAGTGTTCCGGTATCACCCAGTGTGGTCACTGACCATTTGTTCTTTACACATGCTCAGTCCTAAGATACTGCAGGAACTGTTTACCGTTGGTACAGTTGGTCACACCCACTAGTAACCACCTATCCAAACCTTTTACAGGACAAGGGAGTATGTGACTGAGATCAGGGGTGTGGCCAGTCACTGTATATACACAGTTATTTCATCCAGCTCTTCAAGTGGTAACATTTACTTTAATGCCATTTACTGTATTGCTATTTTACAGTTTATTGGTGTTTTTAGAGGGTATATGTTCATATACTGGAGTGTAAAAATTGGGTTTAGTTCTCCTTTAAATACTTCCTAAACTACTGGAATGTGGTATTTTACAGCCCTTGTGGTGTCCATACACCAACAAATCCCGGTCTCGTACGACAACATTTTCCTGTTACGGCGACTAAAAAATTCTTGACCCCAATTCTACGATTGCCCACACATTAAATGAACGATCATACAATAATGGGATTGTACAACCAGGATTTGTTAATGTATGGGCCCCGTTAGTCTCAGGGTTGCTTAGCAGAACATGTTTTAATTACCATGGAGGAAGATGGTTTAAAGGTATCTCCACTGGTTTTGGTAAGTTTTCCGAATCCATTTCTATTGAAGAACGGGAGGTAAAGGAGCTGTGCCTTACCTTCCGTTCTTCAATAGAACACACAGAGCCAGGAGAGAAGGTAAGAACTTACCCGCTCGCTCGCTCCCCCCGCGCTTGGTCTGACAGGTCCCGACGGACCTTGTCTTCTATCGCATAGATCGCGCATGCGCATAAAGACAAGGTCCGTCGGGACCTGTCAGACTACGCGCCGGGGGAGCGAGCAAGCGGGTAAGTTCTTACCTAATAGGCTGGCTTATTTAATGAGCTGGACTGGAAGGTGTTTACTGCTTGGATAAGAGATTCCTGTCCTATAGTCATTAAAAGCACCTTCTGTTCATGTATGTTGCCAGTCGGGACAGGGATGGGAGTTTTCTAAATAGATCTCTGATACCATAGCAAGTAGAAGGCGAGAGTTAACTTTGTGGTTTAGCATTAGGGTTGAAATGGTTTAAGAAAGAGATTTTGCAACATTGCAGCTCTCGATTAATGAGTTGTTTGTTTGTGTGGCACAAAAAGGATTGATATTGGCAATATTGATCCTTTTACCAGCCTCAACATTTTTTACATTGCGGTCAGAAAGGAGTGCCGCGGTGGTAAAACATTGATCATTATGGTATTTGCAGTGTTATTTATGACCATGTTGTTAAATAACACCGGTCATTGTGCCAATACTGCTGCGGGTACTTAAAAGAACACGTAGTGTTGGTAAAATTTCGACACAAATAAGATACAGATACTATTTTGACTGCGATACAGGATTTAAGGGTGCAGTAAAACCAAGTACAAGTAACTGAAGTGTATTGAGCGGTGAATGCATCTTTGGTTAATAATTACACAGAAACAAAACAGATATTTCTCTTAGGTTTGGGAAATGCGTTTTCCTACAATGTCAAGCTAACAATGCTTTGGACATTATTCCGTGAAACTGATTTCTGTGGTCGTAGCAGTGTTCAGCACCCAAGACAAAATAGATGTTTGTTCTGAAAAAGTCGCCATTAAATACCAGCACAGTATTAGCGAAGAGGGAAGTGTATCACACAGTCTGTTTAGACGTTCATGGAAAGGGCTATAATGGGCACTAGACACACCAAATAGTGATAAACAATCCTCTATGGGTTCACCAAACAACTAAATTCTACTCTGTAACCAATAGCAACTATTAGAATTTTGCTTTCATTTTTTTACTGCAACAGACCATTCACAGCTAATTGCTGATAACATAGTAGCATAATAATGAAGGTTGAATAAAGACGTACATCCATCTAGTCCACCTTTTATGCCTACACAGCTGTACCTACAGCTCATCCAGAGGAGGGAAAAAACCACGCGCTGGAAAGGGGGGAAGCTTTGACTATATCTATTAATACCCATAATTCTCAATTTATATAGTTTTAGAAATTTATCTAGGCCACTTTTAAAGCTATTCAATGAACTTTCCATACCCACTCTGCTGGAAGACAGTTCCACAGTTTCACATCACCGTTCTCACTGTAAAGAAACCTTTCCTAACCTGAAGATGAAACTTCTTTTTTCTGTTCTTAAAGGGCATTTACAGTGTAAATCAAGTTCAGTCCATTGCAATCTATACCTTTAAATCACATACTATGTTACTCTTATTTTTCTAAGCCATTGGCAAAGCTTACCTTTCCCACTTTACTTGCTGGCTCTTCCTCTCAACTGTAACCTTGTTTAATCCACTACCCCTGTGAGACTTGCTGGAGGCGAATCTCATTCGGTCAGAAAGTCAGGACGCCTGCAAGCTGTATATACACTTAAAGGGTATCTTTAGTGAAATGTATACATTGCTCCAATCCAGACATAAAAAAGTTATTGTATTCTGCTTATTCTTACCTTCTTCTTTGGCTCTGTGTTTGCACACTGTCTAATTTACTGCAGAGCTCCTCACTCCCCCTCCCTTCTATGGTCATTCCCCTATTCATATAGTCTGGCTGTGAACAAAGCCTTTGAAAAACACGCTCATGCGCATTAATCTCCTACACATCACTCTAGACTCTGGTCACTTTAACCTTTGTAAACAAAAAAAACCACCCTCCGTATGTAAAGCTGGCCATACACATGCGATCCCACATCACATTGGTATCGTCAGCACGCATGCTGTGGGAACAGCACACATGGACCCGACCGATCCCCATACAACATCTTCTCACATTAATGTGAGAGATGTTGTACTCCATTGTTAAAGGGGAATTGATATATACACATTAAAGTTAAAGGGGATGTTGATATATATACGCTTTAAAGTTAAGGGAAAGTTGATACTATATGCTTTAAAGTTAAGGGAAGTTGATATGATACACTTTAACGTGTATCATATCAACTTCCCCTTTAATGATTTTCACTCCACTTCCCCTTTAACCCATATCACATTAACCTCCCCTTTAAAGCGTATCACATCAACCTCCCCTTTAACGCAGCTCAAATTAACTTCCCCTTTAACATCTCACAATTATTTATTTTAGTGTAAACAAAAATTAAGAAATTTTGCAACATCCCTTTAATAGTGACTATGCTGCACAACAATAACCCCTACATTTGTAAGTACTGCAATCAATCAAATTAATTGTTCACACAATTTCCCCCAGAAAACATAATTCAGATGCCACACTCACATAAAATATATGCTTGCAAAACATAAAAAAGACAAATGGAAAAGAAAAATCTTTATTTGAAGTGTGCACTAGACACACCAAATAGTGATAAACATCCACAAGGTTTCCACAAGTCCTCTGGTATGACTTATTAGTGAACAATGCACCAGAGAGCTTATTGTATGGCCCATTAATATATTTGTATAAAGTGGAGGATGACCATGAGTCCTCTGGTATGACTTATTAGTGAACAATGCCCCAGAGAGCTTATTGTATGGCCCATATATATTGTATAAAGTGAGGATGACCATGAGTCCTCTGGTATGACTTATTGTGAACAATGCACCAGAGAGCTTATTGTATGGCCCATTAATATATTTGTATAAAGTGAGGATGACCATGAGTCCTCTGGTATGACTTATTAGTGAACAATGCACCAGAGAGCTTATTGTATGGTCCATTAATATATTTGTATAAAGTGAGGATGACCATGAGTCCTCTGGTATGACTTATTAGTGAACAATGCACCAGAGAGCTTATTGTATGGTCCATTAATATATTTGTATAAAGTGAGGATGACATGAGTCCTCTGGTATGACTTATTAGTGAACAATGCACCAGAGAGCTTATTGTATGGTCCATTAATATATTTGTATAAAGTGATCATATCCCAGTGCAATCACCGTTTATCCAGTGTAAACAGCCCTGGGCTCGTTCACACTAGGGGATGTTTTGGTGCAATATCATGAGTTGACATTGCACGAAAACGCTGTGCTCCTAGGGTGAACATTGGCGTTTACACCTATGAGCTGCATGCAGCAGATGTAGTATTACTGCATAGCGGTGTTCCCTGCAGCATTAGAGGAAACTAGTGTGAACGTAGCTTAACTTGACTGCATAGTCAGCCCTTCCATTCCTCTTGATTTGATTAATTTAGTTGCCCTTCTCTGAACTTAAATGTCCCTTTTTAGAAATAAGATCCAAAACTGCACTGCATATTCCAAAGAGCACTTATCAGTGCTCGTAAAGAGGAATAATTATTTTTTAATTTTATTATAATTAATAATTATTTCCCCCCCCTCTTATACAAGACAATATCTTGCTAGTTCTTGCTGTTACTGTCTGGCACTGTTTGCTACAGCTAAGTCTGTTAAGTACTACTAGAACCCCAGAGTCTTTCTGCAACAAAAATGAACTTAGACACAGAGACATTGAAGATAAAGGTGAACAAGGATTGTTTAACCCCAAATATATTACCTTACATTTATCAACATTGAATCTCATCTGCCACTCTGCTGCCCATTAGAGATGGATCTGACAATTCTAATGTTCCGACAGAACGTTCAGAACGATTAGATGTTGCGGAACTCGAATTTTCAGTGTTTTTGATAATTATACAAATGTAAAGATAGGAGGTGCATTGTTGTAGGTCATCCACGCAACTCATGAACATTTTTAAAAGGATAGAAATCCAAGATGAGGTAAGAACAAGAGGCAGGCGTCGGATTCTAACCTTCCAGGAAAAGTGCTTTTATAAGTTTAGTGTCCCTTTAAATATATTGATTTGTCCATCACCTAAAAGGTGCAAATTTAGCATTCAAATTTGGTGCATTGCATCACAGTATTTGCTTGGGTTGTTTTTTTTTTCTTTCTTTGTTACTTTTTGTTAAATTCCTATTCAATGAAATCCTGATTATTATAATTAAAAGATTTTTGCCAGTTAAGGGTCAGGCTAAAGATCTGCCTTTATTTTTCTTAGCTAATGCTAATTAATCCCACGGTATTTGGTTTTTAGAAGCCAATGCACACTAGACATTTCCACTGCCATGTTCTATTCAGGGAAAGCTACAGCAATCAAAACACTAGGAATAATTATTAGCCAGTTAAGATTCTAGTTCCTTAAACTGTGCAGTTGAGAGCAAGTGTCTGATTAATGAAGCTCCAGAATACCATGGGGACTAGCTTTAGCATAGTGAGACATTTACAGGAGGGATGCCTTCCTGTTTATCCAAAGCATGTGCACCAGAATGGGAAAAAATACCTCCTTACTCAAACAAACACAACAAAGTCCCTGGATCAACTTTCTGTATATATAACCAGTAACAATCAGTTTTTGTTTGATTCTAATAAAGGCACCCAAACCTCTCTTGAAACTGTTGGATGAACCCACCTGTTCATCAGAAAAAGAAAGAAAGTGCTTTTAGCGGTACCAGGCCTTTAATGGTCGGTTTAATGATCGTTATCGTGAATAATGATAACGTTCATAAATTACAATAACAAGAATGGAAAGCTCTAATTTTGTATTTTGGGCAACCTTTGTACCCCAGAGGTGAGAACCTAGAGTATTGGATCCTTCCTCTCAGTATCAAATGGGGTGTTGGGGCACCAGAAAATAACAGACCTGGGGCTCACCAGGAAAAATGAAGGGACCCACTCAACATTTCAGCTACCTATTTCTAATTTATTTACATATCTGTCTCACTCTATATATAAGAATCTAAGATTATCAAAATGCCTTCTCCTACCCTACATTACCTTTGTATTAAAGTTAAATTTTTTATTTGATTAGAGTATGGTAACCTGGTAGTTCCGTATGACCCTGCTTACTCTGATACATTAGAAGGAAATAGGGGTAGGTTTGGGTATCATTGTAATAAAGAGCTCTAACCTAGAACTAATTTATAAATGATTCCTTGATTTAGAGTATAAGACAAGCAATGCAGGACAGATGAGCAGGAGGAAGATTGAACAGGATAGTCAGGGCTGTTCCACATAATCCAGCATATGCAACAGGCAACAGAGTAAACGAGTTGATAAAGACACAGTTTCTCTTGCATCCAAAGAAGCAAAACATACGTAAAAGTCTACTGAGCGAGCAAAACACCCTATATAAAATCAACTTAATACTGTTATTCATATAAAACATGGGTGATGAAATATATATAGCGGCACTTAACATTCTCTCACTGGACCACTAATATGAGTTGCTATGGTGATTAAACGACAGTACAGAATTCTTCTAATAACACTGCTTCATTTTGCCCTCAGGTAACCCATACAGTACAACATTTTTCCCCCGTTTTCAATATTTTTCCAAGTTGTTGGTTACCGTAATGAGGGGGCGTCATACTCACCAGATGATCACTGAATTCTAATTACTGATTAATTACTAATTTAAATATTTTCTTAAAGTACTGACACATTCATTTGCCATCTCAAGTGCAAAAATATTATCAATCACATTGTCCTACATATCCTGTAGTAATCCTGCAAAATACAGTAATACTAAAGTCAATGTAAGTACACAAGTCCACAAACTTATGAGCAATTTCCTGACAACCACCAGGCCCATCACTTTGCGATCCACATTACAATCATAAACATTTTCCGTCTGGAAATGTCAGCAGGTAAATCCAATGCTCCACTCAACATTACAATCGATTCACCTCACATCGAATGTCTTATCAGTGTAATTTTAGGAAGTGTATGACCAGCTTTAGACAGATCTGCGGTTGGTACATGCTCTGTGCAGAAGAAACCAGGAAGAATTGAGTTACAGTGACTGAAGGAATGGGAGGGGCCACTGGGGGTTTCAAGGGGACAGCAAGGGGAGGGGCCATGGGGGTCCATGAGGAGAAGATGACACGAAGAAGGTCTGTCACATGGTTTTAGAGAAGGAAGCAGGAAGTACA
Source organism: Hymenochirus boettgeri (assembly GCA_019447015.1). Lineage (NCBI taxonomy): Eukaryota > Metazoa > Chordata > Amphibia > Anura > Pipidae > Hymenochirus > Hymenochirus boettgeri. The sequence goes on along the minus strand of CM033475.1, from coordinate 45,938,245 downwards.
GGGGATCTGGTGATGCTGCTACCATATCTCACATAAAAATGTAATATATTCAAAACTATATAAAAAATGAAAGTAAATTGCAAAAATACTCAGAAAAGCAATTCCTGTCAATTTGGACCATAGTTACCCTTTTAAATGGGAAGTTTAGTTGGAAAATCATTATAATTTATCCTACATTATATATACCTTAATAAATACTCCTAGATCTCTACTAAGCAATTGAATCAACCAGGGCCAGAGACCATAACAGACACTATTGGGGGCCCTGCAAAGGTCTGTACTTTTTTCATATGCTTGTTTCATATGCCTACATTTAAAAGGATGGATACATTAATTACAATACACAAGTTTCCAAGAATCATGTATATTGGTGACATTGGTTGAATTATAGAGAAAAATGCAATATAAAGTCCCCTACTTAATGTGTTGTGTGACAATGATTCCACCATTTAAACAGTAAATAATGCAACCCATTGTAAATATAAAGGATATTAGAATGCTCCAAGAGTCCTATGACCAAATAAAAGTACAGAGCCCCAGGCTGAATTTTTTATACAGGTAAAGGAACTCAAGGTAAGATTTTAAAGTAAGAGGGCATTATTCACTAGAATACGCAAGTTTTAATAAGTCATGTGACAGTGATTAATAGCTAAGCACTGATTATCTAATTCTAATCATTTATATGATATTTTAGGAGACTTGTGTCCATGATCCCTTTATCATGTTCGTACATCTTCTAGACCCCTTTTTTACACACTGTCCTTTTTAAAACATCAGCAAGAAGATAAGCCTTCATTACTGTTATGCATCCTCCAAAACTTTCTCCAACCACCATTCCAAAGAGTGAGATTACAAACGATGTAAAAAATATTTATTCAGGCATGAATTACAGTAATGAACAATATAACCGGCACACCAAGTACAAAAATAATGCATTTAACACATTAACTTGGGTTGCCACCTTCCAGGCTCAAAAATAAAGGCATGGGAGGGATATTGTGGGGTGGAGCTGGTGGCATGGATTACCAAACACATACAATTAAAGGACAATAATACTCTAAGTAAACCCCCCCAAACCATCCCCCCTCACCTGATAGTACCTAATGTGAGGACTGTGGAAGAGGGCAAGTAGACAGTGCTCGGTATTAGATAGAGAACCCAGGGTAAGGACTAATCCAAACCTTGAGTACTATCAGGTGTGTGGTGGGGGGGATTGGCAATAAGTGTTAGATCTTAATATCCAAACAACTAGACAAACATCTCTGCTGCCATTATTAACCACAGGCATAACCACTTGAAGATTTCTATAAAAATCTGAATGATGCCCGAAGGTGGAAATATAAAATGAAATCATAATAAAGTAATTCAAATGGAGAATTTCTGTTTTTGACTATGTATGTTTTTGAGAGATCAAACGCCTTGCCCAATCCACACAGACTGGTACATTAAGATGCCCTCATGCCAAGCCAATACAGACTGGTACTTAGAAGATGTCTCATCCTCATCACCCATATATGCCAACCACACAGATAGCTACCTAATACGTTATAGCCCCGTTCCATATCTCTATTCATGTAATTATTCTAGTGAATTTTATTTATACACAGTGATGACTTTTTTGAACTAATTAACGGCATGTCCACCCCCAAAACATAATCCCCCCCACTACTGGCCCCATTGTGTAGTGTAGTTTATCCTTACCTCACATCCCAGCTCCTATGGTTCTCCTGTAGTCCCCCCCAAGTCCAAAAACTGCCCACCAGGAGGATAGCAGAGTCAATATAGGACTCTGCCTCCTACCTGGGCTCTGGGAGAAGTTTGGCATGCGTACTGCAGCCCTTCTCCCCCCCCTCTCTCTCAGGATTCCCTCCCCCAGTGTAAAACCCTTTAGCTATATGATGTGCCCTGTCCCCCCAGCCCCACCGCTCTATTTTATTCTTAGAAAGTGCCCCAAACTTTACTTACCTTCCCTTTTTCCCCCCCGCCAAATGAACTCCCGGCAGCCGCGTCCGTGATTGGCTGCCGCTCAGCCAATCACAGACGCGACTGCTGGTCCCGCCCTCTGCTTACATTTTCTGCAAGCAGAGGGCCGGCACGCGTGGCGGAGGAAAAGAGGGGAGGTAAGTAAAGTTTGGGGAACTTTCTAAGAATAAAAATAGAGCGGTTGGGGCTGGGGGGACAGGGGGATCATATATGAAAAATGGTTTAAGGGTGGACATACTCTTTAAAACTTTATAGTACATAAGAAACTCTCAGACTTCTCTCTGATTGATAGTAGAGAAGTCATTATAACTGGGCTGGCTTCAGAGGGGTGAGCTGTTTTCAAAATTGGACATTACAGGAGAGGCACACCTCTACTGCAGCCTTTCAGTTAAAAATTCAGTTAAAAATCTGAGAGCAGTCTTACTTGTGACATGGGACTTTTTCTTTTACATTTCACTTGAGTAGTTTTATTGTAGATGGTACAAAGATACTACGTACTTTCTTTATTTTCATATTGTAAACCGGGTGGAATGAGATTTGCATTAATTCCTCTTTATAGGAGACTGGACCAGTTTCTCACTTGAGCTATAAAGCCTATTAATAGAAATCCATGCTACACTCACTAGTTATTTCAATATCTTATACACAGGAAAAAGATTGAGAAGAGACTTAAGAGACTTGAATTGCCTTCCACATTTCATGTTCACGCAGAACACATGACTGGAAGTGTGAAAATTGTCAAGCTGATAAAAGGTCAGGTGCAAAATTACAAGAGTACAGGAGGGAAGCTCTGCAGCTTTTAACAGTGACTAAAGGAAGACAAATCATATAGTAGGGACCCTGATAATTAACCCAGCAGTTCCACATCCATTTGTTGCAATATGTCTGCTCTGAATAACAGTCAAAGGATTTTATTCTCTCCAGAGCCACAACAATGAGGAACCCGATCGGGCAAAGTACAAAAACCTTTTTTTCCAGCTTCTCTCGTGCAACAGTGTTAAGACATATAAAGGTTAAAAGAAGGATTTTATAAGCAACACGTTGTGCAGAAAATATGTAAATTATCCTTAAGAGAGCAAACAGTATTAATATCCACATTAACTAGACACATGGTTGCAGTTAGTCTCAGACACTGCAGGGTGAGAGCATAAATAAGCATAAAAAAAACCAATGTTGTTGATGTGGGTATAGCAGGAAAGAAGAAGCCATTATTACCCCATTGGAGCATGCCACCTGAATACTGTTAACGAACGAAATGAGATGGTTGTACTACCAAGTTCCGTTTTCGGAATTCTGAAAAAATCAAAGACAAACCCATATGGGTCAATGGAGCAGAACATTTCTGAAAGTTCTGAGCAAAGCTAAGGTATGAATAGCAATGGTAATATACAGTAGATGGCTCATCACCTGGGAAAACATTCAAATAAGCAAAACTTTATTAAAACAACTTCCTGTGAAATAAATACTTCCAAACTCTTTAGTACTTTATTAACTGCTTCCACTCTACAAGTCCTCATCCCACTGTGTGAAGAACCCAAACATCCTATCCTGGGAACCAGATTGTGATCTAATCACACACAGTATAGTGTGGCCCGGCCTAAGTGGAATGAAAGTAGTAACATAGTAGTCGTGCATTCCTTTATCTAGTTCGTACACACGTGCGACCGCAGGTCCCAACCTGCAATGCACGTTGTGTACAATGTTCGTTTTGGCCGATAATAGGCCTGTGTATGGACCCTTTATCGGCCGAAATGGACGTTTGGGTCGAGATCCTCAAGTCGGTCGTTGCAGATCCCCGAACAAATGTCCTTTCGGCCGATAAAGGGACCATACAGGCCGATTATCGGGTTGGGACCTGTGATCGCACGTGTGCAAGAACCTTGGCAGGAATATGTAATGATTACTTTAATACTTACACACACAGAAAAAACCTTTTTATTTACCTCATAGTTAATAACATTTTTTCGGTATCGGCGATTTATAGTTCTGTGTTTACTATTACCATATATACTCGAGCATAACTCGAGGTTTTTACGCTTTAAAAATCAAACCTCGACTCATACTTGGGTCACTCGGTAATCCAGCTGCCACTCACTCCGCATTCATCTCTCTCAACACAACACACCCAATCTATAGTAGTACTGCCCAATATATAATAATGGTGCCGCCCAATATATAATAATAGTACTTCCCAATCTATAATAGTATCGCCCAATATATAATAATATCACCCAATCTATAATAATAGTACCACACAATCTATAACAGTACCGCCCAATATGTAATAAAACCATCCAATATATAATAGTAACGCCAAATATATAATAATACCGCCCAATATATAATTCTTCCCAGTATATAAAAATAGTAACTATATAATAGTTTTGTTTGTTTTTTTAAATAGCTGAAGAAGCTTTTATCCCTTGTTGTTTTTTTGGCTGTTAATAAATCGCCCATTGTAAAACAAAACAAAAAAATAGAAAACATAGATGCAAGGCATGACGTTGTTTTAATCCAGTTGTTAACATGACGGTTATTAGACTTGTGAGGGGGAATTTTACACACTTTAATAAATCTATTTTAATTTGTGCTGCTATTTTTGAGACGCCATGTATAGTAAATCTAGGCCAAGTACAGGAATCTAGCATTTGCCCCAATACATTGTTCGCTGTGGTGTCGGTTTTACGTGCTGCTTTCAGCTGACTTGTTTTACTGGTATTTTTACTTGGGTTGGGATTTCTCTGCAACCCGTATAACTGGGAACCATCCAAATGCTGGTTTCAGGTTCGTCATTGTGTCTCTTTTTTTTTGTGCTAAAAATAAAATTGTTTCCCAGCCTTTTAACAATAAGAGGAGACCCCATGCACTTTGCCACTTCTGCTTTTCCGCTTAGGTAAACAATCTCGTGGCAGTTATACAAATCTGCACAAATAGAGATTCATATATCAACTGGAATTGTATGTGGAAACCGAAAACACCAACTGACAGAGTGTCACCTTACACACTTCTCTTTTGTGCAGGACAGAATTTGGTGAAACAGGAGCCACAGGAACGTCAGGTAAACACCCGGCTTTTCTACAACCTTTTACTAGGGAAGGTGTGACATTGTGGGCCAGATATACAAAGCCAAATCTATTTTTGTGCTATATAAGTTATTTGGAAACCTGCAGGAATTACTTCATAAGGCATTGTAAAGTTTTGTACACACGTACGCTCGTGTGAACGTTCATCGCACGCCTGTACGTGTGTACGGGGCTTAAGACTTCCAGTAAAGTCATTGTTTGAGGTATGTAAAGAGATAGAGATAAAGGTAGAGAATAAGAGATACGGTGCCCATACACTTAGTGCTCCCGCTATGTTCCAGACATCTGCTTTGCCCGATGAGTTATTAACACCGATCATTATCTGGCCAGGGAACTTTGTATGTTAGAATGGCTGCTGAATAAAGTTAGCCATATATGCAGGGGCGTATTTACACCTTAGGAGCCTGTAGGCACAAAGGGCCATATTTATAAATCTGCGGTATCGCTTTTTAGCGATACCGCGGGTTAATTGCCGTAAATGTGCGATCTTACATTTACGACCGAACGTTTGTTAATTTACAAACGGACGATCGTAGAATACCGCGTGGTAGTAATCTACGGCAATGGTATTCTATGGGGATCGTAAATCTACAATTTCTTTATCGTAGATTTATGATCGGTACGGTAAATTTACGATCGTTAAACCGATCTTTAATCTCCCATCAGTTTAACGATCTTAAAATTTACTATAAAGCGATACCACGGCTTTATAAATATGGCCCAAAAAGCCTGAACCCTTAGCCCCACCCCTAAACAGGCCACACAACCCCAAAATCACACTAATTGGCTCTTTTTTGGGAAAGAATATAGATTATATAGGGCTGGAGGGAGATTGACAGGCACCCCTAGGCATGTGCATGCTGTGCCCAATGGTAAATCCTGGCCTAAATACATGAGCCAACGTCTCTTTTTGATCGTTCAGTGAATTCAATTATTAATTCAAGTCGCTTTTAATCAATTTTTTTACATTGGATTAACCTAAAGTGACCGATATCGACAGCAGAATGAATCAAATTGTGAGCGCTCAGGTTGGAAAATGAACGGTCAGTGGTGTAACTAGGAATCACTGGGCCCCCCAGTAAAACTATAAAAGGGCCCTATCCGAGTTTCATCCACAGTGGTTTTCTGGGAGGAGGCTGTACCTGTCATAGGAATAATAATAAGATGGGGCCCCCTTGGCATTTCTGCCCTGTTAACAGGTTTTTGAGAATTGTTTTAGTTCAATCGCATGTAAACGGACGGACACAGAAATTACATTTGTAAAGAATCAATGCAATTTGTCTGATAATGGTTGGATGCATGCATACGAGCAACAGGTGATCCGCATGACTTGCGGCAAGGGGGACCTGTGCATGGCAGGAGGTCAGTGGCTGGTTCTGTGACCTGGGCCTGGCACTGATTTCTGTACTTGTCTGGAAATGTGCTGGATTCAGCCAAGTCTGTGGCTTCTCCTGCCCTGTCCTTCCTGTGCCTGGTACCTAATGCTCCAATAGACACCAGGCAACCAGAAACCAGCCACAGAGACAATTTGTGAAAATTTTAAGTAAATTTTTAAATAATATTTAACGATCGCTATTGACATCTAGTGAACTGTATCGTTAATTAGAAATTGCTGCTCATTTAATGGTTTAGCCTCTTATTTAAGAAATGATTGCTTTTGGAAATAGGGAGGCTAAAAGGCCTATTTATAAAAGGCACAGTAACACTTTGTGGTCATAAAATACCAATTTTACCAATTTTTTCAAGGCTGTGTTATTTTATGACAAGGTTTGCTCTGCCGTTGAAGGCTTGGTTTATTGTGATGTGGTTGGTATAAGGTAATGTGACACTGACGCACAATATCATAACGCTATTTTGCAATATAATTTCTGCATAAATTGTCCCTTAAATGTAAAAGCTTCCTTTTAATGTTACAATGACGCAGCCAACTGCAAAGCTGTAAGTTAACTACTTGGTTTCGGATTATTTTAAAGGTGACGTTACCAGCTTTGTAGGGGCTTCTTCACACTGGTGGGAGAAACGCAACAAGTTGGATTTCACATGGGAAACATATTATTATTATAGCGAACCCTTTGCAGTGTAGTACAGTGCGTACATTCGGGGGAAAGCCTAGTGATATGAGTGTGCAGGAACGGCTGCCAGTGTGACTAAACGCTTTTTCCCTTTCATTTCAATCTGACACTGTTTTTCTGTCGCCTTTCATCCAGTATATTTTTGCTGTACACAAGACGAGTGGTAAATGTACCATTTTATGTTGCTATGCAACCAAAAAATACTCCTGACTAGTAAAAAAAATCTATATATCTCTCTATCGGTTTAATATAAAGCTTCATATCGCTGCTTTAAGATGTATTGATGCATAAAATATAGCCACAATCAATTTGATATTAAACTACACTGACATGTGATTTCACAGGGACTTTATATATGACACTTCAATAGAACAACAAGGCTTTGCTCTCCCAGCTATTCCCTTTAAATATGTGAACGTTAATTTGTTTAAAATTGCACTAAGGATTTAGGAATAGGTTTGATCATAATTTAGCAAGTGCTGCATTATAGAATGGCATTACACACTGGCTGTAAATCATTCATTCATTCATTTACTTTAAATTAAACATTTGAATTTTTCTTTTAATAATAATAATATGAAAATCCAGACGGCACCCGGACATTTTCTTGCTTTTTGTTCTGGATGCAGGATTCTGAATCCTCCATCTTTTTGTTGTAAAAAGGAACTTCGTGTTACTGATTCCTGATACCCTGAATGACCAGCTCCCTCCTAAATGTAAGAGTCAACTGGCAAGTTAACACATAAGGCCACTTCTATGTATCAACTGTTAACAGCACCACATTGTAATGCTGCTTCAAGCTGTTCACAAGACCTTGGTATTTAGGGGCAGATTTGTGATGAAAACACGAGGTTCCCAGACTAGGCAGGAAAATTCACTACAGCAGAAATAACCAGGAATGAGGTTCGCTGCAATCAAACCCATTTTGATGATTTAGAGTGTAAATAAGTCAAGTGGTGCTTATTTATATTGGTATTGATGAAATTATTATTGAAATGAAACTTTATACATTTCCCAGTATTTCCCGTACATCGTTGTCTATCTAGATCTATGTGAAATCAGTCACCTGACCTTACGAAATGTCATATAATCCTAACTGCTTATCATGTACAGCAACAGCCAAGCATAAAGCAATAACAGCCACTTGAAAGGAAAAGTTTGAGTATTAACAAATATAAAAAGAAAATGGTTTGAAATGATGCATTTTGGAAGAGAATTTGTGTATCTGTGCTGCAGCTTTAAAAACTGGGTAATTAAAGAGGAGGTTTAAATCTTATAATGCATTCTGATTAAATACATCTATGTGTGTATGTTGCCATTGAAACAAAGGTGGGTGTTGGTGTGTATACCTGTGTTTTTGTGGTGTTTGACTGTAAAACTAACTTTTTTGATTGGTTTGGTATGGTTGCAAAGGAAACGAAAGGACGTGGGTGTTGGGGTTGGGGTCTTTCCTGTTGCCCTGCAGATGTTTTGAAACTACAACTCTCAGCCTTCATCAACAGCATGTAGCAGCAGGTAATGCTGGGAGTTGTAGTTTGCAAACACCTGGAGGACCATAGGATGGACATCCCTGCAATAAAAGGGGCTTATTTATAATGTTGCGTTAACTTGCGTCTGCCATTATCAGCAAAATCGGACTCTGCCCTATTTAGAATGCGGCGATATGCAGTGGTGGAAAGTCATTGCCGCAATCTCTGTTTCGCATGTTACCGTTTCCACTCGATCGCATTCATAAAGCGACAAGCTTGTGATAACTTTGGGGTGGCGGAAACAGGTGAACTTAGCAATGTGGGGTGCAAGGAGCTCCCACTAGTGGCAGGACCCCCAAAAAAGGTACTTGTCAGTGCCACAAGGGCACTTATTAATCAGTGCCCCAAGTGGGATGTGGGATCCCTACCTGTGGAGGAGGGGGCGCTAGTGTGCACTGCACTGCCACTAGCAGGACATGCCTAAGCAGCTCCTCGCCCCGTGGAGACGCACCCCCCCCCCCGACGGGACCTTTATAAATATGTCCCTTATGTCATACTTTATTCTAAATACATACATTGTGCTTTACAGATATTATTGTACTTTTATAGTATACATTGTAGGACTTGTGTTTTTTAACATTGTGTGTCTAGTTAGTGTAAACTTGGACCCAGGTATATTTCATGAAGGAAATTACAGTAGGGATTTGATTATATGACCCTGAAACCCTGGAATGTTCATGTTTAAGGATTGTACCCATTATAGTCAATGGGAAAAAATGTTCTGACATTTGCCAATAACATGGTAACACATATTCCTTATACACTTCTCCTGTGTATCCCGCAGGTCTGTACTAAATCTGTTGTCTCAAGCTTGAAAACCTTGGGAGGAGAGACAGTCAAATAAGTTGGTAGAATAAAAAAGAAGTAGAAATTTGGAAGGAATTTGGCTCTTCAAGCCAAATGAATTCCTACTGTAACATTTAAACGTATTTTTATTTTGCCTGTACTTGGAACTGCAGAATGCCATGGTTGTATTACAACTCTGTGGTGATGAATGGCGCTAACGATTGGTATTTTATAACCACACCCACACCGTAACATACAGCTGGGGCCATAACAAACCTGAGGTACTGGTAATTACACATACGGTTTGCAACGCCCCCAACCTGTAATCAATGATATGATTATTTTCAGACCAGAGTACACAATGTAAATGGTTTAAAGTATGGATTCAGATAATGTCTTACTTTCGGGACCATACTGATATGATCCACATCACTAGAATTACCCACAGAGCAGTATATCATGTGCACAGAGCATTTCCCGATTTGTGAACAGAGTCAGACTAATGGAAAATAGAAAATTAGGGGCCCTATTTATAAAAAATCGTTATCGTTATCGTAAAATACCGATCGTTATCATAAAATAACGACCGGGTTTTTACCGATAACGACCGTTATTTACCGATAACGGTCGTTATTTACCGATAACGACCGTTATCGGTAAATAACGACCGGTATCGGTAAATAACGACCGTTATCGGTAAATAACGGTCGTTATCGGTAAATAACGACTGTTATTTACCGATAACGACCGGTATTTAACGATATCGGTAAATAACGGTCGTTATCGGTAAATAACGGTCGTTATCGGTAAAAACCCGGTCGTTATTTTACGATAACGATCGGTATTTTACGATAACGATAACGATTTTTTATAAATAGGGCCCTAGGAATCCAATCTCATGAAATGTGAATCTTATAATGCTTACTTATTGTTGTGGTGGTCCGGGTGTAAGAAACCCCAGACCCCTCGTTCCTCCAGATAGTAAGATAGAACACTTCCAATAGGAATTCAACAATATATATTCGGGACTTACCCGTGTTCCTTGGTGACCCAGGTGCAGAGTGCCCCAGGTCCGTCGCTAGAGACCAAATCCCACGGATATAGCAAAAAAGAAACGGCACTGCATCAACCAGGAAAAGAACAAGAGAACTCCGGATACAACATGAATAAATGAAATCACAGCTTTATTAACAATACGCCTGACGCGTTTCAGACCTCCAGGTCCTTAATCATAGGCCTATGATTAAGGACGAGGTCTGAAACGCGTCAGGCGTATTGTTAATAAAGCTGTGATTTCATTTATTCATGTTGTATCCGGAGTTCTCTTGTTCTTTTCCTGGTTGATGCAGTGCCGTTTCTTTTTTGCTATATCATGGAAAATAGAACTGTTTATATATATATATATAGTTTCTATATTGGTAATTATTTCTTCATCATTGGCTGTGATGGTAATCCAAATACTCGTCTTTCTACTGAGCCGTTAATTGACCTAGGTGCTGAGTCGATGGTCTAGACCTCTTTTTTTCCCATTACAAAATCTCCATCCCAGGGAGTGAAATCATAGTCCCACCATCTGTGGCTGTTTTCAGGAGTGGTGAGCTATCAAAAAATGTTTGATCAGCAGCTGACAGTCACACTGGTAGGTGCAGTGAAAAGAGTAGTGAGCTTATCTATCCCTATGTCTAATAATGTTGTAGATAGTCACACAGGCGGAGTTAAGGGAGTGGTGAGCTGTCAGCAGCTACACAAGGTTGTCACTCCTGCAAACAGCCACCCTGCTTCTAAAAATGTTATATAGATCAGGTTCCAAATGCCATAGCTAAAACTTCTAATAGTCTGATTTCTTATCCACCTTCCCTTTAGTTAGACAAGATTTACAATGTCTCTATTCAATCTTAGATACAACCCAGGTATTTATATAGCTTACAAAACCACACAAAATAAACTACAGGGAAAAACAGAATTACAATTACATTTTAATAATGTTAAAGGGACAATAATGCTAAAATAATGTTTATGTGAAAGGGTGTAACATTGACAATATATATATATTAAAGACAAATTGCAGCGTTTTATGATTTGTGTTGATCTGTCCTTGTTGAACATCACATGTCAGATTAGACTCTTGCCAATCCTAGAGTTGCAGCATGTTACCTTATCTTACCCAGTATGTAAGGATTACATGGGAAAATACTTTTTTAGCAGGATGTTAGAAAATACAAAGTGAAATAGGGAACTTCCAGTCAGGGCTGAGGCTAGAGAGAAAGGGACAACGAGTAACGCAGGCCCCAAAATAAGAAAAATTGTGGATGTCCAACCTGAAATCCACAGGGTATTGCTGAACTCCAGCTCCCCTAACAGCTAAACATATGTAAAGCCACATCTAAATTATAAATATATATATAAATGCCTTTAAAGACATTACACACTGTAATAATATGCTATACAGTCTTTCTGAAAGCCCTTTTCTAACGGATCCCTGTCCAACATTGCCATCTAGAAAGCAGAGCTTTTTGTCCATAGCTAGATACACCCATTAGACAACCTGTTACACAGCCATACCACAATCTGCTCCAACCCCCAACCAATCCTGGGAAACTACAAAACCTTTTTTAGGTTCACAAAGCAAGGACTGTACTATAAACACAGACAACAGTTAAGGGTTGTACAAATAAATTCACTGGTACTTTAGCATTAAGGTCCCAACACTATTTTTTGTTTAATGTCTATTTGCTGTATGTAACAGATTTAAACTGGAACAGATATAATTAACAGAAAAGAAGCAATGTAAATAAAGTGCCCTTATACTGATTAGCCTTGTTTTATTGTCCTTAGAAGCAGTCTTAGCTATACTCATGCAGTAACTGTCTGTTCTCTGGCTCCTCCCACAGTCAGTGCCCCTGACATTCCTATTGTCTCTGATCAAGGTGATTATATGCTTATGAAGGGGAGGGCAAACTGAGGTAGGAGCCAGAACCCAGTCAGTAACTGCACAAGTATAGTGTCCCTATAAGTTTACAGACACAATAAATGTGAAGGTTGATGCAAATGCTACCTGATAACACAACCTCTCAGGGAACCTACCAGTTGGGAGATTAAAGGGTAAAAAAGAGAGTATGTATAAAATAACATGAGTCATTTTTTACGGAGTGGAAAGTGTTTTGTGAAATGGATGCAACATCACTTTCCAGCAATATCCCCAGCAGATATGACAGAATTAAAAAGAACACTTGTAGAACGTTCTGAGCTATACAAAAACAGATGTAATACTGTCACAATGGTTACAAAATGATCTACCTCTGAAAAAAAAAAAATAAAGACCTTCCTTCGATTTCCATGTAAATCTATCCACATTGTGTATAAATACATTTTGTGTTTTTTTTTTTTAAAAAAATCTCTATCTACACATTTTACCCTCTACATATATAACTCCTCTGTACCGTTCCCCCCGCCCCCCAATGATTACAACACTATACAACCAATCAGCATGTGCGTGGGCCTCTTAATGTAATAGGTGCTGTTTATACATATATTCTGAAATGCCACAGACATCAAGATATTCACGCATCTGAAAGGGAAGTTAAAGTCCAGTTTGCAGAATGAATTGTCCAGTATTATTTTTTTATTATCTGTCCGGTGTGATCAATGCAGTTCAACTTGTTTTACACACACTGGGCACACCCACACTTGATGGGCTTCTCCACGTCTTCCACAAAGGATGATCCATCGGTGCATTCAAATGTGTACTTCCTGCGTTTCATGCGTAATCCGGTGCAGCATCCCTGGTTGTGACATGAACCACGGCATTCAACCCAGGACACGGTGCGCGTGGTTTGGCAAATGGCGTAACCTCTCTGTACTTGGTAATATTCCCGGACAGGTTCCCCTCTGCATTCTGATTCTACAGGCAATGGACACAGATAAATATATGTAACCACAGAAATGATCATAGGACATGGTGAAATTATTTTTTCACTATAGACCTTCCTCTTTAAATATTATTAAACTAGAACACACTGAAATGAACAATTAGAATAAAAACACAAGGGACGGGGAGAACATCTCGCAGAAACTAAAAGGGCAACTTGACTAGTAACCAGTTCTTCAATTTCCAATTGTTTTAAGGTAAACTTGTAAAAGAGCATCATCCCTTATAGTAAGAAAGAGGGAGGCTGAACAGAACAACAAAACCAGTGCAAAACTCCAGGTTAATCTTAATGAGGTAAATAATGTTTATTGTAGTAGTTCCTGGTATAGTTTGAGTCGCAGCCTAAAAAGTGTTTTGTTGCATTTCTGCACAAGAAATGGATATGAAAAAACCTTTGGAATTTCATTGTAAAAAGGGCAACTGTACCTAAAAATCAACCAACTCTATTTGTAACTATAAATCAACAGGCTATGAAATGCTATTTCTTCCTTTCATTTTGCTTTAAAAGATATTAACCCTTTACTATTTGATTCATGACAGTGCTGGCTCTCATGCTGCCCTCTCCTCCCTTAAAGGGCATGTCCACCCCTTCTAAAAACTTTTTACACAATGTAGTGTATACCATCCCACCCCCAACCGCAATATTTACAACTTCAAAATCGCTCTCCTTCATTACTTACACCTCCTCGATCCTCCGCTGTTCTGGTCCGGCTACCCTGCTCGCCGGAACTGCAAGCAGGAGGCTGGACCGGCAGCCGCGGCTGTAATTGGCTGAGAGGCAGCCAATCACAGTCACCGCTGCCATTAATGAAAATGGTGCTGGAACGAGGAGGTAAGTAAAGAAGGGAAGTTATATTGAAGTAATAAATAGAGCGGTTGGGGGTGGGAGGGTATCCCCTGCATTGTGGCACAAGCTTTTAAAGCTACACTACTGCCACAGAGGGATCGGGAAGGAGGGAGGGAGAGGGGGGAAAGGGCTCTACTGAGCATGCCTCATACCTTGAGCCAAGCTACAGAAACAGGATGAGGCACTGCCAGCTCCTACCCAGCAGTTTCCTGCACTTTGAAGAGGCAGAACAGGAGAACCACAAGGAGCAGGGATGTAAGGTAGGGATTTTTTTATTTTTTACAGCGGGGCCAGTAGTTGGTAAAAATATTTGTTTGGGGGGTGGACATGCCCTTTAAGACACACGTGCGCTGGCATGCATCACTGAAATTTTTTTGTGTCAGCCGGGTGGAAGGGCCCTACCACAAAGGTACAGGGAAAATATCTTGTTCAATTAGAATGTACCCCCACCTTCAAAATGAATACTTACCTTCCCCACCCAACCAAACCCTGAGAATGTTATACTACCTACCTCCACCCTATCTACCTCTCTGTTTTATTTCTGCAGTGGTTGTCTTCTGATGCCAGCTTCCCTCCTGGTTTCATCCATTAATCTTGGCCGGGATAGTGATTTCAAGGCTAATAACTTATTGCTGCATACTGTCGCTTCTCCTCTGCGGCTGAGGGAGTTTTGTAAGAGCTCATTGTGTTTGCACAGGTGCAGGACCAGGAAGACCAGCTCCGGCGGAGACAAGCAGGTAAAAGGATCTTGAGGGAACATACTCGGGGTTAAGAGGGGTTGGGAAAGGTAAGCATAGATCTTAGTGCTGGGAGTGGACATGCTCTTTAAAACAAATGGGAAGGTAGGAACAGTTTTTCAACCTTCCCTTATTTTATGGTTATGAATGAAGGGGGTAGATTTTGGGGTTTAGTTGCCCTATAATTGCTTTTATTCTTTTCTTGTTATATATTGTCTACTGGACAAATAAGAGAATCAGTGATTGATTGCTTTATTTCAGAACTATCAACTGATCAGGAAACATGTTTTAAGTTATTTTCGTTTTCTATAAAATTAGAATACACAAATTGTATGTACTTCCCATGAAAAAAGTACGACATCCTGTTATACAAAGAGACAAGTTTTGGTTAACATGGTGAGAAAAAAAATGGACAAGTCCCATTTACTAATGTACCACCCACATTAAGGAACGCACTACCCTATTAAGGAATGCAATACCCTACAACAGAATGTACCACCCACATTAATGGACAACTATATTGTAAAAATTTACTTTTTAGAAATTAAAAGTACCTGGGGCAGGGAGGTAGGATTGGTTATTCCCACCTCTGAATTTAGTTAAGGAGCTACAGTACGTCCATTTTTCATCTGCCAGGTTAGTGCCCTGGGCCTGCCTGTATTAAAGGTAGTGCTGAAGAACTCAGGAAGCCTGGCAGAAGCAGTTTTCTTTGTGCTGCCGCTCCTCATAAAAAATTATATTGGGAGGTAGAAAGTAACAATCCTACCTCCCTGCCCCAGGTACTTTTCATTTTAACTATTTTTGAACAGTGTTTATATGCACTATAGTTCTCCTGTAAGGAATGCCCTGCCCCTATTAATGCACCACTCCATTAAATAATGCACCACATCCATTAAGAAATACACCACCCCCCATTAAGAAATGAGCTACCCCCAAGCTAATAAAGGTTCTTTCAGTTTGGCACTACTAGGTACTTCAGTTTCCTCTACACTCTAATATATTGTAGTAACATATTAAATCCTATAGTTTCTAGGAATGGCTTCCCATGGAACATCCCTAACAAGCTTTGCAGTTCTCTCTCTGACAATATGTCTTGCTATTTTCCTACAATGTTGTAATAATTTAGTTTGCTTACTGTTCCCAGTAATTGCTACCCTCTCTGCTCTGTAGCTAGTTCGCTGTTAGTCATCACATTCAGTACAAGTAATAATTGCATCTTTTCCCTCTCCCTCGTGGATGTTCGGCAGGGTACTGTGTTTTTAGTAGCTGTAGTGTGTGATGCAATTTTGTGAAATTGCCTACTGAGTTTCGCGAAGAAAGCAACACCTGTAAAAAATCCTATTCATGAGCCTATCTACCTCACACTCATTAAAATCCATTTATATCTCATGCACATCTTGTATTAAAACCATAAACTCATTCTAAAAGACAGACCTTAGTTAACATAATGGAAGAATTGCATAATTCTGACCCCCCCCACCCTGTAAAAAACAGCTGATAAGAAGGCCCCCTTCATCTGCAGCCCCCCCAGTGATTGTGGGGTTTCTGGGGCAGTAGTTTGTAATTTTATTTCTCTGCTATGACTTTCATTAATCCATCTTACACAGACTAACACAGCTAGATGAATCCTCTTGAAACGGCCTGAGGATAAGGACAGCAAGCAGATCTAACACACCTATAGAGCTAACAGGTAGATGTAATACTTACCCTCAGCACTCCTCTTCCTTCCAGGCTCTTTTGGTGCAGTAATTACTTAGCATGATTGGCTGCATTATTATATTTTGGCCCTGTTGATCCCAAGGCCCAATATTTTTATTTTATTGGTTTTGATTATTGAAAATAACGAATATCTGAATGATTGGACATGTCAGTAAATCACAGCAGAATGTATAATTTTAAATAGTCCTCACGATGGTTCGGGTTAAAGTACTGAAACACCCACTTTAATTCCTGACTGACAGAATAATAATTGGTAGATCTGTCAGTGGAACTATCAGGCAGAAATGTAAATGTGTGTACTAGGCTTTAGGCTGGGTACACACCAGTCAAGTTTTTGTCGTTACTAGCGAGCGTTCGTCTGGGACCAATGTCTGTCGGTTGCGTCCAACCAATCAATACACATCACTATGTCATATGAGGAGGTATTAAAGGGTATAATAAATGAATATATGTAAGTAGCACTCCCTTTCAGATGTGAGCTGCATGTCACTGTGAGCTGACTAATCAGAAAATTCTATGAGAGCAAGCATGCTCAATAATCACTGTGAGCCAGCACCGGGAGAGGGCATTTCCCACCATGCATTTCAAACATACCATTTAAGTTACAAACTTGATTGACAGCGGACATGTAAAATGTTTCACATTGGACAACCATTAACTGCCCCTCCAACTATGAGAACAGCCACATCCCAGTTCACGTTTTTTTCCATTAACCTAATATTAATATGGACAAGTTGGGGGGTGCAGTATCTAACAGGCTTTTGTTTTCATTGTTGCTGCCTATTCAGTCAGCTCTATAAAGACATCATCCCCACGATTTCTGTCATGAAAGAATCAAAGGGGATTTTTCTCCTGCGTCGTTGCTACTTTAATTCCAATTTCATTTTCCACAGATTCTCTTTTGTCAGTTGCTATATAAATAACTTCAATCAATGCGACAACCATATAAGTAGAAATCTTTCAAACCAGCTGACCTTGATCGCAGTAGTCTCCCACATAACCGCTCTCACACTCGCAGTAGGCTTCACCCAGGTCGGAGATCTGACAGCGCCCATGCTGGCACTGTAGGTTTTTACACGGATTGTAGAGTTCCCCTTGCTGGTTGCACAGGGCACCTTTGTACCCATCCTGACACAGACAGCTGTAGGTTAAAGCATCAAGGGGCATACAGGTTCCATGGACACATCTGAAAATATTTGAACAGAAAGATTTATTATGAGAAACACACCGTGTATAGCAGATATGTATAACCTACAGCCCTACAGATGTTTTTAAACTCCAATTCCAAGGAATTCTGGTAGTTGTTGTTTGCAAACATCTAGAAGATAAGTCAGTGTTTCAGCACTACAAACTGCTCTCTTTGGGCCATATTCAGTAACCCACAAATTGGAAACTTTCAATACTGAGGGTAATCTTCAAAGTGTCCAAGTACGGCTGCTCTACGGCTACATTTATTGGTATTGTACAGGCGAATATACAATTGTGATTGTAAATGTATGATAACAATTGTATTGTATGATCGGGGTCATAAAAATTCAGATCGTTTACAAATATGGCCCTTTAATCTTTGTAAAGTTTAATAGTTTAAAGGAATCTATTTATAAAGGCACGGT
Source organism: Hymenochirus boettgeri (assembly GCA_019447015.1). Taxonomy (NCBI): domain Eukaryota; kingdom Metazoa; phylum Chordata; class Amphibia; order Anura; family Pipidae; genus Hymenochirus; species Hymenochirus boettgeri. The sequence goes on along the minus strand of CM033475.1, from coordinate 45,919,948 downwards.
ATCGCTATTATGTGTAAATGTATGGTTGTGGCCCGTGGCCGTACAATTACGATTGCAATTGTAGATTTACAATCGCCCTACTACCGCTTTGGAATTGTATGATTGACCATTCATAAACGTACGTCTACAAGCTTACTTTTGCGATAGCCTGCTTTATTGAAAGTTGATTCAATATTGAGAGTTCATTTCCCCCCTCCGGTCAACCCAGTCAGAAGGAGATGTAGCACTTTTTATTGGAGCTGGCCTGGGTGACATCCCAGCTTCAAAGAAGATTAAGACCTCAATCCACGGTGCTGAATTGGTGATTTTTCTTCAGCAACAAGTAATTAGGTTTTAGTGCTGAATATTCTTTTTTCCCCAATAGCTTAAAAAACAGTTTAAATGTAAATTACCTGGAGCATATAGGTAAGATTGGTAATTCCTACCTCCCAATTTTGTTTCTGTGAAGAGAACCAGCATAAAGAAATCTGCTTCTGCCAGGCTTCCTCCTGGCTTCAGTCATCTTGTCATCTTTAATACAGAAAGGCCCAGGACACAAACCTGGCAAATGAAAACTGTATGTGCTAGCGCCCCTGAACCAAGTGCTATTGGGAGGTAGGGATAATTAATCTGACCTCTCTGTCCCTGGTACTTATACTTTAAAAAATACAATTTTTATTGTGTAGTTGGCCTACAATTTTACTGCATAAAAAGTAGATTTAAGAGCAATGTATTACATCTAATAAGCTGTAGACATCATAAAACATATACAATAAAAGTCTAGCTTATGCCTTATCAAGAAAACTTTACTCACTTGTGGCCTTGGCAAGGATTATTTAACTGTTGGTCACAGTGCGGCCCAGTCCATCCTGCCTCGCAGTGACAAATTGGTCCATTGGCAGCATTGGGCTGACATATTCCATGAAGACAGAAGACTTTCCGACATGGTTCACAGCCCGGCACAACTCCCGGCTTCATTTGGGTTTTGGTAAAATCCTGTAGCTCATTGTTAATATACAGGTTCCGAATACAGCCGTGGAAACTAGTTCCATTAAGGATTTGCCATAGTCTAAAAGCTGCAGAATTCACATCTACCGGCATACCTAAAAAGTATGAAATGTCATCCGAATGGGCCCCTCATTACCTCAATTTTAAACCCCGAATCGGCCACTCATTACATCAATTGTTTATCAAAGACCGGTATGGTCCGAAACATGTTGTGCAGGGATTTCTATTTTCTATTAGTTTGATGTACACAATAACAGATTGTTCTTCTTTTTAATAAAGTTATGTTTAATTCAGATCTAAAATCCAAACCATGCACCTAATCTATCTTAGCCATTTTCGAGACCAAACATTGTTCAACCACATTATTAACAACTGTCAGGTCAAGATAAGAGTTTTATTTATATCTATACATTATTTTTACTTATATATTAATTGCATAACATTAATAGCACTGTGTGTATGAAGCCTGGCTGGTATTTTAGTCACTGGCAAGGATTTTCTGGCCAGGTGGTACTACAGTATATACGGTAAATCAAAATATACATACATTTAAAATATAGGCAGTCATCCCACTAATTGCTGTACAGGATGGGCTATATACAGTATTAAAATCTCAGAGCTGGAGTGTAAAATATCCAACATCATCTACATCATGCATATCTCACAGGCAACCAAGAGGCTTCCAATTAGAAACCTTTGGGTTTGGTCTAATCCATTAAACCAACTAAGGCCAGACATACCTATAATTTAGCCCTATCAGCTGTTATTTTTGTTGACAGGGCCAAAACATTGTATCTATTTTCCAGCCTGATCTGATGTTTCCCATAAAATTATTAGGCAAAATTGGTTGGCCTGATACGGCAGGTCAGAATATCATTGATAATCTTAAATTCTTCAATGGGCCCTACAACCAGTTGATACCATTTAATTGTTTTATTGATTTTTGGGCCATGTATGCCTAGCCTTATTTAAATGTACAGATAACACTCAAACGTTATCATCGAATATTAAGATGCTCGAGCCATATGGAGAATGAAAGGAAACATTTCTTCCTACCACCACAGTCCTCCCCATCCTTGGCAGTGTGCTGGACGGTATTTACTAGCAATGCCCCATGGTACAAAGATCCTGGGAAAACACATTTGCACTAATTAACTCTCTAAAGAAAAGAGATTTGTCACCTGATCCCTCCATAGCTTTGTTGGACTTAAATCTGGAGGTAATTCACACAGAGTATCTAATGGTCACAAAAGATATTTTTACTGCTGCCAGGAAAATGACAATAAAAAGCTGGAAGCAATGCAAAGCCACTCAATGAGAAGACAAAGGGGATAAGAACATAATGAGAGCTACATAAGATTTAATACCCAGACATCCCTAGCAAGTAACAGACGTGGGGCGTGTAGAACTGTTGTACTAAAAATGACACATGCATATTTAAAGTTACAGATTGATACAAAAAATTATATATATGGATTTTAATCCCTTTACCCTGTCATTGGTTTTGAACCCACAAATCTTCATAATTAAATTATGAGCAGTAAGGTAAACATACTGTGCCAGTCAATATAAAATTACACACACACGCAGACACATCTGGCCAATGGATGGTTCAAAAAAATGTCTGGTTTTGACAATGTTTCGGGGGAAAATGGGCAAAACATTTTTGATCATTTAAATTTTTAAACCCCCCACAATTATTAAAAAAAAAAGGTAATCATTTTCCAACATAACAACTTGGACAAGTTTGAAAATTTCTGTCTCCTCATCAAAATAAATCTACAAATAGGCAGAAATCTGCTGATACCCACAGTTCATTTAGCAGGCAGGAGAGAGACGGCTATGCTAATTACCTGCCTAAGGGTGAGAGCCCTATGCTAATGAGCCATGAGCAAGGGGATAGAGCCAATCGCTAAAATGAATGGCCCGTCTGCTGATAGAACTGCTGTAGGGTCAGCTGTTTTGGGAAGCAAGAATAGTGAGAACAATACGTTAGGAAATAAGCATGTTCTTGAATAGTTGATCTGGCTTAACATGCTGAGTACACATAGGCTGATATTTCGTCCCAACACACCGGTGCTTTTGTCCGAGCCTAAATATCGTTGGCATGACCAATCATGCGGTACATTGAAGACAATTCTACAGTGATGTCTAATCGAATGTTTGTCCAATATGAACAAATATTCAACCTACATTGGTCAGTTGCGGCCGAAATTTAATTTCAATATCCAGGCCTGATCTACCGAAATTTCAGTCATGACGAGCCGTTAAGCCACAATATCAATCCGTGTGTACACACCCTAAGGCAGCCATGAGCTGACAATGCATTCACCATGGCGACCATACTTACCTATGGCAAGTATGGGGAGAAATGCAATGTTGATGTACCCATGCACCTATACTATAATTCTCCTTTTTATTAGTGATTTAGTTGCCCTGTAAAGGTAACACTGTGTTTCTTATAATTTATACTCCATGAATACCTATTCATATAATTTATACTCAATGTAGAACCTAACACACAGGTTTGCAAAGCTGACTGTCCTCCCTCCCCCCATGTTTGAGCATCTTTAGACTGATCGTGTGAAACCACCTGCTTGTTGTTTACTGAAAGAAAACGCTGGCTCAGTAGAGGAGACAAGCAAGATTGACTTACTATGTAGTTTTAACCAGGTATAAAGTGTCACTTTAAGGCAAAGTAAACTTATTTAATTTTTCTGTAAATGTCAAAACTATATTTACAATCAAGCACCTTGATGATCCAAATTCTTCTGATTGCCATTTGGAGCCTGAAAGTAATTTTCCTCCTTCAGACTGGGGGATGGGTCAACTGTTAGACAGGCATCATGGTTATGGTAATAAGGTTAAACTTGATTGATGGATGGATGTCTCTATACAATGTTACTATGTTACATAACGCTCTTCTGTACAAATCAACACACCATACATGAAATGCTTAATTGGGCACATGCCCTTCTAATATACTTATTTATTTATTAATTAATCTTAATTAACTGCGCTGCACTACTAACTGATTCATATATATTCATGTTTGTGCATATGCAAACTTGTGTCTTACCTCCTACATACAGTGGGGCTTCACTGTTAATGGAATAATGTTTTCCAAAGTTATCCATTGTCATGGGTGCCCCTCCGTCAATAGACAGGTTTACCATCTGGTCAAATGTAACCAACTCCACAGTATGAAACTGCCCATCGTTGATAGTCTCTGAACTGAAGAAGAGAAATGAGAAAGTAAACCAATCATTAGAACTCTATTCAAATAATAATGACACTCTGGAGATTTTATCAATGGCCTGCTAATTCTAAATTACACACTGACTCAGGGGGGCAGAAGGGACAGTTTGCCATCTGGAAGAGTCTGTTTATGTGAAAAGCCATAAACAGAAGATTTTAATATGGATGGTTTTAACAAAGGATTACACCAGTAACTGCGATATTAAGGTTTGGTGATGGTAGATGAGATTCACCTGTTTTAGTTTCCAAAAGCCAATAAGAAATTGCTTAGATCTCAGTTATGGATTGAATTCTATTTTTATTTGCTTTCAAGTTCCAGAAATAGGAGTGGGGGGAGGAGATGCTACTAACAGGCAAAATGCAGTATCTTTGCAAAATAGTATTGATTAGACAGAGGGATATAACACTGCTAGTGACAGAGAACAGTTATTAAACGCCAGTTGGCTGCACAATACAAGTCCACATTATTCTAGGACAAACTGAGACAATTGTACAGCTTGTTATCTGAAAAGCTTGGAATTTAGATTCCATTGTGTTCTTTTAACCCCAAGGCTTACCAAAAGAACAACATTCAGCAATGGAGCACTACCAAGTATAGGTGGGATATTAAAGTAGAAATGTTTTATTTGAATCTACAGCTATGAGATAATGGAAATCAAAACAGTGTTAGGGCTAGGCCACACTAGTCAGTTTTTCATGCATTTTCATTTGCGAATTCGCCCACAATTTTCGCTAAAATGGAAATCATGGGAATGCGAAAATTCCCGCAATTTCCAATGCGCATACGTTTCCGTTTTGGTAACGCATGTTTTCACCATTTTTGGTGCGTTAACACATGCGTTTCCATAACGGAAAATGGCAAAATCGCATGCGCAAAACACATACGCAAATCAAAAACGGACAAGAATCGCGCACGCATAATCGCATGCGATAACGCCTTGGCCTCAATCAAAATAAAATCAGGGAATAAGAAAAAAGCAATCCCAGAATTACCTGTAAATTGCCTGTTATGCTTATCTATAGGAAAAGGCTGTGAAAAGCAATCAAGGTAACTAGACCTTCCAGACTGGGGTGACCTTGGTGCGGTTGGAAGGCTTTTCATTATGATTATAAAATTAATTAAACTACTTTGTTTTAATGTATACACAGATAGCATTATATGATCTGGTAAAAAGAATGAATTTCTGAGTGTCTAGTGTAATCTAATGCAAAAGTATGAGAAACTTCTCATGAAAGAAAAATCAACCAAGGCAACAAGTTAAGGCTCGTACATACATGCGATCCCAGGATGTTACACACAATGGGGGACTGGAGGGCCATTTGTCCATTGATCATTTAATTATGGGTGCTTGTTAAGGCGACATGGGCGTTCAGTTGGGCATCGTTGAGGATCTCATTAGGGAAAACAGGCATCAGTTAGGCATCGTTGAGCATCATCAACAAGGCCCAACTGAGTGCCCATACATTAAATGATCTGTGTCCCAATGCGTTTTGCAATTCAGCCCTGTGTAGCTTGGTGTGGTTGGAAGGCTTTACATTTTTATTGTCAAAAACATGTAACTAAATTCCCCCCCCCCCCCCTTTTTAATGTTGGCAAGTGCAGACATAATACGATATTGTATGGGGCTTTTGAATGTGCATTGATTATCTTTACTTTGTATGAATTTTTGACAAGATCAGTTGCACTGGTATTTAACTGTAATTTTGCCCAAGAAGTGCTCCCACAGTCCTCTATTGTAAACAAAACAGTGCTTTAGGGATTACCTGTAAATCGCAGAGCTGGGAAAGCTTCCAGGGTCATAACTAACTCTAACATGGCCCTGGTACAATTCGACTGCCATATGGTCGTGGTCTCCATTGTACAGGAGGATTCCATTGTCTTCTGCTGTTGAAACCTACAAATGCAATTCCACAGAAAAAAAATACAAACTTACATTCATACATACATACAACAGTGACAAATCCAACAAAAACCTGAAGACTTTTAATATGGTGGATACATACAATGTCATTAAATGGAGATCAATATCATCGTGGGACACCACGAACTGGTAAAAATTTTTGCCATTTGGCAGAACTGTAAAGAGACCGACTGCTGTATTTCTTGCATTGGGTAAATACTATCTAAATAAAAAAAAAAAAAGCAACACACTTTGGGGTTTTGGGTTGATTCTTTTTTATAACTGATTAGATGGAAGATTCTGGCAATGGGAATTTTTTACAATAAACAAACAAATGTGATATGCTTGTGAAGGTTCTCATTCATTCAGGTCATGGTATACCTGTTGTATTCAATTAGATCAACTGGACTTGAAGTTTAGTTCTTGAAGACGTTTCGCTAGTCATCCGACTGGCTTTCTCAATTCAGAATGACTTGTACAACAATCTGTGGCAATTATGTACCCTGGAAAACCCCAAGTAGCATATCACAGCCAAGTCTTAAGGGCGTGATTGGATAGTGGCTAACAGGTGTTATAGGAACGCCCAGAGTAAGGTGTCAAAACAGCATTGTACATGGCAGACAGTTGGTGTCGAACCCCCCCACCTCTATTTAGGCTTGGTTTCTTTATTTTCACATAAATGGCCTCCTTAACACCTCTCTTGAACCAGTCACGTTCCTTTGCCAATATGTTAACAGTACAATCTTCAAAGGCATGTCCTTTATCCTTAAAATGCAGGTACACGGCTGAGTCCTGACCCGAGGAATTGGCTCTTCTGTGCTGGGCCATACGTTGATGCAGTTGCTGTTTGGTCTCCCCCACATACAAATCAGAGCATTCTTCACTGCACTGCACTGCTTATATGATGTCGCTTTTCTTGTGTTTCGGTATTGGGTCTTTCAGATGTACTAATTGCTGCCTCAGTGTGTTGTTCGGTTTAAAGCAGACAGGGATACAGTGTTTTTTGAAAATTCTTCTTAATTTCTCGGAACTAAACTTCAAGCCCAGTTGATCTAATTGAATACAACAGGTATACAAATGTGATGTTTAAGAACACTGGGGGTTTGTGGGTAGGTGCTATTCAACCAGCAGTTCCATGATTTTGGATTGATTGATCAATATTGGTGGATACAATTCAGACTGTGCTTTTGCTTATTTGTAATTTTAGTAATGATGTTAGAAGTTCAAACCCAGTCACCAACCTGAAGTGTGATGTTAGCACGAGGCCAGTTCTGCAGGTCAGTAAATTGCAGATAGGTGTCTCTATCAATAAAGTTTACACTCAGAAGTTTCTCACACTTTGATCCTCCAAATCCAGGCAGACACTGACAGACTGCGGTGCTCCCAAGCTCAATACAGTTGGCACCATTCTGACATTCCGCTACTTTGCAAGGAGATGAGGTTTGTGTTGGCATTTCGCAAAGCTGGCCACTACAAAAGATGTTAAGTTTAATATATGAACTAAATACACTGCCCTGTGGCTTATATATATATTGCTTGAGCTACTTGTTCATGCAAGCAACATTTCAAGTGTTGAGGAGAGATTCCAAAACTGCCGATTAAAACAATGTATAACAACAATATGTCTGTATTAATTATTTTAGTATTCATTACTATCCCTTCTCTTTGCTCAGTGAGCTCAGGCATGCTTAGTGTGAAAAAGGAATTATCCAATCAGCTTTTTTCTGTGCTAAGATGAGGGAGGGGTAGAATTAAAATTAACTGTGGTGAAAGATTGTACTTATACCACAGCGGAATATGTTTGGCTAGGAGTTACTATAAAAGGCAAGAGGTATATTGATATAAACAGCGGTTTCTGGTAGTGTTTTAGAGATTGCTTCTATATATTGTAAAATATATGGACTTTGTTATAAGAATGCATTTTGTCACAAGGCTACACAAAGGGGTACATTTATCTTGTAACATTTAATTAAATCTATTCCTCCATTTGGAAACAGAAATGTAACCTTTCCTGGGAGCCACGAAAGCTCAGAATGCCTGAGAAGCAAACACTGGTCAGAGTAAACATTCTGCAATTTGTGCAGTTCCACCACTTTACTCTGTAAAAGCTTCCTGCTGTCAGTATATAGAAACTGCAGAACAAATGTATTTGTGAAAATCACCAGTAGATATATCCTTATAAAGAAGGGAATATTTCAGCTAGTATCTTCTTTTTTTTCTTTCTTTTCCAGACATGTTACCAAGGGATCAAGTAGGTTAGGGAGGGTTTTGACTAAAGCTTCCCCTTCTTATTATGCAAAAAAGGAGAGACTTCTGGGTAAGCCCATAAGTAAATGCTATACCTTCTATATTCTTCAATACTGTAAAAGCCTCATAGAAGGTATAACATATACTTAAGGGCTAACATAGAAACATGCATATTACCCAGAAGCACCGCATGCCCTGTATTTTTTCAAAGTTTTGCCCTTGGTAAACTTGCACTCTATAATTTACAACCTGTTTAATTACCTGTACCCCTCTGTGCACAAGCAAGAATATCCATTGACCTCATCGACACACTGGGCTTTGTTCTGGCAGCGATGGTCCTTGCAATCATCATAATTCTGACTGCAGTCATCTCCTACGTAGCCCAAGGCACATTCACACCTGAGCAACAAAGCAAAATGATCAGTTTTCACTAAGTAAGTCAGCTGAATGGATTTCGGGTGACAATTACAGCGGAGAGAGCTTCAGTCATGAATGATTTTTACATGCTGCCTGTGTATTTTCCCTGCTTTTTAACAGGGTTCAGTGATATATGAGATGCCAGTCCTATGGAATGCATGTGCTAGAAATTATTTTGCATTCACATGAATAACAAGTTGGACCTCTATCATCAATGGTGAAGTTTAAAGTGACACTAAACTGACAAATGAAATTAGCTTCCAGGTGGACCCATAGCTTATTTCTACCTCTGTGAATAATAGAACTTGCCTGATACAGGGTTAAACGTATCTGTCCAGGGCTTTTGAGGAATCCCCCAACAAACAACAAACAATTCTAGCCAAGGGCTTTGGAACACCTGATCAGCAAGCTGTCACCAACCAATCAGATGTTAGCTTTCAAATGTTAAATAATTTCTGATTGGCTGGTGCAAAATTAGCAAAATTTTTAATGATAAGAACTTTTATTGAATCTCCCTGATAGTCTTTCTTAAGTATTTGGTCTTTTACATGAAAACTGCTCTCTATCCCCTCTCTAAGGAAATACTTATATATATATGTATAGTACATAGAAACGAAGCAGCACTCCTCCATATAAAACACGTTTGTTTTTATTGAATCTTGTCACATGTTCAACAACAAGCTTATAAAACAAACGTGTTTTATATGGAGGAGTGCTGCTTCGTTTCTATGTACTATTGAATATTTGGCAGGACTGCGGAACCTGTGTTGAAGCCTGCAACCATTGTTATCCTTATTGCTACGGAGTGCCGCCGACATTTTTGTATTATATTATATATAAAAAATATTTAGGATTGGCGTATGTTCCATTAAGTCCCTGCCCCTTATTTCACTGACTGGAGCATGTGCAGCGGCTGATTTTTATATTCATGGAGGGATTTCTTTTATCAGAACTTAACCATGTAGGGTATGTTTTGAGGTTAAAGATTGCCAAAATATTTTCTAAATCACATGTTTTGATATTGTGTTCTCTAATTTTTCTTCCTTATCCTACCAATAAAAGGGGCAGTTTCAAGGCTACTAAGATTACAGTTGTCTGCAAAAAGTTAATAAGTCTGTTACTTCCCAGATAAAGATAAGAAATGTACGTACTTTGGACCCTCTTCAGTTACAATACATTTGGAATCTGAATGACATGGATTAATGTCCGAAGCGCAAATATCCACCATGTGCTCACAATATTCTCCTAATTCAGAAAAAGAGAATCAGTGAATATAATATAGGCAAATATAGAACTGGGGATGGCAATGAGAAGAGATGGAAACTGTACCTGTGTATTGTGACGGACATGAGCAGGTATAATTGTTTATTCCATCTAAGCAAGTGCCCCCATTTTCACAGTCACTGTACTTGCAGTCATCTTTATTCACAGCGCACGTCAGCCCCTCGAATCCTTCAGTACATGAGCATCTGATCAGAACAAGAAGTTACAATGGTAGATTCAAGCAAGTGAATGAAGCTGTAAATCAACAAGTCACACTTGGGAAGGAATGAATGACATGATCTGCACTTATAATTTCAGGCCTGTATTTACACCTCTTTTCAGGGTATCTTTAAAGCATTGGAGACCACAAACCACAATGTCATAATAACATGTCATTTGAGGCCTATACTAGTGAGAGTTGAAATTCAGTAAGATAGGAGTCCTGATGAAGGAGGGCTACTTTCCATTCATTATTCTATGTCCAACCCAATCTAGAGAAAAACACCATTCACTACAATTTAAGTAACCTGAGAATTTCTAATATAAAAAGCAATTATAAGCCGCACTTCCACAACTAATAGTGTCAAATCACTGCAGTGCAAGTCCCAACTGCCTGGCCGTGTCTTACAATATGTACAATAAAGTCAAAGCAGGAAAGCACATGCAACATTCCAAACACTGGATTTAAAGGGGCTTAACCTATTACCCATTTATTCATCCATCCAAAAGTATGGCACTCCGGGAGAACATCAAGAAGATAAAAAGGTATAAGTTTATTGGTCACACTCCATAAAAACGTAGGCTGACACGATTTACCAGGCTAGTGAGGGGCCTGGGGTACGCTGCACCTGGGCCAGCAACTAGGAATAATGAGCTCCTTTTTACTGCCTTTGCACTGTACCTATTAGCCACTGTGTGTGTGCTTCTGTGTATCTACAAACAGACTGGATCTTTTCAAATTCAGGTCCTGGGGGTTGTTCCGTCTGGGCCATTAGTGTGAGTGTTTTGCCACACATGTTAACTTATTCATTGTTACAATGCATCGGTATTGAGTTGCTTACTGTGACACTGTGAACTCACTTAGGGCCATAGTTAGTGATACTACGCCTTTAACGATTGCTATCACAATAGTAAATTTACGGGCATTATCATAAACCTACGATAGCGGCTGTAAATGTACGATAGCATTTGTAAATCTACGATCATGGTAGTAAATCTACAACCACTGTCGTAGATTTACGCTAGCCATAGAATACCATTGCGGTAGTTTACTACAACCGCTTTCCGTAAATGTACGATTTGCCACAAATGTACTGTTGTACAATAACAAAAAACCATGGTATCCAGTATTTGCGATATCGCGGGTTTTAGGTAGGGACTTTAATATTTTGTTTAGCTATTGTGAATAAATGGGTTAAGCCCCCTTAAATCCAGTGTTTGGAATGTTGCATGTGGTGTCTTGCTTTAACTATTGAAGACATTTCCATCCAAAGTGCTGCAAGTGAGTTGAATAATCGACTAACAAGTCCCTACACGTATATAATGCAAAACAATGGGTCTACCCTGAAAAGAACATTTGCAGACAATAATAAAATATCCATTATAATATACAGTTCTAAAGACCATACTCAGCTTTTATTAAGACTTTTTTTATTTATTTATCCCCTTTTCTTTTCCTACCCCCCTCTCTCTATGTTTTTGTTTAATGGAGATGTTCACATCTGAACTATCCATCATATTTCTCCTTTCATCTGAAATAGAATCTACTCTCTGTAAACTCCCCAAAAATAAAAGAGAAGGGGGAAAAAAGAAAAAAGCGGCTTGGAAACATTTGTGCTCAGGTTGAAAGCTGTGAAGAGTAAATGGTTTGATTGAATGGCTTTGCAAACCCCCAAAGGAAAAATATAGGCCTATTGTAAAGATGTTTGGTTGCCTTGGAGACAGAACGAGAAGGCCCATTTAGCATTTTATTTTTTCATTTTACATCTGGTAATTTTAGGCACTTAGAAGCAGTTCTGGTCATTGCTTTTCCTTCATTCAACATAATTCTAAAATGACCCAATTCCCCGATCTTTCCCCCTGACCACGGTTTACTTTTGGCCACTAATTAGCTTCCAGGGGAATCAGGAAATGTAGCGAATAGGTGAAAAGTGGGGCCCTGTGTCTGGACTCGAATGGTCGATGGGTGATGGGAAACGCTGGCAATTTGGATGCAAGTGAAATAGAAGTAAATCACGGTAATTATAGTAGGATCTGTCAGTGCTATAGATAGGCGTAAAAAAAGAATGTAAATATGGGAAACCATTGACAATCCTTCATTAGCTGGGATCATTTTTGTAGATCAGAACATAACAGATGGCAGCATAATGTATAGGAAAGGTTAATTGGGGGGATACAGAGGGATACAAAGAGGTAGGTTGCCCCCCCCGTGAAAAATAACCTGCAGATTTAGGAATTAACCTATGTGTAATGAACATGCAAGTGACACGAATCCATTAAACTAGCTCCTTCCCATGATCTAGGGTATACATCAAACTAAATATATCCCATGCAATACCATTATAACATGACCAGCTGTGCTCCTACACAGACATAAGCTACATGTATGTTCTAGATGCTGATAAACTATACATCACTGTACTTCTAAACATCTTATTGTGTTGTTCCGGACACCTAGGTATGGCAATCATCAGGGGCTGCCTGACCAGAAAATGTTTATGTAAAGCAGTTTTAGGGGTAAAGTTTCCCTTTTATTTAAAGGATTTCTGCTGTTATTGAACTACATTACCCACAATTCCACCACAGCTCCTTAGGAATAAAGAGTAAGGAATAAGCTTTCTGGAACAACTTGATGCTTTAGGCTGAAATATACTCAATCTGCAATTTTTTGCTTAAGAGTACACCTTAAGCATTTTTTTTCCTTTTCAAAACATGCACTACAGTTAATGTATGCTCCTTAACATTAAAGAAGAATTACATTGATGTAGTAACCAACTTCTTTCTGGCTCCTCCTACAGTCTTTGTCACTGACAATTCTTCCATCTCTGACAACAGAGAACACATGGGGAGGATCTATAAAACTATCAATTACTGAATTAGTATAATTTTTATAAATGTATGAATAGGAGAATGCTAAAGAGAGTAAAAGACACAACACCATTTCCCCCCCCCTTCTCTCATCTTAAGTCATTTCGAATTTCCCTGGCTCTACAACCTTGTATAGAAACATATAGAACACATTTGCAAATAAAATACATTTTGATCTATAGACCATTTATCCCTTTTGACTAAAAGTCCTTCCATGCAATTCCAAACACTCCTATGGTTTAATGTAGCTGTTCTGTGCGGTGAAGTCACACAAATGTATTGTCTACTAACTGCACAACTGATCATTGTATTGTCCCTTTAAGGAAGGGAGCCTGAAAATACAGTTCATTTACATGCCATGCTCTGCATTATACATACAAATAGCCTCAGAAAATGTGACTCACTAAGAGCGTCATAACTCAAAGTACATTGATTTTAAAAGAGAATGATATAAGCTTGCGGCAACTTCATCCTAATTAATAAAGTGCCAGATAATTCACTGTATTTCCACTAAATAGTTGATCAAAGTCAGTATTCTATCCCCACCCATATTGCATGGGAAAAGTATGGATAGTTCCAGTCAGAGGCAGAAGTATGAGGAAAAGAAGATTTCCCCTCCTTAGAAACGTTTTATCATTGACCCTAGATAGCAAATCCCACTGCCAATTCTTAAAGAGGAACAGTGGTCTCCATACAACTTAGTCTATCCAAATTTACAGCAGTATAAAGGTATTTATTCTTGCTAGCACTGTGAGCTGTGATATCACCAGGACTTGGGGTCTGTCCATACGTTCTAGGTTGGAGCATGCCCACTGCTGGGACAGAGCATCATAAGCACCGCCCCCAAAGTTCTAAATACTTTTTAAGGGCGAGGTCACACTACTTGGCATGTGCTCTGAAAATCAGATCACAACTCAGTGCATCTAGTGTGGCCAGACCAATTAGCCAACACTAGCATGCACTTTGGGTGATCAGATTGCCCAAAAGCTAGCCACAAGCTTTTAAGTTCATTAAGTTCATGTGGTTAATCAGTTTAGTTGAAGATGTTTCACTAGTCATTTAACTGGCTTTGAAAACTCCCAGCATTCCTTGGTTGCAGAAATGCTGGGAGTTGCAGTTTTCAAAAATTGAATGGTTGTAGGTTGGACATCCCTAGTATAATGAGTAGTTGACCTGTGCATCCCCTTCTCCCATTAACTTCCGAGTCAGAGCTGATAAAACTGCCCATTGGGCCACTGTGTGCAGATGCAACGTAAATGGCAAAATGTTCCCAATTTCAATCAGGTTATCTAATGACTCATGTGAGATTTCCGAATAGCTACACAAATCCTCATGTCTCTCAGCTTAGCCCCAACGAGAATACGGCACATTCATTATAAGAATAAAAATGCAGATGTCATTATATACAATTAAAGAGGATATTTCATAGAGGATATGTGGCCTTGACTCGCACATTAAAATTCACCTGCCACGTTGCGTCTGCATTGTGATTTTCTTTTGAAAGGCTTAACTGTGTTAGAATTTCCATTAAAGCCTACTCTATTTAATTTGATTTCAAATCTCTGTAGTAATATGACATTTTATCTTGCCAATATATTGTTTAAACAAAAGGAGGAAACGGCTCATTTTGAATCCATAAGAACCAGTAAGCAACTTTAATAAATCAGCCTGAAACTTGATCTGCATCGTTTGAATGAATTATTTTCGATTTCTTTTATTTCTCCGCGAGATCCAGCAGAATCAGGTACAAACGAACTGTTCTGTTTGTTCAAAGGTTTAGCAATCTGTCACAGTTTGAAATTGTTAACTGTAATTTACTGTAACTTTAAATGTTACCATAGAAACCCCGTCCACCAAGGATGAAATCATCTATTTTATATTCACCTACAGACAAAATAGTTGTGAATGTCATTAGTAACGACCTTAGACCGTTCAGTGCGGGTCTTTACATATTATAATCAAAGCTTCATATTTAATGGATTCCAAAAGCTGACAACTCTTTCGAAAGGCTGATGTACACAACTGGGCGAATGTTTCTATAAACTCCGTCTTTCCATGTTGTATTTAAATGTACAGTTTTATTCTTCGAGAATCCATAGAATCATTTATATCTAACACAATGTACCCAACTTTTACAGACATAACAAATACATTTCCTACTAAAGTTCCGAATTCTTCTATTAAATCCTTAATAAATTCTTGGATTTTCGAGAAAACAGCTGTTTTTGACACCAGAAATCTCTAACACAGAGGAATGTGACCAATCAAATGTAAGTTTTTAACAATGTGTTGTGGTTAGATAACATCTGATTTGATGCTGAAAACTGTTGCGACCAATATTAGTGTTTTAGTTGGTCGGGCTGAAATATTGTGGTACTTTTTTGCCCGCCACCAATATCCCATGTTATTTTGTCAAAATTGGACATGTTGGTAAATTTCAGCCGATTGTGCAGTCTCTGGTGGCCTGGCCGACTGTCCATGTCAGCGAAAGGTATATAATGGACATTCACTTGGACTGCATACTGGGTTTACAGTGGTGGACAAAGTAAATGTACTTGAGTTAAAGTAGAGATACCCAAGCTAAACTTTGTTAAGTACAAGCTTATTTGCAAATGTATTTAAGTATCAGTAGTAAATGTTCCATGATTTCTTATGGCTCTAATGTCCCATATATCATTTTTCTAACACACTCCTGACACACCCATTCTTTAAGGAGAACTAAGCTTAAGTTTTTATACTGTATAATCTGATAGTACCCCCCCCCAAGAACATCAATAAACTGTAAATTACCAACCCAGTAAATTGCAATTCCCCCCAAAAATGGATAAAACAAGAGTGCGTGTGCACTGGCTGGCCACACCTTCCGACTTCAGTCGTATGCTCCCCTGCCTACCATGGTCTGTAACAGGATTGGCTAGAGTCTACTAGTAGGTGTGACCTGCTGTAACAAGTTTCTGAAGTATCTTAATATTGTACGTGTGCAAAGAACACAATGGTTAGTGCCCACAAAATACTGGGATGTTGGGAAATAAAGCACAAACACCACGTTAGAAAGGTAAATTTTCCAGCACCCACATAAAAATGAAAGGAGAGAATGGAAATACTTTAGTAAAGCTGAGATACCATATACTTACTTAAAGGAAAATTAAATTCAATCCCCCATTCCTGATTGTGCCACCCAGCACATAGCTAAAAACAGATGGCAGCAGAATGGTATCATTGCCATGTGCCATACTATCCTAATTAACCATGACAGTCTGGCGCATGTCCGGGAGTATTAAAGACCAAGGATACAGAGAAAGATGGGAGTCAGCATGGGACCCTTTAGAAAAGTATGTACTTTCATAACCCAGAATTTAAAAAAATAGGCTTAGGTTCTCCTTTAAGTAATGTATTACATCTACTTTGTCACTGTTGACCACTGTACATTAAAGACAGCAGTTTACTTACGTAAATCCGTTCCCATCTTCTTTGGGATGACACACTCCCCGATTTTCACAGGGGCTGCTGGAACAGGCATTCAGGGAGATTTCACAATTTTTACCCTAAGAAATAACACCAATATTATCTCTTTATCTATGGAGAAACATCATCCACAAATGACAATACAGCACAAAGACAGACAGACACAATTCAGAGAACAAAGCAATTACAAGGCGTACAATAATAGGAAGTTTAACCAGAACAGTATAAAGGCTTTCTTTACTGAAAGGCTACACAGATTAGGCAAATTGCTTTCATGAGATGCTGAGAAATTGCAGATGGCTATGTTTAAATATATAGCAAATTATACCAAAACCATTCATTGCAAGGTAAACAGCATCCATTTTTTTTTATTTATATAGTAACATTGTAGAAAAGGTTGAATTAAAGACATCCATCCATCTGTTTCAACCTTATTTTCCTACCTGAGATACATAGAAACAAAAAAAACTACTCATTTGCAGCAACCAATTAAAGTACAAAGCTGAACAACCGATTTTTCCATGCATCTGTCAGTTGGTCCAAAAATCCATATGAACGGATGTCGGTCACCCGTTCATAGATGATCGGGTATGTCGGTAAACTTTGCAGCAAACTGATGGCCGTGGTTACTTTTACCCTTTTACACGACAGTGATTCGTCCTGACCAACCACTTGCTAATGGCGGCCGGGATGATAAATTGTAATGTGTGCACCAGCCCTAACTGTAATAGACCATTAATAAGGTAAAATTTGATTGGTTTCTGCACATTATCAACAATGGGAAATTGTTGCATCTCTTATTAAATATGCCTGTTTATCTATTAAAACTGGTAACTTTACATTTGATTCTAAAAACGCACCCAGACTTTATCCATGGTTGTATCGCTGTCCAGTAATGGCAAAAAAAAATGGCTGCCATTAAAAGTCCCACACAAGCTTGCAGTAGATCGCAATGCACCAGGAATCGGCGTATTACATTATATATACATAAGGCACAATCTTAGATTCGATATTTTATTCTCTAATTTTTTTAGGAGAATTTACCTCAGTCAGTTTGTTGTTCAATAAACAGTTATACTGTTAATCAGGTAGCAAAAAATCATTTATCTCCCCTTTACAACTTATTGTATGCCAACAGGTTATATAAATAGTCAATGTGTATTATTGGGTCTAATGTCTGTTAAGACATGCAACATGGCAACCACCAGCCTAATAGCTAAATGCAAATATAACAAGGAGCAATGTACTACGTATGGGCTGAACTGTGCTCTGTTTATTCTATTACAGGAAAATAAATGGAAATAAACAAACAGAATGTTCCATTTTGGAGCGATGCTTTGAAGGAAAAAAAGGCCGAATTTCATTGTTAATATTTTTTCTGCAGATATAAATAACCTTTTACTCCGTAGAAAGCAGTGGGGTTAAAAAACGACCCGCACCCTGCATAGTTACTCCGTGTCTCAGCTGCATAAACAAAGCTATTAGGCTTGGTGAGCATAGAGCACAAATACCGTGCAGCACATCTCTTATTAAGGATAGCACAAGGCTATTGAAAGCTGTCCTAAAAGCACCGCTCTAATTCACAATGTTAGGGGAAAACACAGAATCCATTTTCCTTCCACTGATACAGAGTGCCTTTTACTGCACAGGTCAATCCTTCAATTCTATTGTCAGGGAAAAATAATAACAAAAAAAATCCCGTTCGCATTCATGGCAGAATTAAAAAAAGAAGTAGAAGGATAACAAAGAAAGATTGCTAATTGGCTTGATCATAGGATATATAAGCCTGTTTACCTTGTCATTGTGTATACTGCAGCAGCGTGTAAAGGAGCCCTCACACTATCTGATGCCATAAAGGCAATAGCAGTGTAAAATGTAATGGAGAGTTGCTAAAAGACTTTTGTTTAGTTGATTAGTTTGACAGGAACATCAATGGATGGTTTGGACAAGCAGTTGCTGCTTTTTTGAGCTCCTGTAGGAGGCAGATATGGAGTAGTCCAGCAGATAATGTCTTTATGATGATGCTATGGCTGCAATGTGCCGAAGTTAGAAAATGTAGGTGGGGAAAGGACAAATGTAAACAAAGCCCAAATAAAACACATTAGGGAAATAACCTTGCAATACTTTCCATAGCACAGTAGCACAGAGCAGGGGGTCCCAACTTCTTTCTGTTCCTGCCACAGACCCCCCCCCCCTTCACAGACGCTGTAGATGAAGCAGGGAGGGGAGCCACGTTATAGATTTGCTGGGGCCTAGTGATTTCACCACTGTACCCCAGTTTTGTATCTACCCACCAATCCCTGTATTAAGACAAACTGGAAAATGCAGCAAGTTGTGTCCCTGTCTGTACCTTATACCCGACTGCACAAATGCACTTGTAGTAATCCACAGCATCATCCTGGCAGGTGCCTTGGTTTTGACATGGATCTGAGAGGCAGGGGTTGCATTTAGCCTGGATGTTGAGACTTGGTGGCCCTAAAACAAATACAAAAGCATTTCAGGATGAAGGAAAAAATATTTATATTACATTAAAGATAAGGATAGAGAACTTCACAGTGTCAAAAATCCATTTCTCAGGGCCATTGGAGTTAGAAGATTTAGAGAAAGACATTTCCATAATGTGTGAGTGTGACTGGAAATGGATACTCTCGTGCAATAAAAGGGTATAGATTACAAGCAGTAAATCAGGATGCAGGTTCTTTGACCCACAGAAGAAGCATAAATAACATGTCAATAAAACAAGTCAGGAAGGTCGGGGAGAAACAAAGCATTTTGCTACAGTACAATACAACATTTAGACGTGTGAAAACGATAATAAAGGAGAACAAAAGTCTAATTATAAATTAATGTCTTAAAGCTCATACATTCTTGTGATTGCTAAGGCCCACCTGCAATGCATACACATTGTGCGTCACGGACCGTCACCCACAATCGCACGTGAGCCTTTAAGATCTGCCGCACTCAGTGACTAGTCACTACAATGATAAATAAAAAATGATATCCTGAACTTCCTGATTCCACGTTTCCCCCTTTCGTTTGTCACCTCAACTATCCTTACTTCAATTAGGGAATTGGATAGAATAGAGTGCATGGTCATTCAAGGTACTTCCATAAGTTACTAGTATGCAGCCCTAGGTACTTCCATCAGTTACTAGTATGCCCTAGTTATTGCAGCCCTAGGTACTCTATCAGTTACAGTATACAGCCCTGGGTACTTCTATCAGTTACTAGTATGCAGCCCTAGGTACTTCAATCAGTTCTAGTATGCAGGCCCTAGGTACTTCCATCAGTTACTAGTATGCCGCCCTAGTACTACTTCCATCAGTTACTAGTATGCAGCCCTAGGTACTTCCATCAGTTACTATTATGCAGCCCTAGGTACTTCCATCAGTTACTAGTATGCAGCCCTAGGTACTTCCATCAGTTACTAGTATGCAGCCCTATGTATTTCCAACAGTTACTAGTATGCAGCCCTAGATACTTCTATCAGTTACTAGTATGCAGCCCTAGGTCTACTTCCATCAGTTACTATAATGCAGCCCTACATATTTCCAACAGTTACTAGTATGCAGCCCTAGGTACTTCCATCAGTTACTAGTATGCAGCCCTAGGTACTTCCATCAGTTACTAGTATGCAGCCCTAGATATTTCCATCAGTTACTAGTATGGAGCCTTAGGTACTTCCATCAGTTACTGGTATGCAGCCCTAGGTACTTCATCATTACTAGTATGCAGCCCTAGGTACTTCCATCAGTTACTATAACAGCCCTAGGTACTTCCATCTTTACTAGTATGCAGCCCTAGGTACTTCCATCAGTTACAAGTATGCAGCCCTAGGTACTTCCATTAGTTACTATAATGCAGCCTTACGTATTTCCAACAGTTACTTGTATGCAGCCCAACGTAATTTTGTCAGTTACTAGAATACAGTCCTAGGTACTTCCATCAGTTACTAGTATGCAGCCCTAGGTACTTCCATCAGTTACTAGTATGGAGCCTTAGGTACTTCCATCAGTTACTAGTATGCAGCCCTAGGTACTTCCATCAGTTACTAGTATGCAGCCCTAAGTACTTCCATCAGTTACTAGTATGCAGCCCTAGGTACTCCATCAGTTATTAGTATGCAGCCCTAGGTACTTCCATCAGTGACTAGTATGCAGCCCTAGGTACTTCCATCCGTTACTAGTATGCAGCCATACGTAATTCCTTCAGTTTCTATAATGCAGCCCTACGTATTTCCAACAGTTACTAGTATGCAGCCCTACCTAATTCTGTCATTACTAGTATACAATCCTAGGTACTTCCATCAGTTACTAGTATATAGCCCTAGGTACTTCTATCAGTTACTAGTATGCAGCCCTAGGTACTTCCATCAGTTACTAGTATGCAGCCCTAGGTACTTCCACATGTTACTAGTATGCGCCCAGGTACTTCCTCAGTTACTAGTATGCAGCCCTAGGTACTTCCATCAGTTACTAGTATGCAGCCCTAGGTACTTCCATCAGTTTCTAGTATGCAGCCCTAGGTACTTCCATCAGTTACTAGTATGCAGCCCTAGGTTCTTCCATCAGTTACTAGTATGCAGCCCTAGGTTCTTCCATCAGTTACTAGTATGCAGCCCTAGGTACTTCCATCAGTTACTAGTATACAGCCTTATGTACTTCCATCAGTTACTAGTATGGAGCCCTGGGTACTTCCATCAGTTACTAGTATGCAGCCCTAGATTCCATCGTTACAGTATGCAGCCCTAGGTACTTCCATCAGTTACTAGTATGCAGCCCTAGGTACTTCCATCATTACTAGTATGCAGCCCTAGGTACTTCCGTCAGTTACTAGTATGCAGCCCTAGGTACTTCCATCAGTTACTAGTATGCAGCCCTAGGTACTTCCATCAGTTACTAGTATGCAGCCCTAGATACTTCTATCAGTTACTATATGCAGCCCTAGGTACTTCCATCAGTTACTAGTATACAGCCCTAGGTACTTCTATCAGTTACTAGTATGCAGCCCTAGGTACTTCCATCAGTTACTAGTATGCAGCCCTAGGTTCTTCCATCAGTTACTAGTATGCAGCCCTAGGTACTTCCATCAGTTACTAGTTACAGCCCTATGTACTTCCATCAGTTACTAGTATGGAGCCCTAGGTACTTCCATCAGTTACTAGTAGCGCCCTAGGTACTTCCTCAGTACTAGTATGCAGCCCTAGGTACTTCCGTCAGTTACTAGTATGCAGCCCTAGGTACTTTTTATCAGTTACTAGTATGCAGCCCTAGGTACTTCCATCAGTTACTAGTATACAGCCCTAGGTACTTCTATCAGTTACTAGTATGCAGCCCTAGGTACTACTTCCATCAGTTACTATATGCAGCCCTAGGTACTTCCATCAGTTACTAATTGCAGCCCTAGGTCTTCCATCAGTTACTAGTATGCAGCCCTAGTTCTTCCATCAGTTACTAGTATGCAGCCCTAGGTACTTCCATCAGTTACTAGTATACAGCCCTATGTACTTCCATCAGTTACTAGTATGGAGCCCTAGGTACTTCCATCAGTTACTAGTATGCAGCCCTAGGTACTTCCATCAGTTACTAGTATGCAGCCCTAGGTACTTTCCATCAGTTACTAGTATCCAGCCCTAGGTACTTCCATCATTACTAGTATGCAGCCCTAGGTACTTCCGTCAGTTACTAGTATCAGCCCTAGGTACTTTTTTATCAGTTACTAGTATGCAGCCCTAGGTAACTTCCATCAGTTACTATTACACAGCCCTAGGTACTTTCTATCAGTTACTAGTATGCAGCCCTAGGTACTTCCATCAGTTACTAGTATGCAGCCCTAGGTACTTCCATCAGTTACTAATATGCAGCCCTAGGTACTTCCATCAGTTACTAGTATGCAGCCCTAGGTACTTCCATCAGTTACTAGTATGGAGCCGTAGGTACTTCTCAGTTACGTAATGCAGCCCTAGGTACTTCACTCAGTTACTATTATGCAGCCCTAGGTACTTCCATCAGTTTACTAGTATGCAGCCCTAGTGACTTCCATCAGTTACTGGTATGCAGCCCTAGGTACTTCCATCGTTACTAGTTGCAGCCCCTAGGTACTTCCATCAGTTACTAGTATGCAGCCCTAGGTTCTTCCATCAGTTACTAGTATGCAGCCCTAGGTACTTTTTATCAGTTACTAGTATGCAGCCCTAGGTACTTTCCATCAGTTACTAGTATACAGCCCTAGGTACTTCCATCATTTACTAGTATGCAGCCCTAGGTACTTCCATCAGTTACTAGTATGCAGCCCTAGGTACTTCCATCAGTTACTATAATGCAGCCCTACATATTTCCAACAGTTACTAGTATGCAGCCCTAGGTACTTTACATCAGTTACTAGTATGCAGCCCAGTTATTTCCAACAGTTACTATAATGCAGCCCTACGTAATTCCATCAGATACTATAATCGCCCTACGTATTTCCAACAGTTACAGTATGCAGCCCTACGTAATTCTGTCAGTTACTAGTATACAATCCTAGGTACTTCTATCAGTTACTAGTAATGCAGCCCTAGGTCTTCCATCAGTTACTAGTATGCAGCCCTAGGTACTTCCATCAGTTACTAATATGCAGCCCTAGGTACTTTCCATCAGTTATTAGTATGCAGCCCTAGGTACTTCCATCAGTTACTAGTATGGAGCCGTAGGTACTTCTTCATCAGTTACTAGTATGCAGCCCTAGGTACTTCCATCAGTTACTAGTATGCAGCCCTACGTATTTCCAACAGTTACTAGTATGCAGCCCTAGATACTTCTATCAGTTACTAGTATGCAGCCCTAGGTACTTCCATCAGTTACTAGTATGCAGCCCTATGTACTTCCATCAGTTACTAGTATGCAGCCCTAGGTACTTCCATCAGTTACTAGTATAAAGCCCTAGGTACTTCCATCAGTTTACTAGTATGCAGCCTAGGTACTTCCACCAGTTACTAATATGCAGCCCTAGGTACTTCCATCAGTTACTATATGCACCCCCTAGGTACTTCCATCAGTTACTAGTATGCAGCCCTAGGTACTTCCATCAGTTACATAGTATCAGCCCTAGATACTTCTATCAGTTACTATATGCAGCCCTAGGTACTTCCATCAGTTTACTATAATGCAGCCCTACATATTCCAACAGTTACGTAATGCAGCCCTAGGTACTTACATCAGTTACTAGTATGCAGCCCTAGTATTTCCAACATTTACTATAATGCAGCCCTACGTAATTCCATCAGAT